>OY804575.1:59172508-59639452 GCA_963680875.1 Bathymodiolus brooksi
CAGATTTTTATGTGATTTTTCTCTCTCATAATATTCCTAAACGGAATAAACTGGCTGAAAAAATCTCACAGAAAAACCCATAATGTATGTTAAACTACTAATTGCCATATAGCTGCAGTTAAAATTTCAGTTCATTTTGATGTGTAATAAAACAGAAATTGATAACTAAAGAAATTTCTATTTTTATTAACAGCAGCCATTTTGAATGGAGGGCGGGGCTGTCGGACACAATATAGAAAGGGGACTACCCCAGCCAAATTTGCTTTAATTTAGTTTAGCAGTTTCAGAGGAGAAGATTTAAATGTGATCTTTTATCAAAATGTCTAATTTGTATAATCGGTATAAATCGGCTGAAAGAAAAATTTCACAGAAAAACCCGGAATATTTGTAAATCTACTCATTGTCATGTAGCTGCAGTTAAAATTTGAGCTCATTTTAATTTATAATAAAGCAGCAATGGACAATTGAAGAAATTTCTATTTTTAGTAACAGCAGCCATCTTGAATGGAGAGCCGAGCTGTCGGACACAATTTTGAAATGGAACTACCCAAGGACTATCCCAGCCACATTTGGTTTAATTTTGGTTCAGCGGTTTCAGAGGAGAAGATTTAAATGTGATCTTTTATCAAAATATGCCTAATTTGCATAATCAGTAAAAATCGACTGAAAGAAAAGTTTCACAGAAAAACCCGGAATATATGTTAAAACTACTCCTTGCTATGTAACTGCAGTCAAAATTTGAGCTCATTTTGAGTTAAACTAAAGCAGCAATGGACAATTGAAGAAATTTCTATTTTTAGTAACAGCAGCCATCTTGAATGGAGGGTGGAGCTGTCGAACACATTTTGAAAGGGACCCACCCAGGGACCATCCCTGCCATGATAGGCTTAATTTGGTTCAGCGGTTTCAGAGGAGAAGCTTTAAATGTGAAAGTTTACGACGTACGACGGACACCAAGTGATGGCAAAAGCTCACATGGCCTTTGGCCAGGTGAGCTAAAAATGATAGAATAACATACAGATTATAATCTTCTTTAAGCATGTTATTATTAAAAGTTAAATAGCAATTTAATGACCAGTAAAGAGTCAAATAGAGAAATTCTCAGTGTTGAAAACAATTTGAGAAATAAAAAAAAATAAATGAAAAGATTATCCGTAAATAAAATAATTTGTTTGATGTTTAACTATTTACCACACAAAAACTGTCCCTACTCAGAAATATTTATTGTTGTATTTAATAAAAAAAAAATATTTTACCCCATAGATTGATAAAGAATGATAACAAAAACAAAATAAAATTATTTCCTACCTATCAACTTCTGTAAACTTGTGAGTAAAATATTTTGTTACCATTATTTCAATTAACATTTGTTTTATGAGTCTTTCGACTCCCAGCATCATGTCCATTATATCAGTAAAAAAAATTCCATATACTCCGTAGGATAAAATTATTTTTCTTGGATTACAAATTGTGCCTTTACACATTTTTGATCAGGTGATATCTGTTTGCACAAAAAATATGTTATTTTGTGCTGCAGATCATTTGTGCCACTATTTTTTAGAAACCCTAGTATCATTTGCACAACAATCTGTTTTAGAATTCCTAGCCATCATTTGTGCCAAAAAATAAATGTAAAAAATTGTACTAATTTTCATACTAAATTTGATCTGATTTTGATTTCACCCAACCCTCCCCTTTTAATAACTATATTTACATCCCAACATGCAGAAGTGGATGTGTTGCCAATATATAATTTTTTAAATATTTTTTAAAGATTTTCGAAGAGAATGAAATAAGTAGATTTCTTTAAAATATTATATTTTTTTTTACTTGATACAAAAAGTTACTAAATGATTACTTCAACATTGATGCCTGAACTTTGAAATGAAAATCATGGAGAAGACTTCATAATAAACATTAGAGAATACCGAATGGGCAATAAAAAATGGACAATCCAGAGAGACTGGCAACATAGGGTACACAGGGTGAAGAAAACCACAACACAATATGTGTTGGACAACACTATAAGCAAACAAACACAAATAACATAAATAAGACATTAGCCCTCCTACAAACAACTTGGGGGTAAAGACGAACCAAACATTGTTTTTTATGTGGAAATCGTAGCGGACATCACAACATGGAACTAAGAACGTAAAGACACATAATAGAACAACACAGAAAACTAAAAATAGGAGGAACACGGACTCCACCAAAAAACAGGGGGTGAACTCAGGTGTTCACAAAGTGTACACCATGTTACTCATATATCAAGTTAAGTCCGGTAAAAGTACTGAAAGTGATAGAGGAAAGAACAATCTACGTATAAAGTAAAAGATCCATTGTCATTTGAGATATTGATATTTCGTAACGGTCAACCAGATTGTGATGACTACTGTAGAATTTTTGTAGCGATGACTTCAACCTAGGAGCAATGTAGTCTTGCTTAAGTAGCTTTTGTGTAAGCGACTGAGCTCTGTTCAGAAAATCACTGTACTGGGCACAAGCTCTATAATAATGTATCAGTTGTGAAATGTAAACTCCATACGCTGGTGATGCTGGAATATTGCTACTTATGAATTGAAAGTTGACTATTGGAAAAGTGAAGTCATCACGTTTGTCGTAGAGTTTTGTTTTTAAATCTATCTCCGTTGTTAAGTTAGATTAACTTGTGTCTTGTTCATTTTGTTCAATATTTGACAAATAAAATAAGTTTAAACTAAAGAACTTCAAATTATCTCCAAATGGAAACATAAAATACATATTACATGTTTTGTATATCTATCAATAATTTCACTAATTTTCACATTAATAGGATTTGATGGTTTGGTTTGGTTTATGGTGTTTAACGTCACTTTCAACAATATTTCAATTATATCGTGGCGGTCAGTTTTATTGGTGGAGGAAACCGGAGTAAACCACCGACCTGCCACTAACAAACTTTATCACACAATTTTGTATCGAGTACACCTTGCCATAAACAATAGGATTTGAGAGATGATAATAATTCAATTCAAGTCTAATAGTAAAACATTTGTCAAGTTAGTAAAGTCTACAAGGTACTAAATGAAAAAAAAATTTCAGTAACAGGATGATCCAGAAAATACAAAATAAAGATAATATTTTAAACAGTCTGTACTTTCAAGAAGAATGCATTAAATCATTTTTTTCTTCTAAAATGTTCCTCGTTAAAAGACATAACATTTACTTATTGGGATTTATTAATTATTATTTATAATCAGGGGTTAGCGCGAACGCAGTCCCCCACACTAAAAAATTGCGTACCCGAGATGCCCACATTTGGGGCATTCGCAGGCTTCAGCCCAACCAGAGTGCAATGGAAGGGCCTCAACCTGGGGAGACCGCCTGTTTGATCACGGTACTCCCTGTACCAGGTAAGTATGCTTAGATACAAAATTTTGAAGTTAATATTTAACAATATCTGTGTTAAACTGTAGGTGATACATGCAAATTTTAAGTTACAACCATTTTCACATTTAGTAACATATTACCATATCTTTTTTCTTCTAAAAATCAAACAAACATATAATTTATATTATGGTTGATTAAATGTATGAAAATGTTGATTCAAAAGGTTAATATTTATAATTTATTTAGTCAAGCAGAGATAAATGTAAACAAGATTATGTTCGACAACTCTGTCCAGGTAACTAGAGGCTCACAGGAGCCCGTAATCGCTCACCTGGTTTTTAATTTGACATCTAAAGTTGATGGAAAATGGGCCACCAAAAGATCATTTCAACTCAAATTTCTGAGCAACAGATTTTTATGTGATTTTTTTCTCTCATAATATTCCTAAACGGAATAAACTGGCTGAAAAAATCTCACAGAAAAACCCATAATGTATGTTAAACTACTAATTGCCATATAGCTGCAGTTAAAATTTCAGTTCATTTTGATGTGTAATAAAACAGAAATTGATAACTAAAGAAATTTCTATTTTTATTAACAGCAGCCATTTTGAATGGAGGGCGGGGCTGTCGGACACAATATAGAAAGGGGACTACCCCAGCCAAATTTGCTTTAATTTAGTTTAGCAGTTTCAGAGGAGAAGATTTAAATGTGATCTTTTATCAAAATGTCTAATTTGTATAATCGGTATAAATCGTCTGAAAGAAAAATTTCACAGAAAAACCCGGAATATTTGTAAATCTAATCATTGACATGTAGCTGCAGTTAAAATTTGAGCTCATTTTAATTTATAATAAAGCAGCAATGGACAATTGAAGAAATTTCTATTTTTAGTAACAGCAGCCATCTTGAATGGAGAGCCGAGCTGTCGGACACAATTTTGAAATGGAACTACCCAAGGACTATCCCAGCCACATTTGGTTTAATTTTGGTTCAGCGGTTTCAGAGAAGATTTAAATGTGATCTTTTATCAAAATATGCCTAATTTGCATAATCAGTAAAAATCGACTGAAAGAAAAGTTTCACAGAAAAACCCGGAATATATGTTAAAACTACTCCTTGCTATGTAACTGCAGTCAAAATTTGAGCTCATTTTGAGTTAAACTAAAGCAGCAATGGACAATTGAAGAAATTTCTATTTTTAGTAACAGCAGCCATCTTGAATGGAGGGTGGAGCTGTCGAACACATTTTGAAAGGGACCCACCCAGGGACCATCCCTGCCATGATAGGCTTAATTTGGTTCAGCGGTTTCAGAGGAGAAGCTTTAAATGTGAAAGTTTACGACGTACGACGGACACCAAGTGATGGCAAAAGCTCACATGGCCTTTGGCCAGGTGAGCTAAAAATGATAGAATAACATACAGATTATAATCTTCTTTAAGCATGTTATTATTAAAAGTTAAATAGCAATTTAATGACCAGTAAAGAGTCAAATAGAGAAATTCTCAGTGTTGAAAACAATTTGAGAAATAAAAAAAAATAAATGAAAAGATTATCCGTAAATAAAATAATTTGTTTGATGTTTAACTATTTACCACACAAAAACTGTCCCTACTCAGAAATATTTATTGTTGTATTTAATAAAAAAAAATTATTTTACCCCATAGATTGATAAAGAATGATAACAAAAACAAAATAAAATTATTTCCTACCTATCAACTTCTGTAAACTTGTGAGTAAAATATTTTGTTACCATTATTTCAATTAACATTTGTTTTATGAGTCTTTCGACTCCCAGCATCATGTCCATTATATCAGTAAAAAAAATTCCATATACTCCGTAGGATAAAATTATTTTTCTTGGATTACAAATTGTGCCTTTACACATTTTTGATCAGGTGATATCTGTTTGCACAAAAAATATGTTATTTTGTGCTGCAGATCATTTGTGCCACTATTTTTTAGAAACCCTAGTATCATTTGCACAACAATCTGTTTTAGAATTCCTAGCCATCATTTGTGCCCAAAAAATAAATGTAAAAAATTGTACTAATTTTCATACTAAATTTGATCTGATTTTGATTTCACCCAACCCTCCCCTTTTAATAACTATATTTACATCCCAACATGCAGATGTGGATGTGTTGCCAATATATAATTTTTTAAATATTTTTTAAAGATTTTCGAAAAGAATGAAATAAGTAGATTTCTTTAAAATATTATATTTTTTTTTACTTGATACAAAAAGTTACTAAATGATTACTTCAACATTGATGCCTGAACTTTGAAATGAAAATCATGGAGAAGACTTCATAATAAACATTAGAGAATACCGAATGGGCAATAAAAAATGGACAATCCAGAGAGACTGGCAACATAGGGTACACAGGGTGAAGAAAACCACAACACAATATGTGTTGGACAACACTATAAGCAAACAAACACAAATAACATAAATAAGACATTAGCCCTCCTACAAACAACTTGGGGGTAAAGACGAACCAAACATTGTTTTTTATGTGGAAATCGTAGCGGACATCACAACATGGAACTAAGAACGTAAAGAAACATAATAGAACAACACAGAAAACTAAAAATAGGAGGAACACGGACTCCACCAAAAAACAGGGGGTGAACTCAGGTGTTCACAAAGTGTACACCATGTTACTCATATATCAAGTTAAGTCCGGTAAAAGTACTGACAGTGATAGAGGAAAGAACAATCTACGTATAAAGTAAAAGATCCATTGTCATTTGAGATATTGATATTTCGTAACGGTCAACCAGATTGTGATGACTACTGTAGAATTTTTGTAGCGATGACTTCAACCTAGGAGCAATGTAGTCTTGCTGAAGTAGCTTTTGTGTAAGCGACTGAGCTCTGTTCAGAAAATCACTGTACTGGGCACAAGCTCTATAATAATGTATCAGTTGTGAAATGTAAACTCCATACGTTGGTGATGCTGGAATATTGCTACTTATGAATTGAAAGTTGACTATTGGAAAAGTGAAGTCATCACGTTTGTCGTAGAGTTTTGTTTTTAAATCTATCTCCGTTGTTAAGTTAGATTAACTTGTGTCTTGTTCATTTTGTTCAATATTTGACAAATAAAATAAGTTTAAACTAAAGAACTTCAAATTATCTCCAAATGGAAACATAAAATACATATTACATGTTTTGTATATCTATCAATAATTTCACTAATTTTCACATTAATAGGATTTGATGGTTTGGTTTGGTTTATGGTGTTTAACGTCACTTTCAACAATATTTCAATTATATCGTGGCGGTCAGTTTTATTGGTGGAGGAAACCGGAGTAAACCACCGACCTGCCACTAACAAACTTTATCACACAATTTTGTATCGAGTACACCTTGCCATAAACAATAGGATTTGAGAGATGATAATAATTCAATTCAAGTCTAATAGTAAAACATTTGTCAAGTTAGTAAAGTCTACAAGGTACTAAATGAAAAAAAATTTTCAGTAACAGGATGATCCAGAAAATACAAAATAAAGATAATATTTTAAACAGTCTGTACTTTCAAGAAGAATGCATTAAATCATTTTTTTCTTCTAAAATGTTCCTCGTTAAAAGACATAACATTTACTTATTGGGATTTATTAATTATTATTTATAATCAGGGGTTAGCGCGAACGCAGTCCCCCACACTAAAAAATTGCGTACCCGAGATGCCCACATTTGGGGCATTCGCAGGCTTCAGCCCAACCAGAGTGCAATGGAAGGGCCTCAACCTGGGGAGACCGCCTGTTTGATCACGGTACTCCCTGTACCAGGTAAGTATGCTTAGATACAAAATTTTGAAGTTAATATTTAACAATATCTGTGTTAAACTGTAGGTGATACATGCAAATTTTAAGTTACAACCATTTTCACATTTAGTAACATATTACCATATCTTTTTTCTTCTAAAAATCAAACAAACATATAATTTATATTATGTTTGATTAAATGTATGAAAATGTTGATTCAAAAGGTTAATATTTATAATTTATTTAGTCAAGCAGAGATAAATGTAAACAAGATTATGTTCGACAACTCTGTCCAGGTAACTAGAGGCTCACAGGAGCCCGTAATCGCTCACCTGGTTTTTAATTTGACATCTAAAGTTGATGGAAAATGGGCCACCAAAAGATCATTTCAACTCAAATTTCTGAGCAACAGATTTTTATGTGATTTTTTTCTCTCATAATATTCCTAAACGGAATAAACTGGCTGAAAAAATCTCACAGAAAAACCCATAATGTATGTTAAACTACTAATTGCCATATAGCTGCAGTTAAAATTTCAGTTCATTTTGATGTGTAATAAAACAGAAATTGATAACTAAAGAAATTTCTATTTTTATTAACAGCAGCCATTTTGAATGGAGGGCGGGGCTGTCGGACACAATATAGAAAGGGGACTACCCCAGCCAAATTTGCTTTAATTTAGTTTAGCAGTTTCAGAGGAGAAGATTTAAATGTGATCTTTTATCAAAATGTCTAATTTGTATAATCGGTATAAATCGTCTGAAAGAAAAATTTCACAGAAAAACCCGGAATATTTGTAAATCTAATCATTGTCATGTAGCTGCAGTTAAAATTTGAGCTCATTTTAATTTATAATAAAGCAGCAATGGACAATTGAAGAAATTTCTATTTTTAGTAACAGCAGCCATCTTGAATGGAGAGCCGAGCTGTCGGACACAATTTTGAAATGGAACTACCCAAGGACTATCCCAGCCACATTTGGTTTAATTTTGGTTCAGCGGTTTCAGAGAAGATTTAAATGTGATCTTTTATCAAAATATGCCTAATTTGCATAATCAGTAAAAATCGACTGAAAGAAAAGTTTCACAGAAAAACCCGGAATATATGTTAAAACTACTCCTTGCTATGTAACTGCAGTCAAAATTTGAGCTCATTTTGAGTTAAACTAAAGCAGCAATGGACAATTGAAGAAATTTCTATTTTTAGTAACAGCAGCCATCTTGAATGGAGGGTGGAGCTGTCGAACACATTTTGAAAGGGACCCACCCAGGGACCATCCCTGCCATGATAGGCTTAATTTGGTTCAGCGGTTTCAGAGGAGAAGCTTTAAATGTGAAAGTTTACGACGTACGACGGACACCAAGTGATGGCAAAAGCTCACATGGCCTTTGGCCAGGTGAGCTAAAAATGATAGAATAACATACAGATTATAATCTTCTTTAAGCATGTTATTATTAAAAGTTAAATAGCAATTTAATGACCAGTAAAGAGTCAAATAGAGAAATTCTCAGTGTTGAAAACAATTTGAGAAATAAAAAAAAATAAATGAAAAGATTATCCGTAAATAAAATAATTTGTTTGATGTTTAACTATTTACCACACAAAAACTGTCCCTACTCAGAAATATTTATTGTTGTATTTAATAAAAAAAAAATATTTTACCCCATAGATTGATAAAGAATGATAACAAAAACAAAATAAAATTATTTCCTACCTATCAACTTCTGTAAACTTGTGAGTAAAATATTTTGTTACCATTATTTCAATTAACATTTGTTTTATGAGTCTTTCGACTCCCAGCATCATGTCCATTATATCAGTAAAAAAAATTCCATATACTCCGTAGGATAAAATTATTTTTCTTGGATTACAAATTGTGCCTTTACACATTTTTGATCAGGTGATATCTGTTTGCACAAAAAATATGTTATTTTGTGCTGCAGATCATTTGTGCCACTATTTTTTAGAAACCCTAGTATCATTTGCACAACAATCTGTTTTAGAATTCCTAGCCATCATTTGTGCCCAAAAAATAAATGTAAAAAATTGTACTAATTTTCATACTAAATTTGATCTGATTTTGATTTCACCCAACCCTCCCCTTTTAATAACTATATTTACATCCCAACATGCAGAAGTGGATGTGTTGCCAATATATAATTTTTTAAATATTTTTTAAAGATTTTCGAAGAGAATGAAATAAGTAGATTTCTTTAAAATATTATATTTTTTTTTACTTGATACAAAAAGTTACTAAATGATTACTTCAACATTGATGCCTGAACTTTGAAATGAAAATCATGGAGAAGACTTCATAATAAACATTAGAGAATACCGAATGGGCAATAAAAAATGGACAATCCAGAGAGACTGGCAACATAGGGTACACAGGGTGAAGAAAACCACAACACAATATGTGTTGGACAACACTATAAGCAAACAAACACAAATAACATAAATAAGACATTAGCCCTCCTACAAACAACTTGGGGGTAAAGACGAACCAAACATTGTTTTTTATGTGGAAATCGTAGCGGACATCACAACATGGAACTAAGAACGTAAAGAAACATAATAGAACAACACAGAAAACTAAAAATAGGAGGAACACGGACTCCACCAAAAAACAGGGGGTGAACTCAGGTGTTCACAAAGTGTACACCATGTTACTCATATATCAAGTTAAGTCCGGTAAAAGTACTGACAGTGATAGAGGAAAGAACAATCTACGTATAAAGTAAAAGATCCATTGTCATTTGAGATATTGATATTTCGTAACGGTCAACCAGATTGTGATGACTACTGTAGAATTTTTGTAGCGATGACTTCAACCTAGGAGCAATGTAGTCTTGCTTAAGTAGCTTTTGTGTAAGCGACTGAGCTCTGTTCAGAAAATCACTGTACTGGGCACAAGCTCTATAATAATGTATCAGTTGTGAAATGTAAACTCCATACGCTGGTGATGCTGGAATATTGCTACTTATGAATTGAAAGTTGACTATTGGAAAAGTGAAGTCATCACGTTTGTCGTAGAGTTTTGTTTTTAAATCTATCTCCGTTGTTAAGTTAGATTAACTTGTGTCTTGTTCATTTTGTTCAATATTTGACAAATAAAATAAGTTTAAACTAAAGAACTTCAAATTATCTCCAAATGGAAACATAAAATACATATTACATGTTTTGTATATCTATCAATAATTTCACTAATTTTCACATTAATAGGATTTGATGGTTTGGTTTGGTTTATGGTGTTTAACGTCACTTTCAACAATATTTCAATTATATCGTGGCGGTCAGTTTTATTGGTGGAGGAAACCGGAGTAAACCACCGACCTGCCACTAACAAACTTTATCACACAATTTTGTATCGAGTACACCTTGCCATAAACAATAGGATTTGAGAGATGATAATAATTCAATTCAAGTCTAATAGTAAAACATTTGTCAAGTTAGTAAAGTCTACAAGGTACTAAATGAAAAAAAATTTTCAGTAACAGGATGATCCAGAAAATACAAAATAAAGATAATATTTTAAACAGTCTGTACTTTCAAGAAGAATGCATTAAATCATTTTTTTCTTCTAAAATGTTCCTCGTTAAAAGACATAACATTTACTTATTGGGATTTATTAATTATTATTTATAATCAGGGGTTAGCGCGAACGCAGTCCCCCACACTAAAAAATTGCGTACCCGAGATGCCCACATTTGGGGCATTCGCAGGCTTCAGCCCAACCAGAGTGCAATGGAAGGGCCTCAACCTGGGGAGACCGCCTGTTTGATCACGGTACTCCCTGTACCAGGTAAGTATGCTTTGATACAAAATTTTGAAGTTAATATTTCACAATATCTGTGTTAAACTGTAGGTGATACATGCAAATTTTAAGTTACAACCATTTTCACATTTAGAAACATATTACCATATTTTTTATTCTAAAAATCGAACAAACATATAATTTATATTATGGTTGATTAAATGTATGAAAATGTTGATTCAAAAGGTTAATATTTATAATTTATTTAGTCAAGCAGAGAAAAATGTAAACAATATTATGTTCGACAACTCTGTCCAAGTAACTAGAGGCTTCAAGGAGCCTGTAATCGCTCACCTGGTTTTTAATTTGACATCTAAAGTTGATAGAAAATGGGGGTGTTACACATAATTTTGAAAGTGGGCCACCAAAAGATCATTTCAACTCAAATTTCTGAGCAACAGATTTTGATGTGATTTTTTTCTCTCATAATATTCCTAAATGTAATAAACTGGGTGAACAAATCTTACAGAAAAACCCATAATGTATGTTAAACTACTAATTGCCATGTAGCTGAAGCTAAAATTTCAGTTCCATTTTGATGTGTAATAAAGCAGAAATTGATAACTAAAGAAATTTCTATTTTTAGTAACAGCAGCCATTTTGAATGGAGGGTGGGGCTGTCGGACACAATATAGAAAGGGGATGCTACCTAAGGACCATCCCAGCCAAATTTGCCTTAATTTAGTTTCTGCCATATGATTGCCTCCTTCATCAAATTGAAGATTATGCAATTTTGATTTTTAGCAGTTTATTAGTTTCAGAGAAGATTTAAAACACGGCTGGTAATCGGCACAAGCAGAACAGTTGGTTCTGCAAAGAAATTCGTGAGGATAACTTCCGGTTTTGGTGGAGGAGAGTTCACGAAGACGCTTCGCAAGGTATGTACATGTCAAAAATTGAAATTTTCTTTTTTACTGCTCGAATATTGCAAAATCAGAGAATGCTATGCTGTGGCGAATGCTTTCACGATTAGAAACATGCATAGTTTATTGTTGTATATGAAGTGTAACTCACAAAATCAAACGTCCCACGAAAAACATGACCAAAATTGTGACACTCTTACATTTCTAAGTTGTTCTTGACAAAGATGCAAGTTAAATTTTCAATATTTTTTCATCGTGGGAGTCCAAATGTAATCGGGGATAAATTCCGATTCGTCAGAAGTAAATTGAAGTCTAGATAAATCTACAAACTGTCAATTTTCTCGTTTTCCTGCTTGAGGAGATTGGTTCTGATAGAGCACATTGCGAATGCATGAGGAGATTTGCTAGTTTGGTTAATTGTTTTCTGCAAAATTGATAAATTGACACTTTTAAAATTGAGCTTTCTTTTAAAGTATTTCGTATTTCATAAAACTGCTAAATACTCTAATCAAAATAAACTATTCTCTGTCCACTTTCAGGAGATGCCAGGATTCAAGGGAAAGAGGAAAAGGGGACTGACATTGACTCTTTACAAAAAAACATTTCGATATAGATTGCCTGTATCACCGCCAAGGAAACGAACAAAAACAAGTAGCAGTACACCAAATTTAAAATCCCCATCAATCAGGACACCAAGTTTATTAAAAAAATCTCTTTCGATTTCAAAATATTTATATCCTTTCAAACGGGTTTCCACACCTATTCGGCGCAACTTTTTTACGAAAGATGACGGAAACTTCACCGCAGATCTACAAAATGTTTCATGTTTGAGTCTTGATGAAAGTATAGGCAAGATAGAAGTTGACCCGAAGGAACAAGCTTCAGTAGTTGAAGTTTTCCAAGATGTTCTTGACAAACTTTCTGATGGTGGGAAAAAGGACAAGCTATTGAAATTCTTTAAATTAGTACAAGATGGAAAATTCCCTTTGAATAATATTGCATTTGAGTTGTTTTTGGACATTGTACAATGGTTTGACAAAGATGAATCACGTCAAATGAGATATTCGCCATCAACTCTCCAATTTTTGTTGGTTAGGGAGAAAGTTATTTGGTGGTCGCTTCATTCGGTTTATGTCTGGCCCAAAAAATGAAAGTAACATTTTAACAGGATCTTCAACGCCGAATAGGTTTGTGTTCGTTTCCTTGGCGGTGATACAGTCAATATACAAACATTGTATATCGAAATGTTTTTTGCAAAGAGTCAATGTCAGTCCCCCTTTCCTCTTTCCCTTGAATCCTGGCATCTCCTGAAAGTGGACAGAGTATTTATCAGTTTTATGTTTAAAAGTGTCAATTGATCAATTTTGCAGAAAACAATTTACAAAACTAGCAAATCTCCTCATGCATTCGCAATGTGCTCTATCAGAACCGATCTCCTCAAGCAGGAAAATGAGAAAATTGACAGTTTGTAGATTTATCTAGACTTCAATTTACTTCTGACGAATCGGAATTTATCCCCGATTACATTTAGACTCCCAGATGAAAAAAATATTGAAAATTTAACTTGCATCTTTGTCAAGAACAACTTAGAAATGTAAGAGTGTCACAATTTTGGTCATGTTTTCCATGGGACGATTGATTTTGCGAGAGTTACACTTCATATACAACAATAAACTATGCATGTTTCAAATCGTGAAAGCATTCGCCACAGCATAGCATTCTCTGATTTTGCAATATTCGAGCAGTAATAAAGCAAATTTCAATTTTTGACATGTACATACCTTATGAAGCGTCTTCGTGAACTCTCCTCCACCAAAACCGGAAGTTATCCTCACAAATTTCTTTGCAGAACCAACTGTTCTGCTTGTGCCGATTACCAGCCGTGTAAAAGTGATCTTTTATCAAAATATTTCTAATTTGTATAGTCGGTTGAAAGAAAAATTTCACAGAAAAACTCAGAATATTTGTTAATCTACTCATTGTCATGTAGCTGCAGTTAAAATTTGAGCTCATTTTAATTTATAATTAAGCAGCAATGGACAATTGAAGAAATTTCTATTTTTAGTAACAGCAGCCATCTTGAATGGAGAGCAGAGCTGTCGGACACAATTTTGAAGTGATCTTTTATCAAAATATGTCTAATTTGCATAATCGGTAAAAATCGACTGAAAGAAAATTTCACAGAAAAACCCATAATGTATGTTAAACTACTAATTGCCATGTAGCTGCAGTTAAAATTCAGTTCATTTTGATGTGTAATAAAACAGAAATTGATAACTAAAGAAATTTCTATTTCTAGTTACAGCAGCCATTTTGAATGGACGGCAGGGCTGTCGGACACAATATAGAAAGGGGACCACCTAAGGACCATCCCAGCCAAATTTGCTTTAATTTAGTTTATCAGTTTCAGAGGAGAAGATTTAAATGTGATCTTTTATCAAAATATGTCTAATTTGTATAATCGGTATAAATCGGTTGAAAGAAAAATTTCACAGAAAAACCCAGAATATATGTTAATCTACTCATTGTCATGTAGCTGCAGTTAAAATTTGAGCTCATTTTAATTTATAATAAAGCAGCAATGGACAATTGAAGAAATTTCTATTTTTAGTAACAGCAGCCATCTTGAATGGAGAGCGGAACTGTCGGACACGATTTTGAAATGGGACTACCCAATGACTATCGCAGCCAAATCTGGTTTAATTTGGTTCAGCGGTTTCAGAGGAGAAGATTTGAATGTGTTCTTTTATCAAAATATGCCTAATTTGCATAATCGGTAAAAATCGGCTGAAAGAAAAATATCACAGGAAAACCCGGAATATATGTTAAACTACTCCTCGCTATGTAGCTGCAGTAAAAAAATTGAGCTCATTTTGACTTATACTAAAGCAGCAATGGACAATTGAAGAAATTTCTATTTTCAGTAACAGCAACCATCTTGAATGAAGGGCGGGGCTGTCAGACACAATTTTGAAATGGGACTACCCCAGCCAAATTTGCTTTAATTTGGTTCAGCGTTTTCAGAGGAGAAGATTTAAATGTGATCTTTTATCAAAATATGCCTAATTTGCATAATCGGTATAAATCTGCTGAAAGAAAAATTTCACAGAAAAACCCGGAATATATGTTAAACCATTCCTTGCTATGTAGCTGCAGTAAAATTTGAGCTCATTTTGACTTAAATTAAAGCAGCAATGGACAATTGAAGAAATTTCTATTTTTAGTAACAGCAGCCATCTTGAATGGAGGGTGGAGCTGTCGGACACATTTTTGAAAGAGACCCACCCAGGGACCATCCCTGCCATGTTAGGTTTAATTTGGTTCAGCGGTTTCAGAGAAGATGATTTAAATGTAAAAGCTTACGACGTATGACGGACGCCAAGTGATGGCAAAAGCTCACCTGGACAAAGGCCAGGTGAGCTAAAAATGATAGAATAACATACAGATTATAATCTTCTTTAAGCATGTTATTATTAAAAGTTAAATAGCAATTTAATGACCAGCAAAGAGTCAAATAGAGAAATTCTCAGTGTTGAAAACAATTTGAGAAATAAAAATAAATAAATGAAAAGATTATTCGTAAATAAAATAATTTGTTTGATGTTTATCTATTAACCACAAAAACTGTTCCTACTCAGAAATGTTTATTGTATTTAATAAAAAAAATAAAATTATCCCATAGATTCATAATGGATGATAAAAAAACCAAAATAAAATTATTTCCTACCTATCAACTACTGTAAATTTGTTAGTAAAACATTTTTTTTACCATTATTTCAATTAACATTTGTTTTATGAGTCTTTCGACTCCCAGCATCATGTCCATTATCTCAGTAAAAAAAATCCAGATACTCAGTAGGTTAAAATTATTTTTCTTGGATTACAAATTGCACCTTTACACATTTTTGATCAGGTGATATCTGTTTGCACCAAAAATATGTTATTTTGTGCTGCAGATCATTTGTGCCACTATTTTTTAGAAACCCTAGTATCATTTGTATAACAATCTGTTTTAGAATTCCTAGCCATCATTTGTGCCCAAAAATAAATGTAAATAATTGCACTAATTTTCATACTAAATTGGATCTGATTTTGATTTCACCCAACCCTCCCCCTTTAAATAACTATATTTACATCCCAACATGCAGAAGTGGATCTGTTGCCAATATATCATTCTTAAAATATTTTTTAATGATTTTCGAAGAGAATGAAATAAGTAGATTTCTTTAAAATATTTATTATTATTTTTTTTTTTACTTGATACAAAAAGTTACTAAATGATTACTTCAACATTGATGCCTGAACTTTGAAAGAAAATCATGGAGAAGACTTCATAATATGAGACAGGCAACCTGTTTGAAGGACGAAGTCTACGAAAATTTGGACAACACTTATAAGCAAACAAACACAAATAACATAAATAAGACATTAGCCCTCCTACAAACAACTTGGGGGTAAAGACGAACCAAACATTGTTTTTTATGTGGAAATCGTAGCGGACATCACAACATGGAACTAAGAACGTAAAGACACATAATAGAACAACACAGAAAACTAAAAATATGAGGAACACGAACTCCACCAAAAAACAGGGGGTGAACTCAGGTGTTCACAGTGTACACCATGTTACTCATATATAAAGTTAAGTCTGGTAAAAGTACTGACAGTGATAGAGGAAAGAACAATCTACGTATAAAGTAAAAGATCCATTGTCATTTGAGATATTGATATTTCGTAACGGTCAACCAGATTCTGAGATTGTGATGACTACTGTAGAATTTTTGTAGCGATGACTTCAACCTAGGAGTAATGTAGTCTTGCTTAAGTAGCTTTTGTGTAAGCGACTGAGCTCTGTTCAGAAAATCACTGTACTGGGCACAAGCTCTATAATAATGTATCAGTTGTGAAATGTAAACTTCATACGCTGGTGATGCTGGAATATTGCTACTTATGAATTGAAAGTTGACTATTGGAAAAGTGAAGTCATCACGTTTGTCGTAGAGTTTTGTTTTTAAATCTATCTCCGTTGTTAAGTTAGATTAACTTGTGTCTTATTCATTTTGTTCAATATTTGACAAATAAAATAAGTTTAAACTAAAGAACTTCAATTTATCTCCGAATGGAAACATAAAATACATATTACATGTTTTGTATATCTATCAATAATTTCACTAATTTTCACATTAATAGGATTTGATGGTTTGGTTTGGTTTATGGTGTTTAATGTCACTTTCAACAATATTTCAATTATATCGTGGCGGTCAGTTTTATTGGTGGAGGAAACCGGAGTAAACCACTGACCTGCCACTAACAAACTTTATCACACAATTTTGTATCGAGTACACCTTGCCATAAACAATAGGATTTGAGAGATGATAATAATTCAATTCAAGTCTAATAGTAAAACATTTGTCAAGTTAGTAAAGTCTACAAGGTACTAAATGAAAAAAAAATTTCAGTAACAGGATGATCCAGAAAATACAAAATAAAGATATTTTAAACAGTCTGTACTTTCAAGAAGAATGCATTAAATCATTTTTTTCTTCTAAAATGTTCCTCGTTAAAAGACATAACATTTACTTATTGGGATTTATTAATTATTATTTATAATCAGGGGTTAGCGCGAACGCAGTCCCCCACACTAAAAAATTGCGTACCCGAGATGCCCACATTTGGGGCATTCGCAGGCTTCAGCCCAACCAGAGTGCAATGGAAGGGCCTCAACCTGGGGAGACCGCCTGTTTGATCACGGTACTCCCTGTACCAGGTAAGTATGCTTTGATACAAAATTTTGAAGTTAATATTTCACAATATCTGTGTTAAACTGTAGGTGATACATGCAAATTTTAAGTTACAACCATTTTCACATTTAGTAACATATTACCATATTTTTTATTCTAAAAATCGAACAAACATATAATTTATATTATGATTGATTAAATGTATGAAAATGTTGATTCAAAAGGTTAATATTTATAATTTATTTAGTCAAGCAGAGTAAAATGTAAACAATATTATGTTGGACAACTCTGTCCAAGTAACTAGAGGCTTCAAGGAGGCTGTAATCGCTCACCTGGTTTTTAATTTGACATCTAAAGTTGATAGAAAATGGGGGTGTTACACATAATTTTGAAAGTGGGCCACCAAAAGATCATTTCAACTCAAATTTCTGAGCAACAGATTTTGATGTGATTTTTTTCTCTCATAATATTCCTAAACGTAATAAACTGGGTGAAAAAAACTTACAGAAAAACCCATAATGTATGTTAAACTACTAATTTCCATGTAGCTGAAGCTAAAATGTCAGTTCCATTTTGATGTGTAATAAAGCAGAAATTGATAACTAAAGAAATTTCTATTTTTAGTAACAGCAGCCATTTTGAATGAGGGTGGGGCTGTCGGACACAATATAGAAAGGGGATGCTACCTAAGGACCATCCCAGCCAAATTTGCCTTAATTTAGTTTCTGCCATATGATTGCCTCCTTCATCAAATTGAAGATTATGCAATTTTGATTTTTAGCAGTTTAGTAGATTCAGAGAAGATTTAAAAGTGATCTTTTATCAAAATATTTCTAATTTGTATAGTCGGTTGAAAGAAAAATTTCACAGAAAAACTCAGAATATTTGTTAATCTACTCATTGTCATGTAGCTGCAGTTAAAATTTGAGCTCATTTTAATTTATAATTAAGCAGCAATGGACAATTGAAGAAATTTCTATTTTTAGTAACAGCAGCCATCTTGAATGGAGAGCAGAGCTGTCGGACACAATTTTGAAGTGATCTTTTATCAAAATATGTCTAATTTGCATAATCGGTAAAAATCGACTGAAAGAAAATTTCACAGAAAAACCCATAATGTATGTTAAACTACTAATTGCCATGTAGCTGCAGTTAAAATTCAGTTCATTTTGATGTGTAATAAAACAGAAATTGATAACTAAAGAAATTTCTATTTTTAGTAACAGCAGCCATTTTGAATGGAGGGCAGGGCTGTCGGACACAATATAGAAAGGGGACCACCTAAGGACCATCCCAGCCAAATTTGCTTTAATTTAGTTTATCAGTTTCAGAGGAGAAGATTTAAATGTGATCTTTTATCAAAATATGTCTAATTTGTATAATCGGTATAAATCGGTTGAAAGAACAATTTCACAGAAAAACCCAGAATATATGTTAATCTACTCATTGTCATGTAGCTGCAGCTAAAATTTGAGCTCATTTTAATTTATAATAAAGCAGCAATGGACAATTGAAGAAATTTCTATTTTTAGTAACAGCAGCCATCTTGAATGGAGAGCGGAGCTGTCAGACACAATTTTGAAATGGGACTACCCAAGGACTATCACAGCCAAATCTGGTTTAATTTGGTTCAGCGGTTTCAAAGAAGAAGATTTGAATGTGATCTTTTATTAAAATATGCCTAATTTGCATAATCGGTATAAATCAGCTGAAAGAAAAATTTCACAGAAAAACTCGGAATAAATGTTAAACTATTCCTTGCCATGTAGCTGCAGTTAAAATTTGAGCTCATTTTGACTTATACTAAAGCAGCAATGGGTAATTGAACATCTTGAATGGAGAGCGGAACTGTCGGACACAATTTTGAAATGGGACTACCCAAGGACTATCCCAGCCAAATTTGCTTTAATTTGGTTCAGCGGTTTCAGAGGAGAAGATTTAAATGTGATCTTTTATCAAAATATGCCTAATTTGCATAATCAGTATAAATCGGCTGAAAGAAAAATTTCACAGAAAAACCCGGAATATATGTTAAGCTACTCCTCGCTTTGTATCTGCAGTAAAAAATTTGAGCTCATTTTGACTTAAATTAAAGTAGCAATGGACAATTGAAGAAATTTTTATTTTTAGTAACAGCAGCCATCTTGAATGGAGGGTGGAGCTATCAGACACAATTTTGAAAGAGACCCACCCAGGGACCATCCCTGCCATGTTAGGTTTAATTTGGTTCAGTGGTTTCAGAGGAGAAGATTTAAATGTGAAAGTTTACGACGTACGCCAAGCGATGGCAAAAGCTCACATGGCCTTTGGCCAGGTGAGCTAAAAATGATAGAATAACATACAGATTATAATCTTCTTTAAGCATGTTATTATTAAAAGTTAAATAGCAATTTAATGACCAGCAAAGAGTCAAATAGAGAAATTCTCAGTGTTGAAAACAATTTGAGAAGTAAAAAAAAATAAATGAAAAGATTATCCGTAAATAAAATAATTTGTTTGATGTTTAACTATTTACCACACAAAAACTGTCCCTACTCAGAAATATTTATTGTTGTATTTAATAAAAAAAAATTATTTTACCCCATAGATTGATAAAGAATGATAACAAAAACAAAATAAAATTATTTCCTACCTATCAACTTCTGTAAACTTGTGAGTAAAATATTTTGTTACCATTATTTCAATTAACATTTGTTTTACGAGTCTTTCGACTCCCAGCATCATGTCCATTATCTCAGTAATTTTTTTTCCATATACTCAGTAGGTTAAAATTATTTTTCTTGGATTACAAATTGTGCCTTTACACATTTTTGATCAGGTGATATCTGTTTGCACCAAAAATATGTTATTTTGTGCTGCAGATCATTTGTGCCACTATTTTTTAGAAACCCTAGTATCATTTGTATAACAATCTGTTTTAGAATTCCTAGCCATCATTTGTGCCAAAAAATAAATGTAAAAATTGTACTAATTTTCATACTAAATTGGATCTGATTTTGATTTCACCCAACCCTCCCCTTTTAATAACTATATTTACACCCCAACATGCAGAAGTGCCAATATGTCATTTTATAAATATTTTTTAATGATTTTCGAAGAGAATGAAATAAGTAGATTTCTTTAAAATATTATATTTTTTTTTTACTTGATACAAAAAGTTACTAAATGATTACTTCAACACTGATGCCTGAACTTTGCAAGAAAATCATGGAGAAGACTTCATAATAAACATTAGAGAATACCGAATGGGCAATAAAAAATGGACAATCCAGAGAGACTGGCAACATAGGGTACACAGGGTGAAGAAAACCACAACACAATATGTGTTGGACAACACTATAAGCAAACAAACACAAATAACATAAATAAGACATTAGCCCGCCTACAAACAACTTGGGGGGTAAAGACGAACCAAACATTGTTTTTTATGTGGAAATCGTAGCAGACATCACAACATGGAACTAAGAACGTAAAGACACATAATAGAACAACACAGAAAACTAAAAATGGGAGGAACACGGACCCCACCAAAAAACAGGGGGTGAACTCAGGTGTTCACAAAGTGTACACCATGTTACTCATATATAAAGTTAAGTCCGGTAAAAGTACTGACAGTGATAGAGGAAAGAACAATCTACGTATAAAGTAAAAGATCCATTGTCATTTGAGATAGTGATATTTCGTAACGGTCAACCAGATTGTGATGACTACTGTAGAATTTTTGCAGCGATGACTTCAACCTAGGAGCAATGTAGTCTTGCTTAAGTAGCTTTTGTGTAAGCGACTGAGCTCTGTTCAGAAAATCACTGTACTGGGCACAAGCTCTATAATAATGTATCAGTTGTGAAATGTAAACTCCATATGCTGGTGATGCTGGAATATTGCTATTTATGAATTGGAAGTTGACTTTGGAAAAGTGAAGTCATCACGTTTGTCGTAGAGTTTTGTTTTTAATCTTCTTCATTTGTTAAGTTAGATTAACTTGTGTCTTATTCATTTTGTTCAATATTTGACAAATAAAATAAATTTAAACTAAAGAACTTCATATTATCTCCAAATGGAAACATAAAATACATATTATATGTTTTGTATATCTATCAATAATTTCACTAATTTTCACATTAATAGGTTTGGTTTATGGTGTTTAACGTCACTTTCAACAATATTTCAATTATATCGTGGCAGTCAGTTTTATTGGTGGAGGAAACCGGAGTAACCGGAATAAACCACTGACCTGCCACAAGTCACTAACAAACTTTATCACACAATTTTGTATCGAGTACACCTTGCCATAAACAATAGGATTTGAGAGATGATAATAATTCAATTGAAGTCTAATAGTAAATCATTTGTCAAGTTAGTAAAGTCTACAAGGTACTAAATGAAAAAAAAAATTCAGTAAAGGGATGATCCAGAAAATACAAAATAAAAATAATATTTTAAAGTCTGTACTTTCAAGAAGAATGCATTAAATCATTTTTTTCTTCTAAAATGTTCCTCATTAAAAGACATAATATTTACTTATTGGGAATTATTAATTATTATTTATAATCAGGGGTTAGCGCGAACGCAGTCCCCCACACTAAAAAATTGCGTACCCGAGATGCCCACATTTGGGGCATTCGCAGGCTTCAGCCCAACCAGAGTGCAATGGAAGGGCCTCAACCTGGGGAGACCGCCTTTTTGATCACGGTACTCCCTGTACCAGGTAAGTATGCTTCAAAATAATAATTTTAATCTTATAAATCACAAAATTATTGCAACAGAGTAGGTAATAATAAGAAATATAAAACTTAAAATATTTCATATTTCAAAAGTTCATTTATCAAATATTTTGATATATTCAATATTCAATTAAGCAATTAAGTATTTTAGTTTAATCAAATGTTTGTTTGTATTCTTCTTGCAGCTGTATATTAATGACATCTTTGTTCGGGTAATAAAATAGTGTTGAAAATCAATCCAGATAACTCTATCAAGAAATAAATACTTTAATCTATTTATAGATTTTTAAGAGTAAAGCTTACAAATGCCTATAGCCGTCTGGTAAAACTAGTCTTATTTTATCAACATGTTTTTAAAAATTATTATATGTAAAAATGATCTTAAATTAATTGATTAAAATATGTTTTTAACTAATTCTGATAATTTTTTAACTTGAAAATAAGAAGTTAAACAGTATAGTTTATTATTTAATATTTGACAATATTATGTATGGCCATCAATAAAAAAACAACTTTTTCCATAAAGACCTGTTAAAATTAATTTCTATAAATTTGACTGAACATATAACAATAATGCATTGTATACAAATATAATTGTAGTTATACTCCCAGTGCTATTTCTGAAGAAATAGATTATAAAATCCTGTTACTAATTATTAGAGTCTATGTTAAATTTGAGATTTCATGACACATATTGTTGTAATATTCTGTGGCTGCATTCTACTGTAGGCTTATGCTATTAAACTCTTGACTCCAATGGTTTCAACCTAAGCAAAATTATATGTCCTATGATAACAACCATATTGGGGGGTTGGGTTATGGTGGTTAATGCCACTTTCAACAATATTTCAGTTATATCGTGGCAGTCAGTTTTAATGGCAGAGTAAACCAGAGTACCCAGAAAAAAACCACACAACAATCTTGGAATTCAGACAGGCAGTAAATATTTGTAGAGGAATATCTCATGAAAATTTCTACCAACATTCAGGTTTCATTTGTCTAAGTATTCAAATTTGGAGAAGAAGTTTGAAATGTGAAGTTTTTTCATTACAATTAATACGGCCTTTGATAAGAGCTCAGTCATAAAACTTTTGAGGAAGAGTTTCCTACTTATTCTCAAAAAATAACGTCCAATCAGATTGCTATATTTATTGGATCCGATATGACATTCCAATTGGATGTTTTAAAGTACATGTATGAGTATAAAACTTGTACTACTCATAAATTTCTTGGCTGTAAGGCCAGGTGACCCAAAAGACGAAAAGCCAAATGATGCATACAAATGAAAATCATTACCATTTTTGTTGACTGCAAAAGACTCTGGTCCCACAATTTTTCCTTCAAAATATCGAGTAGCTTTCTGAAGTATAGAATTCTTTTCCAGTGTTCCTTTTAAAATAGGTAAAGGCTTTGGATAGCTGTAATAATGTGTAATTAATAGATATTGCAGTAGAAAATTAAAAAATATATATAGATTGATTGATTGGTGTTTAATGCCAACTTTAGCAGTTTTTTCAGCAATACCATATATATAGCATGTTACATTTCAATTAGTAACTTAAACACCTACCCTTAGAAATAAAACATTCTTGTCTATAAAACAAAAAATATATATATAGATATTACTGTAATTAGATCAAATCAATGAAATAATACCATTTTTTTTAAAATGTACAAGACAAAGTTTTTTTTATTATAGGATTATTTATGCATGCATATGCAAAATTATTTGAGGAAAAACTGCCAGAAATTATACATGTATTTGCCTCAAGTATACATATATGATCCTTCCTAGTTTGAAACAATTATTTAACTAACTACACTACCACCCAACCCTAACTAAACATACATGTATACCCATTACAAAAAAACCCATTTATTTTTGTTCCAACTACACTTAATACTTATATCATACTCCCAATTTTGAAACAAGTTTTCAACTATCTATTCAACTGGGAACCCTTACTATAGTCTCTGCCTTAATTTTTATTCACCTACTGACCCGAAAACCAAATTTAGAAAACTTTTCTATTTATTCAAACAAATTCTTTCATAGTTTTCACTTGTCCGAATCCAGTTTAGCTTGAAGACTGCCTTACTAAATAAATATCCATTACAAAAATATTATTCTTGGTCCAACGTTAACAACACACTAGATTAAACTTACATGTAAGGAGGTGGATCAATAGGTGATGGTAAAACATACAAGTATGCTATCAATATCACTACAACTGTGTAAATCTTCCATGATTTTGGTATTCTAAAAAACAATTTATTTTCATTATTTAGGTATTCTAAAAACACAACATATATTAATCATTATATCAATATAATAAAGCTCCACACTACTGTCATTTTAAATGTAGAACAGCAATAAAAGTGCTGTTCCTTTACTTTTATATAATATTTGTTTCTAAGTATAAAGTAGAATAGTCTCTAATGTAAATTTCTTTTACATCCATATATCCTGTCTTACTAAAAGGGTTCGTCATGGTCATGATCGTATGGTAGTTGGATTTACAACTACCTGTGTAATCAGTGCCTATCATCACTAAAGTTGTGAGTGCGAACCCTGTTCATGGCTTGGTGTACTCGACACAACATTATGTGATAAAGGTTGTCAGTGACTTGCGACATGTCAGAGGTTTTCTCAGGGTCCTCCAGTTTCGTCCACCAATAATACTGCCCGCCACGATATAACTGAAATTTGAACACCATAAACCATAAAACCATGTCTTACTAAATGTAGATACATGCATATCTAAAAGGGTTATTAAATAGAATCAATAAAACAATCTAAAACAATTCCCTATATTAAACTAGAGGCTAACATAAGCCTGTACCACTCGCCTGGTAAATAATACATAATATTTATTGAACTATTACATTTTCGCAGCATATTAAAAATTTTGATCTTCATGTACAATGTATCAAGAAATCAAGAGTCATTTATTGGTACACAATTACATCTTCTTATCACAATGCTGCTAATAGTTTCATTTCAAATACAATTCCATTTCAATTCCTGGTTATCTTGCTGATTTTTATAATTTTTATTCTCATTGCAGCCAATATTAAACTTTAAAACTGCAAGGGTTAAATAAACCATAGACCATGAGTCATAATTTTTGACAACCTTGAATTGACATAGCCAACAATGTTTTATACCATTTTTTTTACTTTTTTTCTGTTACAGTCTATGTTAATCATTGGGTTTGGGGGTTTTGGTGTTTAACACCACTTTCAACAATATTTCAGTTATAGCATGGCGGTCAATTTTATTGGTGGAGGAAACCAGAGTGCCCGGAGAAAATCACCAACCTGTCGCAAGTCAATGACAAACTTTATGGTTAATCATTGGACCACAGAATATTGACACCATAGATCCTGGGTTTTTTATTTGTACCAGACTAAATCTGCATTTCATAAGAATGGTTCATTTAAATACAACTACAGGAATTGCTGTTTTAGCGAACTAAAACATATGTCTCCCCTTCAGAAATGTTATCAATGATAAAAGAACCGCCTAGTGCAAGAATGCGAGACAAATCTGCCCACAATTGCACCAAGCATTATGTCTGATCGTCTTCCAGGATGTTTAACAAAGTTGCAACTCAAATAATATTTGAAATCCACAGATATTGCTCTGGTTCCAGAAATGTAGGTTGCTAAATACTTAAAAAAAAGAAGGTCTGAAAGTCTTCTAGGGATATTTAATAAAGTTGGAATTCAATTTTTCCCCCCTTCAAATTAACACTCCACAAATAATGTAACTACTTTTCCAATTTGGGCTCATTTTAGTGGGAACATGTGGTTTTATTAATTCTGTAGGTGTATTTTACCCCCTATGTTCTATTTATAGTCAACAATGACCATGTCTGTTAGTTGGCAAGGTCATCAGACATAATTTTGAAAGGGGATCACAAAAGAACTATTCCAGCCAGGTTTGGTTTGATATGGCTAAATGGTTTCTAAGGAGATTTGTAAATTATTTTTGTGGAAATGAATTTGTGCATTCAATAAAAATCACCAACATTCTATATTTCATAGAAAAACTAGGAATATATATTAAACATTCTATCATGAAGCTACAATTAAAATGTAAGCAGATTCCAGCTTAAAATAAGGCCATTTTTGCCATATGAATAAATTTCTATATTTGGTAACAGCAGCCATCTCAGATGAAATGGGGAGGGCTGCAAGACATAATTTAGACAGGAGACAACCCAAGAACCATCCTAGTAAGATATGGTTTAATTTAGCTGAGTGATTACACTACAGAGGAGAGGATTTCAATGTTTTTGTCAAAATTAGTCATTTTTAGCATATGTTCGTTATAATTCAGCAAAAAAAGAAAAAAGTTTGGACAAAACCTCTAACATCTCATACTACTCATTAAATCTAACTACATTTGAATTATTTAAATTTCGGCTCATTCAGGAGAAAACTGGCTTTATTGTCGCTTAGGTGTGTTTTATTCACTATGTTCTAATTATAGCCAAGTTGGTAGCTATAGGAGAGTGGGGTTATCTGACACATATTTTACCAGAAATTCCCCAAGGAACATTCAGGCTAACTTTAGTTGGATTGGCCCAGTGCATGAGTGATGTCAAAGATGATGAAGATTTTCTAAAAGTTTACAGATGACAACAGACATACCCCTTTGGGTCAGGTGAGCTAAAATAACATAACATAACAATGTGCTTTCTAAATTGCATAAAAAAGACCCCTGACCCTTAATTATAATCTAAACTTTAGCAATGTGAAATTTAAAACCCAACATTGTAATATTTATAGTTCGCTATATACATATACAGTAACTATTATGTACAAATTTAAATCTTTAATGTCTTAATTTAATTAGGAAAAATATATTTGTACTTACATTTGGCAAACAGTGGAATAAACAGATGCTGACATAGGTTTTTATTTTCTTGTTAACAGTGATACAAATCATTTAAATCAATATGACACAGGTTAGGGTGATAAAAAGAAGTTAAAATCCTTAGGTGAACTCTCAATGAACCCAACAGTGGAAATATCACTTTATTTTTCCATGCACATGCATATAATGTTGATCATAATTTAATTGAATGGGAGTAGTACAATTATTTCAACAGGTTTTGACCATTTGATGAGTGTTTTATTTGTTTTTTTTCCTTGCTTCTCACATGTTTTCTATGCATAAACAAAACAATAATAAATTTTAACATCAAAATTTATTATTTAATAAATATATTTGCATTTTTTTGTTAATCAAGAACAAGTCTATTCATTTCATGACAATTTTCTTTTGAATTGATACTGAGAGAACAAAAATGTATTTCTTCAATTAGCTAAATAATCAAGCTGTTATTTAGCATTCTTCTTCTATGATGTAGGAAGTATTGATTTTTGTCCTTTCATTTCCCCTCAAGTTAGTTTTGGAGTACCTGTATCCTTCGGTAGAATTATGGGTTGTAAAGTATAAACATCCCTGCAATTGAAAGAAATATATATTTAACTATCTCGATTAAATGAAACGGTTTATAATATAAATGTCTCTGATCAAAGATTTAAAAAAAATTCCCAGATTGAAATCAATACCTTTCGGCTATGTAATATAAATATTTACCTGTTCCAATTTTTGGTCCAGTTATCCATTTTCTAATCTAAACATATATCCCATGATCAACTCCCACCCCCAGATGGTTGTCGATTTCATAACCTGTCAAAATCATGCAATACAAACATAACAATAATAACATGTATTTTTAGATACACATGTACTAAACAACAATTGACCTATATATGTACACAGGTGATTGACCACTGACCATGTCTAGACAGTTAGCCTTCATGTATGTCCCCAATATATCAGTAAAGGACAAGGTTAATACATGTATTTGTTTGACAGTGTCATATCTGGACCAGTTGGGGCAGGCGTTTAATGGTGTTTAACACCACTTTCAATTAAACACGGACCATGGAAATGTCTGTCCAAATCAGACTTGGAAAAGTAATAATAAACTAAAAGTGTACAATTTAAAACAATAGATACATGTACCATTGAGGCATTTAATATTGAATAGTAAAATTGTTAGTTTAAAAAATATTTATTTTGTAAAACTAGCACAAATAATTTATTAACATAATACAAGTTTATATGAGGGATTCGGAAACTAGCAACAAACTTTTATAAATCTGTTTTCCTGTCAAATTATTCCTTACATGTGTGTATGTACATTTTTTTTACAAGGGATATCACTGTCACCTAGACTATCAGGTATCAACAAACAAAAGAATGCATACTTATTTTATAATAATCACAATGCAAATAATTGATAAAAATAAAATTTCACTGAATTATTTTTAGAGTGAGTGAGTGATTGCTATTAAATGTCAACTCAGCAATTTTTCAGCTTTATCATGGCGAGAACAAATTACTTTTCAACAGTCTGCTTTGTACTAGACCAACATGCTTAGCTTGATTTTATTGTGCTAGCTCACTGAAACAACAGTCTCTGGATAGACATGTCGCTCCACTCAGACACATTATGCAGAATACGAGTCAACCAGTGTTATTAAAGAATATAATTTGAATATTATTGAAAATTTCACCAAATAAGAATGCTTTTAGAAAATAAGACCCGAGTCTTAAAGTTAGAATTATCATAATTTTATAATATATTTTTCAATGAAAACTTAGGTTACTTAGCATATTGCTTTGAAATAATAATTCAAACAGGATTTTAATAAATTGGTCATTGATCAGTGCTGACCTCAAGCTAAATATTTACAATGATATTCATAATATCAAAGTACAACAATAATTTAATAAATGGTCATAGTTTAAACAAAATTGTTCTTTTTTTGCTAGATTCATCAAATCACCAAATTTCAAAATATTATCATTTCTTTTTTATGTCGAACAATTTTATATATTTTTTGCATTAAGTGATAATTGTGCATAGTGCTGATAATGTGTATATTTCTTGTTATTTACAGAAAGTATGATAACAAAGTATGCATACCCTTACTTGTTTTACATTTAAAATTAATAGTATTATTGTAGACTTGGAGTACAGAAAATGCTAAGAATTCTTTAAGTTGAGGAACGTTAAAACGCAGCACATCGATTGGACTTTTCGTTGTGTACATTGACACCGGAACAAGCTTTTAGTTTTAACGTAATGGAAATGATTATCGTAGTTGCCTCAAGTGAAAAAATGTTTGGCAATTTAATATACATTGTTATACATCTGAACTCTTCTTTTCGATGACCATTGCAGCTACTCTATATAAATGAATAATAAACTGAAGGATGTAGATTAATAATCATGAACCATTCATTTATATTTTAAAAGGTTGAATCTCAGATTATTCCCATTCACCTTGAATTTGTATATGGTGGTTAATGCAGATTACAATAATTGTAATGTTTTTTATTTTTATTTTACGTCCAAGGGCAAGGACAAGGTGACCAAGGCCTGGCAAGTGTAAATTTTTCCACATTGTCATTCTGCTTTTTGCAATTTTGGCCCTCTCAAAGAGTGGGTGATCACTTCAATTTTTTTAAAAACTACACACAAGGGTGATATCGTCTTTTTTGTACGGGTATCATTAAGGATGTGACTGCAAAATGAACTAAAAGTAAAATAAACAGGACTTTCAGATTTCCCTTTCCCGCCATATTATATTCGGAACTATTTCGAACTACTTTCGGAATAAAGTTCAACCGGAAGTTTACAACAAGCGGCTGCACGTTTAGTTTGTTTGGTTTGGATTCTCTCTTGTTCCTTGACGTTTAAAGCAAATATGTCTTCAGAAAACGCCCAGGTTTTGTTAGCAGTCGAGGCAGAATCATACGTTGAACATTTACGTTCGTTTAAAATTTCAGAAGTCGGAAATTATGAGTGAGTGAAATGTGTTGCTATGATAAACAACCCACATTTGTTGGAATATTCTAGATTTAAACCTATACCGTTTCAAATTCTATTGTGGGTACTCCTGCATTTTTTGCTATATAAAAATATTAGTGTCGACGATAATATATTAGGACAGTTGCCCTGTTGGTCCATAGGGGGAACACATTTTTTGGCCTAATAAAGGAAACATGTTACAGTGTCGCTTGTATTTATAAAATGTTAATATAAATTGACTGTGCAGATAGGCTAATCTCACTAACACGATTTAGCAGGAATATGCATAGAGGATCATTCCAAATCCCAGCATGCCATACCACCGCAAGGAGAGAATCATTCTATCCACGGACTATAAAGGATTGGCAGGGCTCTACAATTCATACCAGCAGGCAGCACCCACTAGCATCTGGCTAGTAAGGAAACATTTTTTACTAGTCAACAAAAGAATGTTATTTCCAGAATTCGTACTATATAATTCCAATATGTATTTATTTGTACATAATTATTATTGCCCTGAATGAGACGGAAGATACTTAGTTGAATGGGTTTTTTTCTGATACCACATTGAAACATTTTTCATGTTTTAGACTTTTATTATGGTAAACAAGACTTTCACGTATAAATTTTTTTTCCATCAACAAATTCAGTTTTGCCAGCAATAGCTGAGCCTGCCTTTCTGCAAACATAACAATACATAACGTCGTTATTGGAATCATAAATTACTAATGAGCCACGAAAACTCTGACTTCCACACAGTTTAGAATTTACGCTTTTCAGCTTTAGAACCTGAACCTTCATCAGTATTTTGGCTTGATACTTCCATCGATGTTGCTTCATTATCAGTTGATTCAATCGGTTTATTTTAGCGAAAATTTTTATTAGAAGGTTTTGTGATTTGCTAATCGTGGTCACTTGCAAGCGTTAAAAGTTCGCGATTAAAACTTTTATGTCCGAGTCAATTGTGCGGTTTAAAATACCGGATAATCAAAGGCGGAATTTAAATTCAAAAATAATATCGGTGAGGGAATGAAAATGTTCCGGAAATATCAACTCGCCGTCTGGTTATCAATACGGAAGTTTTACTCGCATTTTACAAAAGTAACTTGCAAATGCGAGTGTTTTACTCGCAATGTAGAGCCCTGATTGGAATGTTCTTCCAGCCACTTTGGTGACCGTCACGAGTCTTGCCACTTTCAAGACTGCTCCGACCGTAATATCAGGAGCGTTGTTTTTATTTGCACCTCGTTAAATGTACAGCACTCTGATGAACTTTTTGTGTAATTTATTTTTATGCCCACACCGGAAAGTGGCAGAATATTCAACAATTTGATGGCGGCCACTCGGTAGTAGAAGTAGAAGTAGAAACCCATTTTCCAAAATAGTGTACATTATATGGCCTTTGCGTTGAAAATCAAATACAATTTTAACCCCCTAGTTTAGTATTCAAATGGTCCATGTTTTAAATTCTCCCTTGACGGTTAGCCTGAATGAATATGTCCTTTAACTTTCTTTACAGAGATTAAATATGCCCATGTGGTCACAATTTTCTTGTCCTGTCATAGAAAATTTCATATGAACTGAACCTATTAAAAGACCACTTTTTCTTTGTCCCATACAACATTTGACTGTATGTTTAGGCATATCTGAGGAAAAAATGTTTGTGAATTTAATATGACAAAATTAATTGTCTTGCATCTTCTAGTTAGGTTTCTGTTTTCATTTTAAGAGGACAACCGTTTGATTGCTCCCAGGTTACACATACCAGTATAAACAATGGTAGAAAAGCCATTTTAAATCTCTGTAGACACACAAATTTATAAATTCTCTCAATGGAAATTACTCAAATGAAAGATACATCTTTGAATTTAAGTTACAACAGATTCTATCTTTCAGTTACACTTTAGCATGTTTAGTTTGACACAATGCGATTAGTAATTTTTATTTCTCAATTTTTCATACCTGACTTTTGAATTGAATTACTGGTATGTATAAATCAACTAAAATGACAGTACTTTAGAAAAATTGTTATTTTCATATTTTTGTTTCAGCTGGGGAAGACAACATGAGATGATAGAGAAGTTGAATATGCAGGCCGTTATAAATGCCTCGTCACAAGAAGATGAGTTTATTAAAGATTTTCTTATTTCATGTGGAAAGGTAAATAAACTTTATTACTACATTGTATAGCAAACAATTTTTACAAGTGAAGTTGTTTCAAGTTTTACCTTTAAATAATCTTTATGATAATAATAATGATTGGTACTTTATGAGGGAAGACTCAGTTAGCCACACTAATCTTACATGAGGGCCACAGATTATACAAGAAAATATGATATATAAATACAAAATACCGGGGTATATGTCTGTTGTCGGAAAAGATAATAATTTTTACAAACTTTGCAGATAATGCAAATAAATGTTATGTTTTTACTGACAATGTACAATGTATAGTGTGAGAAGAGCAGATACAAGCATTGTTCTAATCATATTCAAGTGTGTTCTATATCTATATTTGTGCTTTTATTGTCTCATTTTCTCGCCCTTCATACTACATGAATCAAGTATCAGAGAAGGTATATTAGGTCAATGACTAAACAACATTGAACTTTATTTAACCTGTTTATTAGTACTAAAAATGACATGATTGCAAAGAAAAGGATTCTTAAGGATGTAAACATGTTATTTGATAATTGCACAGGCATGATTTTGGGAAGGGAGTGGGGGATGTGCAATTTGTACTCCTTAAATTTGGCAAAGTTATGATAATTAGTTGTGTAATAAGCCCTTTATCTGCTGAACCAATCTTATCCAACTCATCCATCCTTGTATCGGGTTAGTTGTTTAGATTACTTTTATTTTTATTATCATGATACAAAAATGTAGCATATTGTTGTTTTAGACAGAAGTGATAATAAAAGATCTACTTACAACAGAGATATGGAAGGAAAAGATATTTTCAGCACTTATCGATATGGAATTTGAACCAAAAACTACTTTTCCTATTTATATGGTTGTAAGTATGTATATGTAGGATATGAATAATCAAAGGGTAAAATCTAACAAAAAATTACACTAAAGGTGAAGAAATACAACAAAAATATGAACCAATCCAACTACCAGTATTTACAACAGCAAAAATACAACCAGAAAATCAGTTTAGGATCACAAAGGTCGGTTCAAACCAAAGATATTATTGTAGTTATTTGGGGCTTCTCTGCAGATCATACAAGTATTAAAGAGTAAACACTGGTTGGCACAGATCCTTTACCAGGGACAGAAATTAACAGGAGCCCAGTCGCCCATGGCCCCTAGATTTTGGTTTGGGCTACTAAACTTTTACCTATAATTTAGTTAAACATATAGACATTTTTTATCAAAAATCTTGTATGGGCTACCAGCTTGAACTTCCCAATTTCTATCCCTGTTTACTATTAGTTGAAGATGAGACATATCTGTCTACCTTTTATTTGATCAGTTAGCAATCCAGCTCAGATTGTTGGTCTAGTACATAGAGGCATCATCAGAATATTCAACAAAATTGAACCTTCTCTCACCACGCTATACCAGTAGCTGAAAACTTACTCATTTGGCATTAAACAACGACCACTATCTCCTTCTGCCATTTACAGCAATAATAAAACATCTGTGCCTTTACCTGTTTTCACCACAAATAAAACTGACTGCCATGATATTATTGCAATAATGTTAAACTTTAACGTATTCTGACACTAATCATATAAATCCTATTGATTTCTTTTCAGTTATTTCATGAAGCCACTTTGGTGAATCTTCTGGAGACAACCATGTTTTTTAAAGAGACTTGTGAGAGTGCAGAGAATAATATACCAGATCTTTTGGACTACTGTTACAGAAAACTTACACAGCTTACCGCAAGGTAGAAATAATATTTAATGATGTTGTTTTTATCTTAAATTCTAACATGACTTCCTTCTTTCACTTTGCAAACAAACGAGAGATCAGTCAGATGATAACATCTCATTAGCACATGCGTGGTACACATTTAAGCCAGGTGATAAAATCACAAAATAAAATTATTTACACGGTTGTTAACGTTTTAAACATCTATATTCACTGAAAATAATCAACATATCCAAAATTAATAATATCCGACGTGCAATTAAAACATGCAAACACAATATTATTGTTATGGATGCTCCATCAATACGACTGACTTTCCTGTCATAAATGTATATGTGACTGACTTTCACGTCGTAAAAGTACATGTTGATGAATTATCGTCTGCTCGAATTTGGCAACATAAATTGTGTGCAAACATAAATATAAATTACCGTCTTCCAATCAAGGTATACTACCATATTTGTACTGTTAGACATATCAGAATCAGAATAATTCATGGAAGCCAGAATGTGTTTCGAGTTTTAACATGGGTTGGCGGATATTAGTAACTTTTATCCCTTGCCTCTGGCTCGGGATAAAATACTAATATCCGCCAACCCCTGTTAAAACTCAAAACACATTCTGGCTTCCATGATTTATTTCTTAAATCTTACCACAAGGTAGCTATAATATTTGATAAGTTTTAGTTTTAAAATCTTACTGCAAGGTTTTAATTTGACTAATTCTAAAAATGAAACAATTGAAATTTTTTATGAATCATATGATATTTTTTGTTATTAATCGAATGTAATTTTCTATTTATAGAACTGAAGAGGATTTAGATGATGAAGAGTTAGATACAAATGAAACCCTCAATAACATGTCCTCAGCTTCTAATATGGAGGTATTAAATGAATCACCTACAGAAATGTGTATATGTATAATCCTGAGACGGGGAGTGGTCATAAGGAGTGCATTTAAAGAATGAAAAAATGTTCTTGAATCAATATCTCTAGGTTAGGTTATAGTGTTTACCGTCACTTTCAATAATATTTCAGTTATGTCGATATCTCTATGTTGCATGCTATGATACATGAAATAATAGTAGTCTTGAAATAGGAAGATGAAATTTAACAGAATGTTTATGAAATGATACCCAGGTAAATCCTTCAGGCTTGACTTAGGTGTGGAGCAGCAGTGAAGGTGCTGTTCCTTTACTTTAATTTGTGTCTTGGCATAAAGTTGAATGGTCCCTTTTGTTCATTTGCTTCCATATCCTTTCTTACTCATGATGTTTAATTAAGAGAGAAAAATATCTTGATTTCTTCCACCAGTTTGGATCATTTCAATGACTAGTATGGTGATACCAGATTAATATTTTGGCTTTTTGAAATACATTTTCGTACAACATAATTTAGGATATAGACGTAAGTGGGCATAATACTTGGGTTAAAATTGAAAGTTAAGAAACAGTGCTTTTATTACTGTTGATTATCTCACAGCCACCATGAAATCTTCAGCGTGATGAGTATAACTCATACCTTATGTTAATCATACAAACATTGTCATCAGTATGCCTCACATTACAACAAAAATAACTATTAAAACCAAGAAACAAGGACAGGGCTCTCGTCTAGTTATTTGTAAGATTATTTAGCAGTTTAAGATAATTTGAAAAAGGCATTAATTAAAATGAACAGACTGTTAAAGCCAATTTAAGTAGAAGGAGTACAGCTATAAAATAGTATGTCACATAGAGATATTTCAAAAATTGCATGGTCGAAAGGAAGTTTTATTCATCACACAACTGTATCTAAACAGTATATATATTGCATTAAACACCTATACTAACTCGTTATTAGAAATAAAAAGGAATATAGATGAAGCTTTTTCTTTTGTGTTCCATTTTCTTTAAAAAAAAATGTATATACCATCAAATTGAACATGTTGTTTCTCAGAAAGATATAGTTTAGTGTCAATGTGTTAAGATAATTGTATCATTGAGGATAATTGTACATTGTATTTAGAATTTCCTATTTTTTTCAGGAGCTGGAACAACAAGAAAAGAAATTAAATTTTGAAATCTGCATTAAATCTTTATCATTGTTACGGTATATAACAGATCATTTAGATAGGTAAACTTACATCTTTAAACAATTTTCTAGTTATTTTTACTTCAGATATACTAAGCTCTACATCAAAACCCCTGTTTTATATGCTGTCAATTTGGTCTATTCCATCAAATTTATATAATTTACACTAATATGGTGTCATGGAATATCTTGGGGTTTCATTAATAATGGTTATATATACAGTCAAACCTATATATAAAGGGCACTCAAGGGAACCTGAAAATGTGCCCTTTATGAAGAGTTTCCCTTTATATACAGGTTAAAATTGTATGCACTACTCATGAATGGGCAAAATAAGGCTGCTCTTGTAGACAGTGATTTGTTACATATGGGTGACCTTTAATACATTTTTAACTGTAAAAGCACCCATAATCCATTCATAATTGTTTAAATCTGTATAGCATTAATTTTATTACATTGAAAATAAACAAATATACACAACAGTAAATAATTCCCATTCCCATTTTTACAGAAGGAGTTATTGCCGTTTTTTACTTAGAATATGTCATCCAAAAGGGGGGATAGACAGATGTTTGTTTATACAGGTTAAATTAACAAAGATTTATTACATTAGGACTTTATTTATAATTCGGCTTCTACAGGATTCTGTTTTATTCAGGGTTCAGGTTAGACAGGTATCAACCGCATCAGTGGTGTAATGGTTGGCATGCTCGCCTCGAGTGCAGTAGATCGTGGGTTCGAGCCCAGATCGGTTCAAACCAAAGACTATAAAATTGGTATTTGTTGCTTCTCCGCTAAGCATGCAGCATTAAGGAGAAAGAGCAAAGACTGGTTGACTCAGAATCAGAATAATGTGTCAGAGTGGAGCGACATGTCTACCCGCGGACTATTGTTTCAGTGAGCTAGCACTATAAAAATCCAACTCAGAGTGTTGGTCTAGAACAAAGTGGACCTCATCATCATCTCATTGAAAATTAACTTGTTCTCGTCATGATATAGCTGAAAAATTCCTGAATTGGCATTAAACAACAATCAATAGACAGGTATCACTGTATTATGGGTGGTCAAAGAAGAATAAAAAGTTAATATGACATTACGCCATATAGATATTGTTAAAAGTTTATGTATCGTATTTAAGAAAAGCTCCAAAAGAACATTTAAGTTTTATTGTTACAGTTATTTAGTGTATATTGATTATTGTATATATTTCAGTTTACCACTCAGCGTTACTACCAGAACATTAAACACATTAGATATACCAATACTTCTGGTACATTTAGTTGAAAATCCACCATGGACCAGACAGAAAAATGGTAAGGTATTAAAAGAAAGTGTATTCAGTCAACAATTCCACCAATATCAACAAAATGAACAATCCTCTCTTACCTCAACTAATTGAACATAAAAAAGACCACAACATATAACATTGGAAATCTAGGTCCTGGTTTGAGATAGGCACTGAAATATGGCAGGGTTAAACTGGTTAATTGGATCCCCCCTCTTGATAATTGGATCTTTTTGTAGAATTTAGTAGACCAATTTCATTTTAAAATCCCCATTTGTATGTTTTGTATGTTTTTTTTCCATTACAGCAGAAACTTACTTTGGAATCAATATTGCCACTAGACATTAGCTACTTTAAATGTATAGGGACTACCAAATAATTTTTTGTTAAAGATTGATCTATATTTTAACAATGTGGACGACCACTAATATCAGTGATCACATTACCATATTTCTAGGGGAATTTTTAGTTGTGGATCCCTGTATAGGATAGTCTATATATATATTTTTTATATTTTATTAGTGTTAATCAAGAAAAGAACTGGGGATCTTGACATTTTTCTTGCCTCCAATGGTGTAATTTGATTTTATTTGATGGGTGGTGCAATATTCCAAAAAATGCCATCTGATTTCCCTTTTCTGTTAATTCTTCAATAACTACAAATGTAATGGATGTTTATGAAACATCCTGTTTATACCCTTCCGTAATACCAGTAGAATTCTTGCTCTCAGTATTGAGACATATCTTCTCAGACTTTCTATTACACCAAAGAAGTGCTAGTATTTCACTAATTTATTTTCTGAACAAAGAAATACAGAAGAAAGATAGAGCCTATGTTTTCAGAATTATATATGGCTTATTGAAAGTTTTGTTGAGTTTTATGTCTGATATTATATTATGGTAAATTCTGTCCATGCGGTCACCTCTATTAAGTAGCTATCTGTATTAAAAGGTCACATTTTCTTGTCCTGTTATGGAAAATTTCATATGAATGGAACCTCTTTTAAGAGTTCACCTTTCTGAAAAGACCACCTTTCCTTTGTTTTAAAGATGACCTCTTAATACAGGTTTAACTGTATATGCATTGCGTGTTCCTTATATTTTGCCTAATAACTTAGAGGGGAAATTGCGGTAGTGCCTACCAACAAAATTTGTGGGCAGAGCTTATCAAAAAAAATTCCTATTGATATCAACAGCATATTTATGAAACTATGTCACATGACCTAAAGGTCACATACCTCAGAAATTTGAATTTTCGAAGTGATTTTTGTAGTTTTTAGACTGATGAAGAATATAATTTTTAATAAGACTGAAAGTTTCATAGGGAGGAACACTAGTGACCTTGCCTGTCAAATATTTTGCTCCAAAAGTAACTGTGAAACTATGTATCATTGATTTTTCCTCCTCGAGATAACCATAGTCAAAATAATGAACAATCTGAATGTTTGCTCCGCCCACAGCTATTTATACCCAAGATCCTGGTTTAAGGTGACTTTTTTTTTTTTTTTCATTTTAGCCACAATGATTCTTGAAATAAAGAAAAAGAATTATTTACACAACAGTTATTTCTTTTTGATGATGAGGTTTGGGAATTTTAATTTGTTGACATTTAATTTTTATTTTAGATTTTTTTTTCAAAATTCAACAAATTTTATAGTCTATGGGAGATAACTCTTTATTTTATTTTCAGGTAAATTTTTCAAATATATAGACAGTAAATGGCAGGAAGTCAGTAGACAAGACTGTTTTAAGATAACAAAAATTGAAGGACAAGTAAGTAAAAATATAGACAGCAATGTGAGGCCAAATAAAAGTTCTATGCTAACTGATATTAATTCTTTTTTTAAGGTCATTTTGTTTATCAATTATCGATAATGAATTGACATTTCTGGGGGTTCGGCATACTGTTTTAACCTTTGATATTATTACAATTCTACCTATATTAGCCGTGAAAATGACATAAATTTGTTAATTTCTTAATTTCACTGATTTTGTACTTACTTTTAAAGGTTATTGTTATGATGTTTAATGTCACTTTCAAGAATATTTCAATTATATTGTAGTGGTCAGTTTTATTGGTGGAGGAAACCGTAGTACCTGGAGAAAACCACAGACCTGTCACAAGTCACTGACAAACTCTATCACATAGCATTGTATCGAGTATACCTTGCCATGAGCAGAATTCAAACTCGCAACTTTAATGGTGATAGCACTGATTGAACAGGTAGTTGTAAAACCGTCTACCATACGATCACGGCCATAATGGCCCGACATAGTTTTAAGGAATTAATTTAAAAAAAATTATTAGTACAATGTTTATAAATTTTTATCGAAGGACACTGCTTATGAAAATTTTCACTGCAATCATGTTTAACATCTACAGCTGATGAACAGTCAATTTTTAGGGCAATATTCAGCTATTAATAATTTGTTGAGATGAAAAAATAAGTTATTCTGAATTTCAGAATTGTATATTCTATGTGTATAGCATTTTCTATTAAAGGTCTGGTTATCAATCTTCCAACTATTAATGGATCCGCAGTGTCAACAGAAGTATGAACTGGATTCCTATAGAAAAAATGTTATAATAAAGGTAAACTTCTATTTATCATAATTACATTGAAAACTTCAAAATTGAACTCTGCATGATTGAAATGGAATCCTGTATAAACAAATCACCCCAGGTTTTTAGTGGGGTTTGTGTTACTCCATCTTTAGTTTTATGTGTAATGTTTTGTAGATTGTTGTTTGTCCTTTATCTATGGCCATTGTGTTGTCTGTCCTTCTTAGATTTATGGATTCTGATTACCACTTTGGTATCTTCAAGCTCTTCTTAAATAAAGACCAAATGTAGGGAATCTGTGTTAATTTAACTTGTATATATACAGAATACCTGTCTATTCCAAATACAAAAGTTGGCCACAAGGAAGTACAGTTTAGACAGGTTCCATTATAGTTTTAAATGGTTTTTTTTAAAGAGTTTAGGCTGTATTAGAAATATTGTCTGGGTGTAAAGACTTTTTTTTATAACCAATTAAATGTATTTTTCTGATATAACAGTGAACAATAACTGCCATCATCAAGTAAGTGAAAATTACCTCACACAAAAGGAGCTGTCGTGGTCGTGATTGTATGGTAGTTCGATTTAAAACTACCTGTGCAATCAGTGCCTATCACCACTAAAGTTGTGAGTTTGAACCCGTTCATGACGAGGTGTACTCTAACACAACATTATGTGATAAAGTTTGTCAGTGACTTGCGACAGGTCAGTGGTTTTCTCTTGGTAATTTGGTTTCCTCCACCAATACAACTGACCAGCATGATATAACTGAAAATTGTTGAAAATGGCATTAAACACCATAAACCAAACCAAACCAAATCTCGCACAAAAAATATTTGTTCGCTGTAGGTGCTTTTACCTTTTTAAACTTGAATTTTTGAAGCAGAGTGCATGAGTGATTGTTGTTTATACACTCAGTGAGCTATTTTTTAGCTCTATGTTGGCAAGAAAAATGAACTGTTTTATGAGGTGATGATTGTGTCTGTTTTATACTATAAGACCAACATGCTGAGTTGGATTTTTGTTTATAGTGCTAACTAACATAGATAGATATGTCACTATCCTCTGACACATTATCCTAACTGTGAGTCAAGAAGTCATTGGATTTACCATATCTACTGCTCTCGAAGGAAAACATTCTAACCATTACACCATGGAGATGGTCCTATTGAAACAAGAAAAAAATAATGGTTGTATCATACATAATTAACTTATATCTTAGCATAATCAAGTTTCCAACTGAAGAATAAAATCTGTATATATATGTAATAATAATAATCCTAATTCTTTTACACACGTTTCATTATTGTAAAAAAAATGGTGGAAAGATTGTTAGAAAGAAGTTAAACTATCATGTTAAAATCATACTATTTTAGTTGAGAGCTCACCTTACAGAGATCATGTTAGATCAGATTCCTGTGTTAGGAGAATTACTCCGATACTTGGAGCACCTTTCTATGATGGAACCTCCAGCTGTGAAGAAAGATCTCATTTTGGAACAGGTTTGTGTTGTACTCATATAATATCAGATTCTGTGAAGTCATTATGACAGGTAGATTAACTCATATCTTAGTAGTAGGGGCCGTCGTTATCGTGATCATATGGGAGTTGGATTTACAACTACCTGTGTAATCAGTGGCTATCAGCACTAAAGTTGTGAGTTCGAATCTCGCTCAGGCGAGGTGTAATCGATGCAACATTATATAATAAAGTTTGTCAGTGATTTGCGGAAGGTCTGTGGTTTTCTCCGGGTACTCTGGTTTCCTCCACCAATAAAACTGACCGCCACGATATAACTGAAATATTGTTGAAAGTGGCGTTAAACACCATAAACCAAACCAAATATAAACCATATTCTACCCAGAAGTAAAAATCAAATCAAATTAATTAAGTTGAAGTAAAATTGTATTGAAATTTAGATTCTTCCATATTAGAAAGTGTTGTGAATATGAAGAAAATGATAGCTGATGGTTTGCAAATAATTATATCTTATTTGTGATGAAATAGATGAAATTCAGAATCCTGTGTCTGACAACTTGAATCTTATTTAACATTTCAAATTAATTTTTTTTTTTTAGTTTGGTGTAAAAAAAAAGTAAGTTTATCAGTGTTACTGTAATTATTATATGAGGGTTGGAATGAGTGATCATGGAAAACGATTCATGGTATATTTTGTTAAAAATAATGGTAGCGAAATATTTTCTTTCAATTTGACTCTAACAGTAGTTGGAAAAATTGGGTATGACAAATTATGATAAGATTTTCAGGTCCATATAATACTAATGCTAGTGAGAAATGGTGTTTGACAACTTAACAATAAAGGGAATTCCAACCCTTTTTTTTTTATTATAATGTGCTAATGCATCTCTTAATTGAAGCCAGTTTAACATAGAAAATTACAATTTTTACATAGATACCAGAAATGAGAGATAACATTTTAAAAGACAATGAAGGAAAATGGAAAAAGATAGCCAAGAAACAGTCAAAAACAGTATTCAATCCCTCACAGAGTGACATGAGGGCACAGGCTAAAAGGTGAGAAATACCATGTTATGTAGGTAAGAAACAGTCAAAAACAGTATTCAATCTCTCACAGAGTGACATGAGGGCACAGGCTAAAAGGTGAGAAATACCATGTTATGTAGGTAAGAAACAGTCAAAAACAGTATTCAATCCCTCACAGAGTGACATGAGGGCACAGGCTAAAAGGTGAGAAATACCATGTTATGTAGGTAAGAAACAGTCAAAAACAGTATTCAATCCCTCACAGAGTGACATGAGGGCACAGGCTAAAAGGTGAGAAATACCATGTTATGTAGGTAAGAAACAGTCAAAAACAGTATTCAATCCCTCACAGAGTGACATGAGGGCACAGGCTAAAAGGTGAGAAATACCATGTTATGTAGGTAAGAAACAGTCAAAAACAGTATTCAATCCCTCACAGAGTGACATGAGGGCACAGGCTAAAAGGTGAGAAATACCATGTTATGTAGCCAAGAAACAGTCAAAAACAGTATTCAATCCCTCACAGAGTGACATGAGGGCACAGGCTAAAAGGTGAGAAATACCATGTTATGTAGGTAAGAAACAGTCAAAAACAGTATTCAATCCCTCACAGAGTGACATGAGGGCACAGGCTAAAAGGTGAGAAATACCATGTTATGTAGGTAAGAAACAGTCAAAAACAGTATTCAATCCCTCACAGAGTGACATGAGGGCACAGGCTAAAAGGTGAGAAATACCATGTTATGTAGGTAAGAAACAGTCAAAAACAGTATTCAATCCTTCACAGAGTGACATGAGGGCACAGGCTAAAAGGTGAGAAATACCATGTTATGTAGCCAAGAAACAGTCAAAAACAGTATTCAATCCCTCACAGAGTGACATGAGGGCACAGGCTAAAAGGTGAGAAATACCATGTTATGTAGCCAAGAAACAGTCAAAAACAGTATTCAATCCCTCACAGAGTGACATGAGGGCACAGGCTAAAAGGTGAGAAATACCATGTTATGTAGCCAAGAAACAGTCAAAAACAGTATTCAATCCCTCACAGAGTGACATGAGGGCACAGGCTAAAAGGTGAGAAATACCATGTTATGTAGGTAAGAAACAGTCAAAAACAGTATTCAATCCCTCACAGAGTGACATGAGAGCACAGGCTAAAAGGTGAGAAATACCATGTTATGTAGGTAAGAAACAGTCAAAAACAGTATTCAATCCCTCACAGAGTGACATGAGGGCACAGGCTAAAAGGTGAGAAATACCATGTTATGTAGCCAAGAAACAGTCAAAAACAGTATTCAATCCCTCACAGAGTGACATGAGGGCACAGGCTAAAAGGTGAGAAATACCATGTTATGTAGGTAAGAAACAGTCAAAAACAGTATTCAATCCCTCACAGAGTGACATGAGGGCACAGGCTAAAAGGTGAGAAATACCATGTTATGTAGGTAAGAAACAGTCAAAAACAGTATTCAATCCCTCACAGAGTGACATGAGGGCACAGGCTAAAAGGTGAGAAATACCATGTTATGTAGGTAAGAAACAGTCAAAAACAGTATTCAATCCCTCACAGAGTGACATGAGGGCACAGGCTAAAAGGTGAGAAATACCATGTTATGTAGGTAAGAAACAGTCAAAAACAGTATTCAATCCCTCACAGAGTGACATGAGGGCACAGGCTAAAAGGTGAGAAATACCATGTTATGTAGGTAAGAAACAGTCAAAAACAGTATTCAATCCCTCACAGAGTGACATGAGGGCACAGGCTAAAAGGTGAGAAATACCATGTTATGTAGGTAAGAAACAGTCAAAAACAGTATTCAATCCCTCACAGAGTGACATGAGAGCACAGGCTAAAAGGTGAGAAATACCATGTTATGTAGGTAAGAAACAGTCAAAAACAGTATTCAATCCCTCACAGAGTGACATGAGGGCACAGGCTAAAAGGTGAGAAATACCATGTTATGTAGGTATTCAATCCCTCACAGAGTGACATGAGGGCACAGGCTAAAAGGTGAGAAATACCATGTTATGTAGGTAAGAAACAGTCAAAAACAGTATTCAATCTCTCACAGAGTGACATGAGGGCACAGGCTAAAAGGTGAGAAATACCATGTTATGTAGGTAAGAAACAGTCAAAAACAGTATTCAATCTCTCACAGAGTGACATGAGGGCACAGGCTATAAGGTGAGAAATACCATGTTATGTAGGTAAGAAACAGTCAAAAACAGTATTCAATCCCTCACAGAGTGACATGAGGGCACAGGCTAAAAGGTGAGAAATACCATGTTATGTAGGTAAGAAACAGTCAAAAACAGTATTCAATCCCTCACAGAGTGACATGAGGGCACAGGCTAAAAGGTGAGAAATACCATGTTATGTAGGTAAGAAACAGTCAAAAACAGTATTCAATCCCTCACAGAGTGACATGAGAGCACAGGCTAAAAGGTGAGAAATACCATGTTATGTAGGTAAGAAACAGTCAAAAACAGTATTCAATCCCTCACAGAGTGACATGAGGGCACAGGCTAAAAGGTGAGAAATACCATGTTATGTAGGTAAGAAACAGTCAAAAACAGTATTCAATCCCTCACAGAGTGACATGAGAACACAGGCTAAAAGGTGAGAAATACCATGTTATGTAGGTAAGAAACAGTCAAAAACAGTATTCAATCCCTCACAGAGTGACATGAGGGCACAGGCTAAAAGGTGAGAAATACCATGTTATGTAGGTAAGAAACAGTCAAAAACAGTATTCAATCTCTCACAGAGTGACATGAGAGCACAGGCTAAAAGGTGAGAAATACCATGTTATGTAGGTAAGAAACAGTCAAAAACAGTATTCAATCCCTCACAGAGTGACATGAGGGCACAGGCTAAAAGGTGAGAAATACCATGTTATGTAGGTAAGAAACAGTCAAAAACAGTATTCAATCCCTCACAGAGTGACATGAGGGCACAGGCTAAAAGGTGAGAAATACCATGTTATGTAGGTAAGAAACAGTCAAAAACAGTATTCAATCCCTCACAGAGTGACATGAGGGCACAGGCTAAAAGGTGAGAAATACCATGTTATGTAGGTAAGAAACAGTCAAAAACAGTATTCAATCTCTCACAGAGTGACATGAGGGCACAGGCTAAAAGGTGAGAAATACCATGTTATGTAGGTAAGAAACAGTCAAAAACAGTATTCAATCCCCCACAGAGTGACATGAGGGCACAGGCTAAAAGGTGAGAAATACCATGTTATGTAGGTAAGAAACAGTCAAAAACAGTATTCAATCCCTCACAGAGTGACATGAGGGCACAGGCTAAAAGGTGAGAAATACCATGTTATGTAGGTAAGAAACAGTCAAAAACAGTATTCAATCCCTCACAGAGTGACATGAGGGCACAGGCTAAAAGGTGAGAAATACCATGTTATGTAGGTAAGAAACAGTCAAAAACAGTATTCAATCCCTCACAGAGTGACATGAGGGCACAGGCTAAAAGGTGAGAAATACCATGTTATGTAGGTAAGAAACAGTCAAAAACAGTATTCAATCCCTCACAGAGTGACCTGAGGGCACAGGCTAAAAGGTGAGAAATACCATGTTATGTAGGTAAGAAACAGTCAAAAACAGTATTCAATCCCTCACAGAGTGACATGAGGGCACAGGCTAAAAGGTGAGAAATTCCATGTTATGTAGGTAAGAAACAGTCAAAAACAGTATTCAATCTCTCACAGAGTGACATGAGGGCACAGGCTAAAAGGTGAGAAATTCCATGTTATGTAGGTAAGAAACAGTCAAAAACAGTATTCAATCTCTCACAGAGTGACATGAGGGCACAGGCTAAAAGGTGAGAAATACCATGTTATGTAGGTAAGAAACAGTCAAAAACAGTATTCAATCTCTCACAGAGTGACATGAGGGCACAGGCTAAAAGGTGAGAAATACCATGTTATGTAGGTAAGAAACAGTCAAAAACAGTATTCAATCCCTCACAGAGTGACATGAGGGCACAGGCTAAAAGGTGAGAAATACCATGTTATGTAGGTAAGAAACAGTCAAAAACAGTATTCAATCTCTCACAGAGTGACATGAGGGCACAGGCTAAAAGGTGAGAAATACCATGTTATGTAGGTAAGAAACAGTCAAAAACAGTATTCAATCTCTCACAGAGTGACATGAGGGCACAGGCTAAAAGGTGAGAAATACCATGTTATGTAGGTAAGAAACAGTCAAAAACAGTATTCAATCCCTCACAGAGTGACATGAGGGCACAGGCTAAAAGGTGAGAAATACCATGTTATGTAGGTAAGAAACAGTCAAAAACAGTATTCAATCCCTCACAGAGTGACATGAGGGCACAGGCTAAAAGGTGAGAAATACCATGTTATGTAGGTAAGAAACAGTCAAAAACAGTATTCAATCTCTCACAGAGTGACATGAGGGCACAGGCTAAAAGGTGAGAAATACCATGTTATGTAGGTAAGAAACAGTCAAAAACAGTATTCAATCCCTCACAGAGTGACATGAGGGCACAGGCTAAAAGGTGAGAAATACCATGTTATGTAGGTAAGAAACAGTCAAAAACAGTATTCAATCTCTCACAGAGTGACATGAGGGCACAGGCTAAAAGGTGAGAAATACCATGTTATGTAGGTAAGAAAAAGTCAAAAACAGTATTCAATCCCTCACAGAGTGACATGAGGGCACAGGCTAAAAGGTGAGAAATACCATGTTATGTAGGTAAGAAACAGTCAAAAACAGTATTCAATCCCTCACAGAGTGACATGAGGGCACAGGCTAAAAGGTGAGAAATACCATGTTATGTAGGTAAGAAACAGTCAAAAACAGTATTCAATCCCTCACAGAGTGACATGAGGGCACAGGCTAAAAGGTGAGAAATACCATGTTATGTAGGTAAGAAACAGTCAAAAACAGTATTCAATCTCTCACAGAGTGACATGAGGGCACAGGCTAAAAGGTGAGAAATACCATGTTATGTAGGTAAGAAACAGTCAAAAACAGTATTCAATCCCTCACAGAGTGACATGAGGGCACAGGCTAAAAGGTGAGAAATACCATGTTATGTAGGTAAGAAACAGTCAAAAACAGTAGTCAATCCCTCACAGAGTGACATGAGGGCACAGGCTAAAAGGTGAGAAATACCATGTTATGTAGGTAAGAAACAGTCAAAAACAGTATTCAATCCCTCACAGAGTGACATGAGGGCACAGGCTAAAAGGTGAGAAATACCATGTTATGTAGGTAAGAAACAGTCAAAAACAGTATTCAATCTCTCACAGAGTGACATGAGGGCACAGGCTAAAAGGTGAGAAATACCATGTTATGTAGGTAAGAAACAGTCAAAAACAGTATTCAATCCCTCACAGAGTGACATGAGGGCACAGGCTAAAAGGTGAGAAATACCATGTTATGTAGGTAAGAAACAGTCAAAAACAGTATTCAATCCCTCACAGAGTGACATGAGGGCACAGGCTAAAAGGTGAGAAATACCATGTTATGTAGGTAAGAAACAGTCAAAAACAGTATTCAATCTCTCACAGAGTGACATGAGGGCACAGGCTAAAAGGTGAGAAATACCATGTTATGTAGGTAAGAAACAGTCAAAAACAGTATTCAATCCCTCACAGAGTGACATGAGGGCACAGGCTAAAAGGTGAGAAATACCATGTTATGTAGGTAAGAAACAGTCAAAAACAGTATTCAATCTCTCACAGAGTGACATGAGGACACAGGCTGAAAGGTGAGAAATACCTTGTTATGTAGGTAAGAAACAGTCAAAAACAGTATTCAATCCCTCACAGAGTGACATGAGGGCACAGGCTAAAAGGTGAGAAATACCATGTTATGTAGGTAAGAAACAGTCAAAAACAGTATTCAATCCCTCACAGAGTGACATGAGGGCACAGGCTAAAAGGTGAGAAATACCATGTTATGTAGGTAAGAAACAGTCAAAAACAGTATTCAATCCCTCACAGAGTGACATGAGGGCACAGGCTAAAAGGTGAGAAATACCATGTTATGTAGGTAAGAAACAGTCAAAAACAGTATTCAATCTCTCACAGAGTGACATGAGGGCACAGGCTAAAAGGTGAGAAATACCATGTTATGTAGGTAAGAAACAGTCAAAAACAGTATTCAATCCCTCACAGAGTGACATGAGGGCACAGGCTAAAAGGTGAGAAATACCATGTTATGTAGGAAAGAAACAGTCAAAAACAGTATTCAATCCCTCACAGAGTGACATGAGGGCACAGGCTAAAAGGTGAGAAATACCATGTTATGTAGGTAAGAAACAGTCAAAAACAGTATTCAATCCCTCACAGAGTGACATGAGGGCACAGGCTAAAAGGTGAGAAATACCATGTTATGTAGGTAAGAAACAGTCAAAAACAGTATTCAATCCCTCACAGAGTGACATGAGGGCACAGGCTAAAAGGTGAGAAATACCATGTTATGTAGGTAAGAAACAGTCAAAAACAGTATTCAATCTCTCACAGAGTGACATGAGGGCACAGGCTAAAAGGTGAGAAATACCATGTTATGTAGGTAAGAAACAGTCAAAAACAGTATTCAATCCCTCACAGAGTGACATGAGGGCACAGGCTAAAAGGTGAGAAATACCATGTTATGTAGGAAAGAAACAGTCAAAAACAGTATTCAATCCCTCACAGAGTGACATGAGGGCACAGGCTAAAAGGTGAGAAATACCATGTTATGTAGGTAAGAAACAGTCAAAAACAGTATTCAATCCCTCACAGAGTGACATGAGGGCACAGGCTAAAAGGTGAGAAATACCATGTTATGTAGGTAAGAAACAGTCAAAAACAGTATTCAATCTCTCACAGAGTGACATGAGGGCACAGGCTAAAAGGTGAGAAATACCATGTTATGTAGGTAAGAAACAGTCAAAAACAGTATTCAATCCCTCACAGAGTGACATGAGAGCACAGGCTAAAAGGTGAGAAATACCATGTTATGTAGGTAAATTAAATATAAAGTACTGACTGTGTGAGCATAAACATGTCTTGATATTGAATTGAAAAGAAGATCATTAAATCTGTACACAGTACGGTACTTAGTAGTCCCCTTCTTATAAGGCCACCCATTCTGCAATGAAAAAGTGACCTTATAAGAGGGGTGGCCTCTCTTGAGGGGCACAATTTAGTACTCTGAAACCTGTCTAAATCGAACCCTGAATAAAACAGAATCCTCTATAAACTAAACTATAAATGAAGTCCCAATGTAAGAATTGTTTGTTAAATTAACCTGTATAAACCAGTTAACTGTCTATTCTAAACACAAATGTCGGTTCCAAGGAGGTTTCACTATAGTTTTTACTATTCAGTACATCTGATATGTGGCCTATTATGAAATGTGGCCTTTGGTAAGAGGGGTCTTGTAAGATACAGTATTATAGATCTATGATAACATGTAGGATATGGCCTACTACATGTATATTTATAGTGTTATTGTTCCCTTAGAATAATATGTCAAACATTCTCCTATTATTAGTACTTGGGGATTCTATTTATAGATTTCTTTAAAAAAAAAAAAATTTAATTTGTAATTCTAATATGATGTCCTTCTTTCGCTTTGTAAACAAATGAGCGATTAATTTAGATAGCAGGGCCGTCGTGGCCGTGATCGTATGGTAGTTGGATTTACAACAACCAATGCAATCAGTATCTATCACCACTGATGTTGTGTGTACTACCGTATTTGTACTGTTAGTCATATCAGAATCAAAATAATTCGTTGAAGCCACACTGTTGTGAGTTTTAACATGGGCAGTAGCGAGGGATAAAATACTAATATCCGCCAATTCATGTTAAAGCTCACAACACAGTTTGGCTGCCATGAATTATTTCTGAAGTAAAGGATGACAATATTATAAAATTTTAATTATTTTTAATTATTTGTTGTCACAGATGGGCAGATACATATAACTTTGATGCATTAGAAGGATTAATAACAGATCCTCCAAAATGTGCCATGTGTGGTTCAGAGGCCAGCAAAAGGTGTTCCAGATGTCAAAATGAATGGTACTGCAGAAGGTAAATATTCCCTTTATTGTTCCTCTAGAATATATATACAGTCAAACCTGCCCATGTGGTCACCTCTATTAAGCAGTCACCTGTCTTAAAAGGTCACCTTTTACTTGTCGCTGTGGTTGCGATCGTATGGTAGTTGGATTTAAAACTACTTATGCAATCAGTGCCTATCTCCACTAACGTTGTGAGTTTGAATGCCGCTCAGGCAAGATGTACTCGATACAACATTATGTGATAAAGCTTGTCTGCGGTTTTCTCGGGGTACTCCTGTTTCCTCCACCAATAAAACTGACCGCCACGATATAGCTGAAATATTGTTGAAAGTGGTGTTAGAAAACTCATTATTAAGCCTCTACATAAAATGCACCCTAGTAAAATTGTAGTCATCATGGAGAGTACAGTAAATATTTATTCATTTCTCTTTATTTTAAAGGCAGTTGGTACGAACAAATAAATAATTTTGTACGGGAGCAGGACAATTGCCCCCCACAAATTTTTTTCAGTTTCATTTTTAGTTTCTGATTACCCCTTTCTGACTCTATGAACTCCATTGCACTACTATACTTTCACTTCAAACCTTTGTACTTAGCTTTGATCATTGTTTAATCAAATTCCTTTTTATATTTTTTCTTTGAAGTCTAATTTTGTAAGATAATTAAGCTTAATTGGAAAATCATTAAACTCTATATAAAGATAAAATATCTAAAAATAATAAGAGAAAGTTATTTTTATCATAGCTTGTCCAAGCTGTATAATCCTTTTGATGATTAATATACAAAGAAAAAAAATCCAACTTAAAAGTAATTTAATCTGAGTTTATGCATATTTATTTCTCATTTAAAAAAAAATGTTTTCAAATAAAAAAAATAAAAATAAAAATGAAATAAAAAAATTAGGGGATGGGGGGGCAATTGACCGGGGGGCTATTGTCCTAGGGGGGCAATTGTCCGGGGGGCAATTGTCGGGGGGGCTATTGTACTAGACCCATTCCGTACACAAACTCAAATACGATGTATTCATTTTGCATCCTGTTTTACTGAACGTCACCAATCAACCTGTAGTAGTGATGCTGTAATTACACATGCACATTTGTGGTCAAATGTTTAAGAGAACATAAAAATATACAATTGTTTTTCTTATAAGAATATGCTCTTAGATGTTGAATTCTTATGGAAATCACTTGCAAGTGCTGTCATGGCCATGGTCAAATGATAGTTGGAGTTGGTCAACATGCCACATTCCTTTCATTTTTAACTGAGGAATAAAATCCACCCATAAAATTCTGAATGTAAAGTTGAGGCCATATGTTATGTATAGATATTTTATATAAAACCTGATATAATGTCTAAATCTTTTTGATTTTTGATATTAATTTTACAGGGAATGTCAAGTAAATCACTGGTCTAAACACAAGACAGCATGTAACCTTTTGCATGAATCTCTACAGAAACTGAAAGTAGAAGAAGAGAAAACCAGCTGACAGAACTGTTGACATTGACAAATTATTACAAAGTGAATTGCAGGCCTCACGGTCTTCAAACTTTGAAGTACGAGTTTGGAGTTTGTACTCCAAAATTGTCCAATCAGAATGATGTATTTATTAGATATGATATTCTGATTGGATGTTTCAATCTTGTACTCAAAAGTTTTATGTCCTTATAAGGCAAGTTTATTTGAATTACAGTGTTTTACTTCAATGGTTGTTATGATTTATATTGCATATACAATGTAAACATTTTGTACCTCATCTGATTTCAGTATGAAATTCATTATGTCTGAAAGTGTGGTAATATGATAGTTAACAATGTCCAACTTTTAACATAAACATAAACAGATGTGGATTTTCTGTTAAAGTTTGATATCATGTGCAGTGTAAATAATGTAATGCATTCAGAAAAATTGAATTACTACACATAAAATTATTCTCATAACTGTAATGTACAATAATTCTGAAGTTTCAAATAAGTTTATAAAGGATGTCTGTTAAGTTCACCTCAATACAGCATGTAGTATAATACAGTGTTATAAAGGATAGTATAAAACCAAGATTGTCAAGTCCTCTATAGCACTTTGTTTGTTTTTATACACATTTAATTTTCCACATGGAAATAAAAAAAAACTTCTTTGATAGGATTTTCATTACATTATGATATGTTAAATTGTGTAATTATATTGTTGTGTATCATATTGCGTTTATTTGTTTTATTACAAATTGTTTTTTTGTTTATGTAAAATGTTTATTTTATGTGTATTAAAAAGAAAATTGTGTTCAATCTATATATATATTTGTTAATTGTATATTTGTATATATAGTTATGATATACCACTGATAACTTTTAATCATTGATGATCCCTTTGATAATTACACACAATATTATATATAATCATCGACAAGCCTGCATATTTATATGTTAAATAAATATTGACTTCTATATGTAATGATAGGATGTTATACTGATGTCTCTGACGTTGCCTTGACAAATCCTTGATAAGCAATCTATCGTTGATATGTTTTGTTCGATATGGACCTCTCATCTTCTTATTAATTTAATATACAGTGCTCCCTCGGTCTATCGCCCCCCGTTTTATCGCCAACCTCGCCTATCGCCAAAATTCTCATCTGTCCCGATTTCCCCCGTTAAAAATACCCCGTTATACTGCCAAACTCAGCTACCGCCATCCGCCACAGGTTTTCAGACACAAAAGTCGTAAAACCAATTTAAATTCCCCCGTTAGTACCGCCCACAACTACCTTTTGACAGCTGTGTATTGATCGGTAATTATGGAATGTCAAAACTGGTCATCGGACACGGTCATTGATCTCATAGTTGAGGGTCGGAACAGGTGATCAGTTGTTTTGATTAGAATAATTACCTGTATTTACTTTTCTATTGATTACATTTGTACTTTTTAATCCTGAGTAAAATTTGTAATTCAATTAGTTGTCATAAAAATGTCGTGCTTGAAGAGAAAGCGTAATTAATTAGACGACAAACAAAAACGTGCAATTATAAGTTATGCAAAGGAAAATCCAAAATTAACATAACAACAAATTGCCGATAATTTGACAATTAAATAGGATCTTCCAATAACCCCTCAAATGAAGATGAACTGTTGCTGTCACGTGTTTATAATAACCTTGATGTCCCGAACTACAAATGACGGGTCAAGACATCTGCAAACTGTACAGGACATTTCCGATGTGAATATAATTATTCTAATTTATTTATTTATTAAACATGTTTTATTTATACTTATGTATTTGTGCAAGTGCAAAATGCATGTCCGTCGAGTTGAAAGTTTATCTTTTCATATGATCACATAACTTCCGGTTTTCAATGTCCCTCAGTTTATCGCCAAACTCGTTATACCGCCAAACTACTTACTGCACAGAAGGCGGCGGTTTAACGAGGGAGCACTGTACATCTGAAATGCAGGTAAAATTTATAGTTAAGGAGCACTGGAGCAGCACCCTTTTTGCTGTCTTTTATCTTTGTTAATTGGGTTATAAATAAAGGCCATTTTTCTGCAATTATTACAGTCCAATGTTATTTTCTATGTTACTCATGATTTCATAAGTTAATATTGTCTACATTGAATGTGTTCATCATTTATTTGAGTTGATTAAAGTAGAAGTGAAAAAAAAAGATAAAAGTAATAATTTTTTTCTGTGAAATACAGAGATTTCTAAGTGAAAGAAAAGTTTGTATTTCACTCAGTTAAATAACAAGGTTTAATTTTACTGTGTGACGTCAGAGTACCAATGTTGTTACAATCGAAAATAAATTAATTTTAGAGTCACATGTCATTTTATACGTGTTTTGATAGGTTTAAAAAGTTGAGTACATTTTCGTATGCACTGAATCTGAAAATAGACGTCGTTCCCAAAGCGTCGCGTGCCGTTGTCATCAGGCGATTTTCTTTAAATGAGGCACCTTTGGGGTTATTTAAATTTATTTCCGATTATTTGCCTTATTTTGAAAAAATAAAGATATTTTTCAATATCATACCAAAAAAAGTTTGAATTAATTTATAAGGATTGATCAAAATTATTTGTACGGTTCATTCGAAATAACCTCAATCAGGTACACACCCTTGCATAACCCGCTATGCGGGTTACACAGTGTGTACAACCTGATTGAGTTTATTTCTTCATGAACCGAACAAAAATTGCGATCAATCCTTAAATATCATTGAGCCTTTGACAATTAAAAACAACTTCCTTTTTGATACACTCTTTATCAGTGCAAATGAAAGTGTAAAATCTAGATAACAAATGTTATAAATAGTCTTGCATTTTGAATATCTAAAATAAATCACATTCATGAATTACTGCAATGTTGATTAAGAGTAGTTATACTGTAAACTTTTTGTTTATCAATTTTACATGTACATATATGACCCATGAATTACTGCAATGTTGATTAAGAGTAGTTATACTGTAAACTTTTTGTTTATCAATTTTACATGTACATATATGACCATAGTGTTCATCATTTCATTTAATTAGGTCAAATAAAAGGAGAATTTGGTGCAAATTATATTCCAAAAATAAAACATTCCGTCCATGTTGTTATATGTTTTTGTTTAAAAAAGAAATTCGTTTTTGAATTTTATTGAAATAAATATTTTGATTGAAAGTAATATTATATTTCTCCTTATCATACAGGAAGAACTATAGTTCATCTCTCAGGCCACCTATGGTTACCTGTTTGTAAGCACTACTAGATCAAAGAGTAATGATTAAACAGTTTTATACCACCATGTGAATGTATTTCAGTAAGATCTTGGACAACTTTTTACATCAACAATTTGCCATCTTAGGGAAAGATATGCTCCTTAAAAATGTTGAAATATGTATCATCTTTTATTTACTGGTCAACAAAAATTAAGTATGAATGGTTGATAAATGGGATGAGGATTTTGAATGTTTAATGCCTCTTTTAGCAATATTTCTGTTATGTCACGACAGTTTAATTTTATTGATGGAAACAAATTTGTGACAGACAAACTATCACATAAATTTATTTTGTGTTTATCCTGCAATACTTCAAATAAATTAAGCATGGAAAAGATGTAAACTGCAATACTTCAAATAAATTAAGCATGGAAAAGATGTAAACCAGAGGCTCCAAGGAGCCTGATTTACTCACCTGGATATCATCACTTTAATCTAACTGATTATCAGATGAAATAAAATTCATAAAATATGTATGCAGTTAATTTGTTATAAGAACCATTTACGGAAAACAGTTATGCAGTCTCTTGAGATGTGAGCTTTTGCCATCACTTGGCGCCTGTCGTCCGTTAACTTTTCACATTTTAATCTTCTCCTCTGAAACCCTTCAGCCAAATGAACTGAAACTTGGTAGGAAGCATCTGTGGAAGGTCCTCTACAAAGAATGCTAATTTCGTCCCGATCCATTAACAAACATAGCCGCCACAGGCAATTCTTGTTTTTGATTGGACTATTTTTTTAAAATCTTCTCCTCTGAAACCACTGGGCCAAATGAACTGAAACTTGGTAGGAAGCATCTATGGAAGGTCCTCTATAAAGATTGCTCATTTCGTCCCGATCCATTAACAAACATGGCCGCCACAGGCAATTCATGTTTATGATTGTATGCTTTCTAAAAAAAAACAGTTTTTCTGTGGAAAGGGAGATAACTCTAATTTAAATATAGATATTAGTAAAATACAGTTAGCTATGAATTGAATTACAGATAAATATGCCTCTAAAACCCCTCAGCCAAATGAACTGAAACTTGGTAGGAAGCATCTATGGAAGACCCTCATTTCGTGCCGATCCGTTAACAAACATGCCCACCATAGGCGACTATTGTTTCTGATTGACTGATTAAAAAAATTCTTCTCTTCTGTAACCGTTTGGCCAAATGAACCAAAACTTGGTAGGAAGCATCTATGGAAGGTCCTCTATAAAGATTGCTCATTCCGTCCCGATCCATTAACAAACATGGCCACCACAGGCAATATTTGTTTCTGATTGGCTGATTTTAAAAATTCTTCTCCTCTGAAACTGTTTGGCCAACTGTACCGAAACTTGGTAGGAAGCATCTATGGAAAGTCCTCTGTTGCGATTGCTTATGTCGTTCCGATACGTTAACAAACATGGCCACCACAGGCAATATCTTGTTTCTGATTGGCCTATTTTAAAAAATCTTCTCCTCTGAAACTGCTTGGCCAAATGTACCGAAACTTTGTAGGATGCATCTATGGGAGGTCCTCTATAACGATTACTTATTTCGTCCCGATCAATTAACAAACATGGCCACCACAGGCAATTCTTGTTTCTGATGGGTTGATTTCTAAAAATCTTCTCTGAAACCGCTTGGCCAAATGAACCGAAACTTGGTAGGATGCATCTATGGAGGTCCTCTATAAAGATTAATCATTTCGTCCCTATCAATTAACAAATATGGCTGCCACAGGCAAGTCTTGTTTCTTATTGGTCAATTTCTAAAACAGCTTTTCCTCTGAAGCCGCTTGGCCAAATGATATGAAACTTGGTAAGAAGCATCTATGGAAGATCCTCTATAGAGATTACTCATTTAATTTTGATCCATTTACAAACATGGCTGCCACAGGCAATTCCTGTTTTTAGATTGGTCAATTTCTAAAAATCTTCTTATCTGAAACTGCTATGCCAAAATGAACTGATATTTGGTGGGAAGCACCTATGGAAGTTTCTGTATTAAATTTCCTCAAAGCAGAATGAAAGGTGAGCAACACAGGCTCAGCCCACTGAGCCTCTAGTTTTTACTTTTCCTTTGGGATCTTACATATAACTATATATAGCAATGATAGTCATCTAATATGTTTGATCTTCAAAAAAATAAAAAAATTAATCCAAATTTTTGAACAACTATCCAATGATCATTAACGTATACATGGTATAATTTGAAGAAAAAGGCAGTTGTTACATTTTCCCATAGGGTCCTATGTTAAACTGTGCTCAGCCTAGGCATCTAGCTTGGTTTTTACTAATGATATAAAAATATAAATTTATACATTGGAGGAATATGGTGTATGTTCTTCATTTAACTGCCATTAAAACATGATTACCCCTCTGGTATTGTCATGCTTTTCTTCCATCAGTGCCTATAACCACTAAAGTTGTGAGTTTGAACCCATTCATGGTGAGGTGTACTTATAACAACATTATGTGATAAAGTTTGTAGGTGACTTGAGACAGACAGGTCAGTGGTTTTCTCCATGTACTCCAGTTTTCTCCACCAATAAAACTGACTGCCATGATATAACTGAAATATTGTTGAAAGTGGTGTTAAACTCTATAAACCAACAAACCATCAATCCACCCAACAATACATCCCACTAACTTGTTTAACTCTTTTTTTTGTGTTCATTTGTTTGAGGTTAGAGGTGATCGTTCAATTACCGGTAGTTAATATTGGTGAAATTGTTGACCGTCACTGTCTTAACTTGTCTTTTCATAATAGAAGTGTTATGGCTTTAAATCTAAAATTAATATTCTTCCGAATTCCACCCAGCCAAAAATATCACACAACCACAATTGGTAAGGAACAAATACATAACAAATATCTTATTAAAATATTTAATAAATGTAATTAAAGCTACATACACAGCCATGATAAAGATGAAATTAATATATACAATTTCATAAATAATAAAAGAGCATTTTCAAAAAAAAAACATCTAAAATTTACAAAAGATTTTGTTTTCTTCACTTTTTGTAAAAATACTTTTATTATTTTAAAATTTTATTCTCATTATAAAAAAAAACTCCTCCTAAATACAGTTTGAATTTTTCGTAAAATAAAATTTGACACATAGCACTGCTATCTTTAAAATATAAATTGTACACCTAAATACATTACTGGTTAAAATATTTGACTAGAAGTCATCTTAAAAATTTGCATACAATCAATAAAATATTTTTTGTACAGATAAGTGTGTTTTAATAACTGCTTCTCAATTCATTTCATTATCTCAAAATAAAATATCCCTTTAGCATTGAGTGATGGACAGGTATATTTTAAAATATTGAATTATTTACATGAGAACTTTTAAGAGTAAAAAAGAACAGATAAAGAAAAACAAAGGGAGATAATTCATGAAAGATCACAGAAATTTCTTTACTTGAAGATCAACAACAAAGAAAGATAATACATGAAAGACCAAAGAAATTTCTGTACTTGAAGATGAACTATGATGATATACATAACATATAACAGTGTTTCAGCTAGACTTTGAAATCTTCAGGGCAATTGCCAGTTTTATCAAAATTTCGTCAAGACATTCTTTAATAATTAAACTAACTTTTATAAACTTCTTCAGGGCAATTTGAGAAAAAGGTGGACAAATGTCCTGAGACTGGTGCCTAGCTGAATCACTGATATAAATAACAATAATCTAAGGTAAGTATATATGCAGAAGATAGTCTAAACACAATATAATTCTACCAGTACTAAATAAAAGACAACTAAGTATAATAACTGTATATTGTGTCTAAAATGACCATATCTATATGACAAAAAATATAAAAGAACATATTTTTGCCTTGATATTGAACATAATCATCTTGTAATAACTGGAGAAAAAACATACAATTGTATTGAACAACAAAGGTATTTACAAAAAATGCACTTGCTGGGGAACACGAGGCATTCATTAGCAGTTGTGCTTGAAAACTGAGTGCTGTTTGATAATTGACTATACTCTTAAATTGGCATAGGTGTTCAATTATTGACAATACTGCTATTATTGACAGTGGAGTTTGATTACTGACAATAAGGTTATTATTGACAGTGGAGTTTGATTACTGACAATACTGTTATTATTGCCAGTGGAGTTTGATTACTGACAATATTGTTATCATTGACAGTGGAGTTTGATAACTGACAATACTGTTATTGTTGACAGTGGAGTTTGATAACTGACAATACTGTTATTATTGACAGTGGAGTTTGATTACTGACAATACTGCTATTATTGACAGTGGAGTTTGAAAACTGACAATAATGTTATTATTGACAGTGGAGTTTGAAAACTGACAATACTGCTATTATTGACAGTTGAGTTTGATTACTGACAATATTGTTATTACTGACAGTGGAGATTGATTACTGACAACACTGCTATTATTGACTGGAGTTTGATTACTGACAATGCTATTATTGACAGTGGTATTTGATAACTGACAATACTGTTATTATTGACAGTGGAGTTTGATTACTGACAATACTGTTATTATTGACAGTGGAGTTTGATTACTGACAATACTGTTGCTATTGACAGTCGAGTTTGATTACTGACAATACTGTTACTATTGACATTAGAGTTTGATTACTGACAATACTGCTATTATTGACAGTGGAGTTTGATTACTGACAATGCTATTATTGACAGTGGAGTTTGATTACTGACAATACTATTGACAGTGGTATTTGATAACTGACAATACTGTTATTATTGACAGTGGAGTTTGATAACTGACAATACTGTTATTATTGACAGTGGAGTTTGATTACTGACAATACTGTTACTATTGACAGTGGAGTTTGATTACTGACAATATTGTTATCATTGAGTGGAGATTGATTACTGACAATAGTTATTATTGACAGGAGTTTGATTACTGACAATGCTATTATTGACAGTGGAGTTTGATTACTGACAATACTATTGACAGTGGTATTTGATAACTGACAATACTGTTATTATTGACAGTGGTGTTTGATTACTGATAATACTGTTATTATTGACAGTGGAGTTTGATAACTGACAATACTGTTATTATTGACAGTGGAGTTTGATTACTGACAATACTGTTACTATTGACAGTGGAGTTTGATTACTGACAATATTGTTATTATTGAGTGGAGATTGATTACTGACAATAGTTATTATTGACAGGAGTTTGATTACTGACAATACTATTGACAGTGGTATTTGATAACTGACAATACTGTTATTATTGACAGTGGTGTTTGATTACTGACAATATTGTTATCATTGACAGTGGAGTTTGATAACTGACAATACTGTTATTATTGACAGTGGAGTTTGATAACTGACAATACTGTTATTATTGACAGTGGAGTTTGATTACTGACAATACTGCTATTATTGACAGTGGAGTTTGAAAACTGACAATAATGTTATTATTGACAGTGGAGTTTGAAAACTGACAATACTGCTATTATTGACAGTTGAGTTTGATTACTGACAATATTGTTATTACTGACAGTGGAGATTGATTACTGACAATACTGCTATTATTGACTGGAGTTTGATTACTGACAATGCTATTATTGACAGTGGTATTTGATAACTGACAATACTGTTATTATTGTCAGTGGAGTTTGATTACTGACAATACTGTTATTATTGACAGTGGAGTTTGATTACTGACAATACTGTTGCTATTGACAGTGGAGTTTGATTACTGACAATACTGTTACTATTGACATTAGAGTTTGATTACTGACAATACTGCTATTATTGACAGTGGAGTTTGATTACTGACAATACTATTGACAGTGGTATTTGATAACTGACAATACTGTTATTATTGACAGTGGTGTTTGATTACTGATAATACTGTTATTATTGACAGTGGAGTTTGATAACTGACAATACTGTTATTATTGACAGTGGAGTTTGATTACTGACAATACTGTTACTATTGACAGTGGAGTTTGATTACTGACAATATTGTTATTATTGAGTGGAGATTGATTACTGACAATAGTTATTATTGACAGGAGTTTGATTACTGACAATGCTATTATTGACAGTGGAGTTTGATTACTGACAATACTATTGACAGTGGTATTTGATAACTGACAATACTGTTATTATTGACAGTGGTGTTTGATTACTGATAATACTGTTATTATTGACAGTGGAGTTTGATAACTGACAATACTGTTATTATTGACAGTGGAGTTTGATTACTGACAATACTGTTACTATTGACAGTGGAGTTTGATTACTGACAATATTGTTATTGAGTGGAGATTGATTACTGACAATAGTTATTATTGACAGGAGTTTGATTACTGACAATACTATTGACAGTGGTATTTGATAACTGACAATACTGTTATTATTGACAGTGGTGTTTGATTACTGACAATACTGTTATTATTGACAGTGGAGTTTGATTACTGATAATAATGTTACTATTGACAGTGGAGTTTGATTACTGACAATATTGCTATTGACAGTGGAGTTTGATTACTGCAAATAATCTTATTATTGACAGTGGAGTTTGATTACTGACAATACTGTTATTATTGAAAGTGGTATTTGATAACTGACAATACTGTTATTATTGACAGTGGTATTTGATAACTGACAATAATGTTATTATTGGCAGTGGAGCTTGGTAACTGACAATACTGTTATTATTGACATTGGAGTTTGATTAGTGACAATACTGTTATTATTGACAGTGGAGTTTGATTACTGACAATACTGTTATTATTGACAGTGGAGTTTGATTACTGACAATACTGTTGCTATTGACAGTGGAGTTTGATTACTGACAATACTGTTACTATTGACATTAGAGTTTGATTACTGACAATACTGCTATTATTGACAGTGGAGTTTGATTACTGACAATGCTATTATTGACAGTGGAGTTTGATTACTGACAATACTATTGACAGTGGTATTTGATAACTGACAATACTGTTATTATTGACAGTGGTGTTTGATTACTGATAATACTGTTATTATTGACAGTGGAGTTTGATAACTGACAATAGTTATTATTGACAGGAGTTTGATTACTGACAATACTATTGACAGTGGTATTTGATAACTGACAATACTGTTATTATTGACAGTGGTGTTTGATTACTGACAATACTGTTATTATTGACAGTGGAGTTTGATTACTGACAATATTGCTATTGACAGTGGAGTTTGATTACTGACAATATTGCTATTGACAGTGGAGTTTGATTACTGCAAATAATCTTATTATTGACAGTGGAGTTTGATTACTGACAATACTGTTATTATTGACAGTGGTATTTGATAACTGACAATAATGTTATTATTGGCAGTGGAGCTTGGTAACTGACAATACTGTTATTATTGACAGTGGAGTTTGATTAGTGACAATACTGCTATTATTGGCAGTGGAGTTTGATAACGGACAATCATGTATTATTGACAGAGGTATTTGATAACTGACAATAATGTTACTATTGACAGTGGAGTTTGATTACTGACAATACTGTTATTATAGACAGTGGTGTTTCTATATATGAATGCTGCCTTTCTGTCTGGTTTTTAAAATATGTACAATGTTTATAAATGATTTCTATATCCATTCAATTTCTCACTAAAATGTTTACAAAATATATAAATATGACATATGATTTAATTTTCATTAATAAATTGCATAAATTCTACAACATATTCACCATAAGGAAATACAACAACCCTGATAACAAAACTAATAACTTCCAAATCCTAATTCACTAATCATATGGATAAATTTCCTTGGTTGAGAGAATTGACATTAAACAAATAAATATTACAGAACTCATTTTTAAATTAAAGGGGTTAGGGGTCAGAGTTATGGTGCTTAACACCACTTTCAACAATTTTTCAGTTATATCGTGGTGGTAAATAAAAAAAATTGAAATCAGTTTCTAAAATATAGAATCAAACAAAACAACTGCATGTACCTATAGTATTTATCTGTTAGAAGAAAACAGAACTCAACAACAGACTAGGAATTATTTGTTACCTCCCTTAGGTTAACTTATTGTTACTCAGAGTAAACGAACAGCAAGCAATGTTCTTTAATTCATTTCCGTGGTGTGATATTTGTTTTTTGTATTTACATACATGTACATGCCATTTATTAACAAATACAACCCACAAAAACAAATGAAAAAACCCCAACTGCACACGGTACACATACACTATGGTGTGTATAAATAACAAGTATGACAAATACATAATTATTAAAATATCTGACCAAGTAAAGGCTATAGATAGAATATATCAGTATATGAAGATCAGCTGTTTTGGGTTTTTTCCCCAACTTTGTGATTTGATCATTCATCTTACTGACATGTTAGGAATTAAAAGATACAAAATCTAATAGAAATAAAAATAATTGACAACAATTAATGGAAATAAAGGGTTACACCGTGTGCAGCATCATATGGCTGCAGTAAGTTGACAAGGGGTTCTCCCTGTGCTGCTTTACTGAAAACAATTTTTGTCCAACTAGGAAGAATATGTTTGAAAGTGCAGAAGGAATTCCATATGAAATTTTCAGAGCCACCCATTAAAATTAGACTTAATAAAAAAAATGTGGTGCAATGGTCCCCTCATACATGTATCTCGGAAACAGTAAGAGCTACAATAAATCTATTTTGAACATTTCAATCTTTTTAATTAAGAAACCATAAGAGTCATGCCAAAATTGTTTGAAAAACGTAAGCAGTAAATTTCATATGGAATGTAAAGATAAAACGATCAAAATTTGAATTTAAATAAAATACAAAAACACCTAGAAAACAACCCCTTTGAAACATTTTGGTCTCTTGTTTGAAAACAGGCATAGCTAGAATCTTCCTTAAGTTATTTCCAAGCTTTATTTTACAGTACATGTAATACAGCACTACAAGGCATAATATTTACATCTGAGGTATCATGTATACTGGGGTTAAATATTAGTCTATTATAACCAGTACAATTGAATATTGTACAATAATAAACTGCCCTATACTTAACGACTATACTTCACTAGAAAATTAATATACAACAACAATGTCACATATTCCATAACATGAAGAAATGCAATAATCACTGGGTAAAAAACATGAATGTATGTTACTTTGTAGACAATAACAAAGTCTGACATTTGAACAGTGTGTATCAGTATAAATAGTTTAATAAGTAACAATGTATAGTTAGCTGCATCATAAATAAAACCTTTTGGTCCAGTGTTCACTCTCCCTCTATTGCTTCTGATTTTTCTCTTGGATTTTCATCATTAGTTTACTGTAAAAACAAAACAAAAAAGGTATGATTTAAATTTTACATTTTGAAAAATAAGCAAATTACCATAATAAAATCAGTCAACTCAAAATATTTGAAATATTCCTGGTTTTACTGAGTGAATAATGACCAATACATTGTATAAAATATTAATAAAATACAGACATGTTTACAAATTATTGCTATAAAAAAGTATATCCCAATATATAAACAACAATTAAATATAGCCACCATATATATATATATTTTATATATATATTCTTCATTTTCTTTTAAAATGTCTTAACAGATTGTATACAGTGAAACCTGTCTAACCAAATCCTTTATAAACCAAACTTCAAATAAAGTCCTAATGTAAGAAATCTTTGTTAATTTAACAGAAATCTGACTATTTCGAACACAAAAACTGGTCCTAAGAAGATTTGGTTTAGACAGGTTTCACTTTATATTCATCAATACCTTGATTACTGTAGTACATATTGATTGATTTTAATTGATTTTTGGTGTTTAATGCCACTTTCAACAATATTTCAGCTATATCATGGCGACCAGTTTTAGTGGTGGAAGAAGCCGGAGTACCCGGAGAGAATCACCGACCATGGGCAAGCAACTGGCAAACTTTATCACTTGCAGCTGCGAGTCGAGTGCACCCTTTTTTGTAATTTACAAAGCTGGGCGCGAACCCACGCCGTATTGGTGATAGGCTTGTATGAGTTGTTAGGTAATCCAACTACCTAACTCATTGAGCCACCCGGACCCTTAGTACACATTGAAATAAAATCTAAACTTTCTTAGTGTCATATTAAAATGTATAGTAATTATTGGTTAATAATGGTATAATATTACTCTAATAGTGTAACAACCACGATATAACTGAAATATTGTTGAAAGTGGCATTAAACACCATAAACCATCTAATAGTGCAGAGTGGCATGTCATATTGTAACAGTTTATACATACAGGGGTTTCAAAGTGGGCCGGTACCCGGTACTTTTACCCGCCTGAGATCGTGTATAGTACCGACAGAAATTACTGAACCCCCCAAAATTAGCGGTGGTCAAAACCAAAAGTACGATGGTCGATAGGCTTGTGGAATATTTTTCATAAAAAAATTAATGATCACGTCAATTGCTGAATTCTCGCATTCAAATCGAACAACTGCGTCACGACCAAGTTGATGGGATATTCCCTATTTTAAAAATAACTTTACCTTAGAATCGTAAATAGCAGTTTGCGCATGCGGTAAATAGATATGTTTTCGCCCCAATATCTTTTCATTCTTGTGTAAAACTCGGACCGGAACAAAGCTGACATCATTTCAAAATAAAAAAAATGACCGATTACAAATTATGTTCAAACACAATTTAGTGTAATCTCCAGTAATATAAGTATGATCATTATGTATTATGAATATATGACTACACAATATTTTGTGCGATTTTTTTATCCATTTAAAACCCAGGGTTGAATCATTCTGGGGCGTACTGTCTTGTTGCTTAACTCCGTCCATATTGTTTAACTTCCGGTATAAAAAAATAAAAACCTATGGCTAATTTATTTACATATCTTGACGGGGCCCTACCGCGGTTGTTCACAGAAATGAAAGTGTGCTGAAAAACATTTTTAAAAGGGGGTACGAGGAGATAAGGGATAGAAAATTACTAGAAATCTTGAAAAAGGACCGGACATGGCTCAAATACGAATTAAATTGTTTTTCCCCCCTTTTTTTCCAAAATAATTTAACTTTTGTGATTCAAATGTTAATAAATGTCTTCCCGCGAATCGTTTTTGTTCGAACATTTTTTTTGCACATGAAAGTAACAATATATATTGTTTTTGTTTAATTATATTTGTATTGATCTATTAAAATTATAAATTTTATTGCAAATTAAATTTATATGTTTCATCAAGGACGTATTCTATATACGTCCTTGGTTTCATTAATTATGACAATTATATGTCTTGATCCGTGCCAATGGTCTTTGATGAGTTTAATTATTGGTAATAAAGTAAAAAAAAACACACAAGTCAAGGTATTGTGAAAAAGAAAAGGACAAAGTCAACAAAAGAGTTTTGAGAAGTTTAAGCTTTGATAACAATGGCTTGGTCAAGTCTAGCTGCGGAACCGTAGCTCTTTATGGTCGTTTTGGGTTTTTTTAAGATATGGCAGACTATCTATGAATAATCTTGGCTGAAGTCTGTAAACTGAATAATTCAATAAAGAAACTGGGGGGGGGGGGGGGGGGGGATCCAGGCATTATGGTGAAATCTGAACTCTAAAGTTAATGGGATTTTTCTTTCAAAAACACTTAATGTTTTGCAGTCTCTGAAGTACATTTTTTGGTCCACAAAATGCTAGATTTCTGGAGCTTTCGCCCCCTGGACCCCTTACGGCCCTCAGCCTAATTTTTTAGGTACCTCCTAAAATTTAAGAAGAACCTGCTATTATAAATAACTTTGAAACCCCTGTACATACATACTTCAATAAATCATGTGTGATTTCTTATTCTAAAAAACACATGCATACAATGTAAATAGATAAATTGAACAATAAAATATGTTTAAAGTATTAGATACCAATTACTGTTACATAAACTGCATCATTGGTGTAATGGCTATCATGCTTTCATCAAGTGCAGCAGATCGTGGGTACGCCCCAGTCGGGTCGAACCAAAGTCTATAAAATAGGTATTTTCTGCTTCTCCACTAAACACACAGCATCGAGTTATTGTGTCTTGGTGGAGCAATCATCTGACTGTAGACTGTTGTTTCAGTGCACGAGCACTATAAAAAATCAATCTAAGTGTGTTGGTCTAGTACAAATTATCTCATCGAATGTAAGCTGTTCTCGCCATGATAGCTAAAAAATTCGCTCATTCTGCGACAGCTGAAAATTTGCTCATTCTGCGACAGCTGAAAATTTGCTCATTTGACATTCTGCATTAAACAACAACCACTCACTGTATATCTATACAATCAAACTTACTTTAGTGACCATCTCTATTAAGTAACAACTTGTACTATGTGATTTATTTGCTCATTCTGCATTAAACAACAACCACTTATTGTATATGATATACAATCAAACTTGTTTTAGTGACCATCTCTATTAAGTAACAACTTGTACTATGTGATTTAATTTACTTTCACAGTGCATTCCATATTCATTAAACCTGTATTCAGTTACTACCTGTTTTATCTGACTCTATTTAAATATTCCCTTGGAAGGTCACATACGACAGGTTTGACTGTAGTGTACATGTACATGTATAACCATATCACTTCCTGTAATACTTACTTGCATAGTTTCTTAACATCTTCTAACTGATCATACAGATCTTGGTTAACCATAGCCTGTTGTGCTAGCTCTTTCTTTATTTCTCTATCATTGTCCTGGTACCTTTTTATCATCTCCCTCTGCTCCTCTAACTGTGCCTTCTGTTCCTCTATAATCTGACTCTGTTCAGCAATGATCTCCTCCTTTGTCTGGCATACATACACCTTCACATTTACTTTCTTTTTCAGGTTGTTATTTTCTTCAGCAAGATCATTTATGGTTTTACATCGGTCATGGTTTTGTTCTATAAGATCATTGACAGTAGCACTTTGTTCATTGTTTTCTACTTGAAGTTCATTGTTTTCTACTTTAAGTTCATTGATAGTAGCACTTTGTTCATTGTTTTCTACTTGAAGTTCATTGATAGTAGCACTTTGTTCATTGTTTTCTACTTGAAGTTCATTGATAGTAGCACTTTGTTCATTGTTTTCTACGTTAAGTTCATTGATAGTAGCACTTTGTTCATTGGTTTCTACTTTAAGTTCATTGATAGTAGCACTTTGTTCATTGATAGTAGCACTTTGTTCATTGATAGTAGCACTTTGTTCATTGGTTTCTACTTTAAGTTCATTGATAGTAGCACTTTTTTCATTAAGCTGATCTTTCTTCTCCTTTATTGTTAATCTCTGCCTCTTTATAACAGACTCATACTCCCCTTTGGTATCCTCTAAATCTCTTAACCTTGAACATTTATCACATAGCTGTCTATCCTTTTCAGTTATGGTTCTCCTTAACTGGTACACATGTCTACCCTGTACTTCAGTTATCTCCCTTAGATGATTATTATCCTGTGTTTTCCTCTCATCCTCCTCTTCCATGTTGTGAATGGTATCACGTAATATATCAATTTCCTGTTCTACATCCTGAAGATGCCTATGCTGTCCATTATAGATGTGTGTCACTAAATCCATTTGTGAGTGTAGTAATCGATGTTCATCTCTTTCTCTGTGAATTTCATCATCTTTCTGTTCTATAACTCTCATCATTTCAGCTATTTAATATAAGCATGACATAAATATTTTTATTTAACATTTTTTGAGTTATATGCTTATTAAAGTATGAAATTTTAAATAGAGTTTTCTTTCTTTTTTCATGTTTCTTTTCTCCATTTAAATATTAATATCCAATCAGATGACATTTTATTTTACAATAAAGATGATCTACTTTTATTTTTTGAAGTGAAAACAATACGGCTGTCTGTTTTTTTATTTCCTTATAAAAATTGTCAGAACAATTATCAGACTTATCATATATAATCTGTGTTGTCCCCCACAATTATCTCCCCTTAAAATAATATTACGTCAAACAATTATATTTCAAAAAGAAAATGTTGTCCCCTGTGATTACCTCCCCTTAAAATAATATGAAAACACAAACAATTATATTTCAAAATGATTCTGAATTAATAAGACAGCAATGAAATCAACCATGAATATAACATGCTCCATTGATCAGTACCAAGAGTTTCATTACAATAACAATTAAAAAAATACCAAAGATTTTCACAGGTCTGTAAATTGGTTTGAATTTTCAACCAATGAATATTGTGTTTAAAAGAAAAGATCCTTCAGAATTTTCAATGCTTGATTTCACTGTAATTTTAGATAAAAATAGAATTGGTTGAATGATTCAAACATTTACTGTACCTAGTGATTGTGTCCTCCTTGTAGATTTATTACCTCTCCAATTGTTGATAAATATTCTATACTGTATACTGTTTGGAATTTCTCCTGTGGAAAGCAAGTGTACAAAAAAATAAGTAAGGTATGCTTTGTCACAATTTAAGAAAAAAAACTTTTTTGTATACTGATAAGTTCAGACATTATAGTCATAAAATGTTTGAGTACAATTGTGGTACTCATACTGTAAAAAAAAAAGGCCAATCAGAACACTGAATTCAATAAATACAGTTTTCTGATTGGACAGTTTTTGTAGTGAGTAAGAAAACCATACTCAGAAGTATTATAACCATAAGGCTAGGTATAGTTTATATGAGATTTTCTAGATTCTTTGAGATAGTAATATGTCAATTATAACATATTTTCAATTGCATGGCTGATAAGTATATATAGATAGGTATTCAAATACAGTGACTTAGAAAAGTTTGAGAACATTGTATTTTTAAGAGTCATATTTAACCATATACAAGGAACTAATTTAATAGGATCAGAATAAAAACATTATTTCTATAAATAGACATTTATTTTTAATGACTTCTTCAAAGTGTATGACTTGAATAGTAAAAGGCTTCATTACCAGAACCTGTCCTTACCAAATCCTAAATAAACTGAGATCCTATCTAAATAAAACATTCAATTCAGTCCCTTTGCAAATTCTAACTTGTATAATCTAAACAAATGTTGTGCCTAAGTTTGTAAGTTTACACAGGCTTCACTGTGTTAGTAGTAATAAAACTGTTTTCACTTTTTAAGAGAAATGCTGAAAGGCATTAAGTTCAAAACAAACTAAATCTGTAATTTGTTACATTTTTCTACAGTTTTTGTACTAAATCATAGAAATGTACAATAGAACAATAACATATGTCATCTAGAAACCAATTCTTTCAAAGATGTGGATGCTGTAACTAATCATAACACAAATTACAAAAAAAATACAATCTCTAAAGATATTTTACAATAATTTCATTTTGTCAAAAATATTCTGGGGTATTTTGTGTGTTTTTTTTTTAAAGTATTATTTATATAAATGTAGATATTTGGGTAATAAACCCAGTATAAATGGCAGTCTAAAATAACTGAAATATTTGATTAAAATAGAAAAGACAACCATAATTTGTTTTATTCTCTACACAAAAAGAATATATATATGTAAAAAGTGGTTGCCATTGAAACTGTCTTTAGTGTTTGAAATTTCAGTGCAGTTTTGCAAAATGTTGGTTTTTATAAATTAAATGTCTTTTGTCTGTGTAAAATTGTATATGCATGTGATATGTTTTTAATTTTTGTTTGTTTTTGTATCTGTATGTGCCTCTGCCTTTCTTTAAAAATAAACAAATTACAAAAACAAATTAGCTTAGGCATCGTTACCTTTTTGTACATAATATTGATCCCATGCTAACTGTAGATCATCCACACTAAATCTTATTAATAAGAATTCTTTTGTTTCATTCTGTTGTTCTGTTGAAAGGTCATGCCAATCTGTAACAAACAAATCCTATTTTATTATGAGAAACTGAATTTTGTTGGTCAAAATTCAAAGCTTTTTATAGTACAATGCACTACAGATTATTAGACAATTAGCACTAAAACGGCATAGTGGATTAGATTTATTGGTATTTATCATCATTTTCAGCAATTTGTCATCTACATGTATATCGTGACTGTCACACTTAATAGGGGAGGATCTGGCCTTAGTTGTTACTCAACTAAATCATGCAATATATTGATAACAAATATTACTGTCATTCCAGAAAATATTTGAGTTGAATCAGATCTGTGAAGATTTTTAGTATTGATTATTGTTTTGTCATTAAAAATCTTGCTATTAAGATAGGATGTTACAGTTGTCATTCTTTTAATTAGCATTCAATTGTTTTTTTTTCCATTTTTGTAGATATTTCATGGTTGTTGCTGAATTCTGTAATTGCTCAAACTGTTCTTGCTTTGCTCTACAGGTTTTTTCTGGGTTTTTTTTACTTCCTTCTTCTAAATAATTACTTCACAATAAAGTTGTATTATCTTGACTTGTCATATTTAAGAAACAATACCTTTTCCTTTTTGTAAAAGAAAATGTCATTTTTGTATTGATACAATCCTTGAAATTTAATGAAAAAAATTGTCACTATTAAGAGATGGCTTCCAACCACATCAGTGGTGTAATGGTTAGCTCCGCTAAGCATGTAGCATTAAGGAGTAAGAGCAAAAACTGGTTGGCTTGGAATCTGGATAATGTGTCTGAGTGGAGCAACATGTCTACCCACAGACAGTTGTTGCAGTGAGCTAGCACTATTATCCAACAAAATGTGTTGGTCCACTACAAAGCAGACATCATCATCCATTTATTAAAACTTAACTTGCTCTGGCCATTATATAGCTAAAAAATTGCTCATTTGGCATTAAACATCAATCACACACTACAGGAAGGTTTTCTGATATTCAAAGCAAACTGACCTAAAAGTTTCTCCCAAACATTGCTATCAACAGGTATAGTACCACCTGTATCTTGATGACCCACTACACCCTCTAAGTTTGGATGAGGGAAAGTTTCAATTACATGTTTTAGGTCTTCAATATGTGTTGCATCCTTAGGCAGCCTTCCTGTAAAACAAATTAAAATATATTTTCATTCAAATGTAACTTAAAATAAGTAAAACACTCCAAAAAAAAATATTCATACAAAATTGTCAACTCGTGAGAGGAATTTTAATGAGGAATGTAGACTGAGGGATAAACAACGAGTCAACAGTTGACAACTTGGATGTTTATCTAATATCAGCAGTCAATAATTGCTTCACTATATACAGTGACAAAAGTTGCGAGTTCGAATCCCGCTCATGGCGAGGTGTACTTGAAACAACTATGTGACAATGTTTGTCAGTGACTTGCGACAGGCCTGTGGTTTTTTCTGGGTACTCCTTTTTCCTCCATCAATAAAACTGACTGCAAAGTATAACTGATATATTGTTGAAAGTGGCCTTAAACACAATATCCCTAATCCTTTACTATATACATGTACTGAAACTGTCATACAGAATAAATAAATATTAGACTAGAATAATAAAAATGAAATAATCTGTTTCCAACCATAAATACTTGGTCAACATTAAGTTGAATCCTGAATAGTTTTTTGGCAAGATTCACATGGACTTGCATAGCTATATAGGCATTATTAACACTATGTACATGTATGTGAGAATCAATCCTGCATATCTTGCGGTGAGGGGGGGGGGGGGGGGGAGGGAACTGACACAAGCCTCAGTAGTAAGACTAATCATTACTCTATTTTTGTTTTTGGCTGTATCACTTTACGAAAATTACCCAAAATGAAAGCCAACAAGAAAATGACATTGTTGATGCCTTCAGTATCTAGTAATGTGGGGATTGTGCATTTTCCTATGAGTACTTTTTTCATTGCTTGTTAATTATTTTTCCATTTTTCCAGCTATTTGCAGGATATTCTCCCTTAGTTTGCACACTTAGGCATGTAAACATTGTATTCAGTTGACTCATGATACTGATCACATTTAACACATGTATGCCTTGTTTTGCTTTGTACAGTGAAATATCACATGTTATGTATTTCTTAATTGTTGACACCTAAATGACTGTATGGGTGTTAGGTACAAACAGATTGGGAGATTAGGGATGTTGAAGAAGATGTAGTTTAACCATAAAAGAGAGGTGTATCCTGCTTTTACCAGAACTTTGAAATGCTTGTTCTTGCAACTTTAAATATCTTTTGTTCTTCCTCAGAGAGCACACATCATACAGAAATGCTTAGTGATTTATGTATTATTACCTTTATAACACAGTCAGATCTACATGTTTTTGCATTGATATTGTTGTTTGTCAGAACATTCAACTGTTAAATTTCCTAATTGAGTATTGATTATACTCTTGACAGTACCAAGCTTTACCAAACATTTTTTTGCTTTGATTGGGTTTGACAATTTTTGTATTCATTTTTCATTTTGACATGATATAATTGCCAAGAACCTTATAACAAAACCAAATCTTTTATTATCATAATTATTATGAAAAAAGTGGTTAAGAAATCGTCTTTATATTGACATCTAACCATTGTTTGAAGACAGTATCGCAGGTTCCAAAGTGTCATGCTTCCAGTATCCCTACCCTTTGTATATTTTAGTTGTATCACATTATCATGATCTGAGATGTTGACTTTCAAAACATAAAACTTTAAAGATAATATTTCCGAGATACCTTCAGATACGTCACATATTTACACTAACAGCATTGTGCCTAATGCAACTGCTGTCACAAATTTACAATGTGGTACAAATGTTGATCATATTATACCTGTAAATGTAATGATTGTCTCCCTTGTCTGCAAGACTTTTCTTGTATTCAAATCTTCTGTCACTTGTGCAACTGCATAAGACAAGTTTTAATATAAAATATAAGTATGAATACAAGATATAACAAAACACAAATTCTTCTGTCTTTCTTGTTATCTTTGACAAATTGACAAACAAGACCATACTCATCATAGTATGTTTCTGTAGATTTATAGAGAATCTTCACACATGTTGCCGAGACAAGCTTAATTACTCTTGTTCATCGTTTGTAGCAAGTTTAATGTGTTGATATAAAAAATGAACATGTGTATCTATCTGTCAATAAAACCCTACATATCTTAAATAAGGATTAATTTATGAAAATGTGGTTTATAAGAAAATATTACGGGAAAACTTCACATGGCATTTATCATCATATAACAGTGAATCTCTTATTTTGTATTAATTGCATACTATTTCGTGACATCTTAAGCTTGTAATTAATCTTGTTTTATGTCACATATTTCGTTAAAACGTGTGATATTGTAGAAAAGTAAGTAAATATTACCAAATGGTAAATCCATTTTGATAAACAAATACACCGGAAACGGAACAGTAGGATTTTGATATCGACGAAGACCACAAAGTTACAGTCATGAATAGTAAAGGAGAACGAACCGGTGTTGTTTCACTTGCTTTTTGAAACATACCAATTATACTGATTCGAACAACCCAACTGTTTGGTCCACTTATATGATTGCATAATTTTTACTTTCTGGACGTAACAACGGTATACATTCAAATACAAATTCTTTTCATATTTGCCCTTTTGACAACCACAAAGGCCAGTAACAATCATCACACGAAATGACCCAAAATCCCTTTTCTAAGAAGGGATTACCAGCTCTTTTAGAGTCTTATATCTCCACTAATAACCCAACAAAAATATCACAAAATACACACAATACTCATGAATTACAATAGTATTAGAAAAAGAATGTTTCCTAGGTTATCTTCACTTCACTTTGACAATATATTTTTAAGCTTTTGGAAGATGTAATTTAAGTCGTCAATCAAGTTTGAATATAGAAGCTCGCAATTATTCAAAAATTGAAAGCGGCGATCTGATTGCTGATTGGTTAATATTTCAACTCTCAATATGTCGGCGAGTAAAATAATTTGTTTTCGGAAGAAAAAAATCCACCTAACATCAAGATTTGATTTTGATTTGATTTGATTTTTGGTGTTTTCGCCACTTTCAGCAATATTTCAGCTATATCATGGCGACCAGTTTTAGTGGTGGAAGAAGCCGGAGTACCCGGAGAGAACCACCAACAATGGGCAAGCAACTGATAAACTTTATCACTTGTGACTGCGAGTCGAATGCACCCTTTTTTGTAATTTACAAAGCCGGGCGCGAACCCATGCCGTATCGGTGATAGACGTGTATGAGTTGTTAGGTAATCCAACTACCTAACTCATTGAGCCACCCGGGCCCTCCTAGCATCAAGATGTACTGTAACAGACGTAATGATGTGATAATCTGATTTACTGTATTTGTTAAGAAATATAACGTTCTGAAATTCGTGTTGTGATGAACGTAAAGACACATAAGTTCAGATCAACAGAAAAAACTAAAAAGATGACCAAACTCGGGTGCTCGCGAAGAGTAAGCAGTTCCTGCTTCATATAGGACACCCGCCGCGTTACTCACATATAGAGTCAAGTCCATTAAAAGTCTTGGCAGTGATAGAAGAAAGAAAACATCTACGTAAAAAGTAAAAAATCCATTTTTATTTGAGATTTGAGATATGGATATTTTATAAAGGTCAACCAGGTTGTGACGACGACCGTAGCATATTTTTTTTAGCGATGACGTCAATCTAGGAGCAACTTAGCCTTGCTTGAGTAGCTTTTGCGTCAGCAGCGGTAGTCCAGAAAATCACTGTACTGGGCACAAACTCTAGAATAACGTATGAGTTGTGAAATGTAAATTCCATACGCTGGTGATGCTGGAATATTGATAATGATGAAAGGGAAGTTGACAATTGGAAAAGTGAAGTCATCGAGTTTGTCGTAGAGTTATGTTTTTAAGTCTTCAAGGTGAAGATCAATTTAAGAAGCAGACTTTTGAGTATCAGTCATATCATTAACTTCAAGCTCATTTGGATAGATGCGATGTAGATAATCACCGAATCGAGAATTGTTCAGTGACAGAACATCGATCATCTATCTAGCGGAAGCTGGAATTAAAGATCTTGGCTTAATTTTCTATTTTTATTCTTGAGAAGCATTTGAAGGCAGTAAGCATATAGAAACAAATTGGCAAGTGGCGGAGCACAATTCGTATCCATTGGAATACCAATCGTTTGTTGAAACACCCGTTCACCAAATAGGACAAATATGTTGCGGCCTAACAAATTTAACATTTGATTGATCTCTTCCTGTTTATGCTTATTATTAGCTTTTGAATAGCTTTGAACAAAGTAAGATTTGTCTACCAATAACAAGATACTGATACATTTGTTCTCCTTTTTTCTTTGAGAAGCAACGCTGAATCAATTCTTTAGTTCTACAATTTAGTCGCGTATATGGAATGGTGGTATATAAGGTAGAGAAATCAAATGTTGTAATGCTGTTACAAACATACTGAGATCTAGCAAGTTTTTAATATCCACATTTGATTTACGCCACTTCTAATAAAGCAGGTATCATGATATTTCTGGAAACCCGTTTTAACAGCTGTCAAAATTGAAGCTAAAATTTTAGAAAGAGGCTTGGAAGAACACTTGGCAGCTTCTGCGATATAACGTTGTTTGTATGGACACTTGTGTAATGTTGGTATCAAATACAGTAAGGGAAGATCACAATCCTCATCTTTCACGGAAATACCAAAAAGAAGACAAAACTGACATATGATTATCAATGATTTCCTCTTTTGATAGCGTAGTAGCTGTATATGTAGGATTGCCTTGTAAGATATCCCATTCTAATTTATCTTTAAACAATCAATGTAATGCTTTTTGCGGATAAAGACGATGTTGTTATAGGCATTATCTGCAGGAATTATAACAGATTTGTCGTGAATAGTGGACAAACTAGGATAACAGGAACGTTTAAAGATTCGCCATATGTCAGACGGTTTAGCATGTCTGACACCGATCGTGATGTCCTAATTCCTAAGGTAAATACTACTTTAAAGGTTTGGGCCCATTAAACTAGTCTAAACCCGCCACTTGTTATTGAAGTGTCTGTATCAACGTGAGAGGTGTGTTGAAGTGGTGTTGGTTTTTTCTTTTGTTTCTACGATTTTTCGATTGGAATTTGGAGCTATTCCGACAATATGATATATTTTGGTTTTCATTTTATTACATAAAATGCAAGAATTTAATTGTCCATTGATTTATTTTGGCAGAAGCGATTCTGCTATCATTAATTTTGAGTTCACCCGAATAAATAAGATGTAAATGTCTACTTACAGTAGGGTTGTATCTGGTTACCCTTTTGGTATCTTCAAACCTTTCTTAGTGACAAAATATCATATATTGCCAAATGATTTGGCTTTAAAAATATTTATCTTTAAGAAGCATGAACAAACTTCTCACCGTATTCAAAAGCAATATAAACAGACCCATAAGAATTCCGTTGAAATACACGGTGGTTAATTCAAAAGAAATTGGAGATACCAGAGGGGTACACAGAAGCCGTAAATCGAAGGACAGACTGTGGCAAAACACTACAGATTGAGCCACACGAACACCACCAAAACATGGGATTAACTCGGGTCCTCCGGAAGGGTAGGCAGTTCCTGTTCCACTAGTGGCACCCGTCGTACCACTGTTAAACGACACTAACATCACATGATATGGGAATCGTGTTGGACATCACTATATATAAATTAATGCAAATAACATAAATAAAACATGAAGCTTTTTTAATAAATGCCCTTATGATTGTCTTTTTTAAAATTTATTTTAGCTTGACAATAGTAAGACAAGACCAGGCATCTATCTGCATATCTCTCCATGGCTTTACGGTGATGACATCTCCATCTTTAAGTTCACGTACACATTCTATGGTACCGCTATGGACATAAGTATCCATTCCGTCGTGATCGGCTGTGTACCCGAATGTTATTGTATAGTCATTCTGATGAATCCCATAAAAACCATGATTTGTTTTGCTTCTGATAGAGACAGAAATGTGATAGAGTCCGGTGTTATTGCATGTGAATTTTCCAGATGTCTTCACAGCAGAAATGTCTACTCCATATGCCGACCTGCTTTTTGTGAATGAAATTGGATCTCCTCCAGATACATCACTGGCATCACCTTTATCAACACAAGCAGTAAAACCAACTGTAGATAGAGAAAGACATATAGAAATGGTTAAAGCAAAATCTAATTAAAAAACGCATTTTTTGCATTATCTCAAAATATGTTATTGTATTATTCAACCAGGCAGAAAAAAACACGCTTAAGGACATCATTGTAATTGGTACATTTAGGACAACGATCTTTGCCATACAAACAATAGGATATTGCGAAAAATTGCTTTGACATTTTGAAAACCGCTGCCGTAAAGGTTGTTGTATTGATGTAACATTAGTTGTACAATCATAGAAAATTGTTTTTTTGAAGTGAATTTGAACCTGGTAATACATGGAAATGATGCAAATTTGTTTTGACAAACTCTCGAAATTTATATTTCAGTGTGTTGATTTTGGCTTGGTGCACATTGAAGGAGGAGGGCGTGGCAAAATAATATTTTCTAAATATGGTATGAAAGACAAATGGCCGCCGATCAAACTTTTAGTGTGTGTTTTCAGCAATAAAAAAACCCATCATTGGAATTTTTCTCATATCAAAATATGCACTGTTATATGAAAACTATTTATCAGTTTGCAGTGATAAAATGTTCACGAGAAGAAAATATATATCCATTTGTCAAAGTATACAATTTACATTGCAAAATATTCTGTTATGTCGCAAATATACCTTTTTCTTCGTTGTGCGAAACCCGTTTCAAAGCTCCATCAATCTTTGAAGAAATTGCATTCTGGCTGGTTTTAAGAAGGTTCATACTTGACAGCAGTTCATTGTTGAATTTAGTTACCATGACATTTGATGCCGTGCTCTCTGAAAATATATCAAGACAACAACAGTATAAACACAACTGTAAAACACAAAATAAAATTCAGAAAGTTGGGACAACGCAATATCCTTCGCAACCGGAAGTCGGTGGGGAAAAAAAAGGGGGGTAGTTTATACTGTTGAAATCAGCAATTGTGACCTTTGAGGCAATGCTATCGGTAAATAATACAGTACAACGATGAATTATCAATATTAACATGTGAGAAGGCTAACTATCACAACCCAAGTCATAACAGACTTTCGTGCAATGGAGCAACATATAGTACTGTAAACAGGACCATCACCAAAATTGTTGTGAGTTCAAATACGTGATAATTTTTGTCAGTGACTTGCTGCAGGTCCGTGGTTTTCTCTGGGTACTCCGGATTCATCAACCAATAAATCTGACCGCCATGATATAACTGAAATATTTTTGAAGTAGCGTTAACACCGTAACCCTAACTCTATAGTACAAACACACAAAGATCAAAGGTTAGGACAACACGAATCTCCACAAAACACGGTTGACCCTATAGGTTTAGTATATTATGGTATTAGTGTAAGACAACATGTAGATATCTAAATTAATACGGTTAATGAGTTAGGTTGGTTTATGGTGATTAAAACAACTTTCAACAATATTTCAGTTATATCATGGCGGTCAGTTTTATTGGTGGAGGAAACCGGAGTACCCGAAGAAAACCACCAACCTGTCGCAAGTCACTGACAAACTTTATCACATACTGTTGTATCGAGTACATCTCGCCATAAACGGGGTTCGAATTCACAACGTTAGTGGTAATAGGCACTGATTGCATAGGTAGTAATAAATCCAACTATCATACGATCACGATCACGACGGCCCCCCTAAATTAGTACGAACGACGCGTTTCTGAAATAACATTTTTCAGGAACAAAAAAGTCAAAAGATAGGAAAGTAAAATGAATTGAAAGTCTTTTTTGAGCAAATAAAATAAAGGGCATAAACAAGAGAGGCAAAATCGCCGAAGGTACATTATTTATGCCCGAGTGAAACCAGCCATGGGAAACTAGACTTTCTGGTTACGATTAAAAAAAGACAGTCAGTTTGTATATATTCTGTATGTTACAACAGTAAATATCAAGGAATATTTGTATAAACACACAGACAAATAAAGAGGAGTATTATGAAACACAGGTACATTCTCTCTATGATGAGACACCACAACTCGCGTGTAAATATAAGGTTATGTTTATGGTGTTTAACGTCACTTTTAACAATATTTCAATTATATCGTGGCGGTCAGTTTTATTGGTTGAGGAAACCGGAGTATCCGGAGAAAACCACCCAAGTCACTTTATCACATAATGTTGTATCGAGTACGCCTCGCCTGAACGGGATTCGAACTCACAACGTTAGTGGTGATAGGCACTGGTTGCATAGGTAGTTCTAAATCCAACTACCATACTGTAAAGATTTATAGGAAAGGATACCAAAAAACAATAATAGGAATATCATTTGGGGTATACCACCTTCTTTCTACGTTATTTGGAAACGATAATAATAATAATTAAAAAGAATGAAAATAAAACACGAAAAAATAATTTAGAAATATCAGGTTAAGAAATAATCAGATAATTTTTTGCATAAAGACAAATTTAAATATTTCAATAAATTTTATTGTGACATATTAAAAATATTTTCAAAATAACTGATTTTTATTGTTTTTACCGTGATATCTATTATAACGAGAAGTATGACAATCAGTATACAATGTTACTTACCGTTTAAATAGTTGAGTTTATTAACCAGTTTTTCAATCCTGCCGTTTAATGTTTCATGGGCCTCTTCAATGGCTTGCTGTATCGCACCATCTATATACGCTTCCAGCTGTTGGTTAAATTTTGACATGTCTAGATTGGCCACAATTGGTGCCTGCAACTTGTCCATCAGTGGTATCGGCACGTTTTGGAAACATTGTGTTCCGAATATACTGGCATATATTAGAAATATTATATACATATCGGTCCTCATTTTGTACCACTCGGTAAGGTTATAATGCTAACCTGATCTAACTTGTTACCTATAAAGTATAATAAGCGCACACAGCATTAAATTTTTACTTTGACGTATGTCACTCATACCATTAAATAGAGTTATCTTATAACAAACATTTTTGGTTTTATCAGCTTCCTAACATGTAATTCCCACAGGAAATATATTATTGTCATCTGTCAAAGTACAAGAGGGTAATGACTTAAAATGCAGAGATTAAACAGTGGTTTTTCCGATAAAAAAATATATTCTATCGTTTGCACAAAATGAAATGAAATGAGATTGAATTACGTTTATTTTGATTCGTCCCAATAATGCATAAGGTGTAAGATTAGAGCGTTCTTTATAACAACGCTGTTTACCCTGCTATGTGTGAGGATTAGCAATTTACTCAAATTGAGAAAAAACTTGCTTGAACGCATCATTTGACAAATATGGAAAGTTTGGGCCCATACGATTGGCTTAACCCCGCCACTTTTTATTGAAGTGTCTGTACTAAGTCAAGAAAGTGATCGGTCATGTTTGTTTGTTTTTGTTTGTTTGATGATATTTAACGCCCCTTTCAACAATATTTCAGTTATATTCTGATCGGTCATGTAAATGTGTATTAAGTGTATCTATTTTGGCTCTTTCTACTATTCACAAAGTAAAAGAAAAAAATAGTGCAGCATGCAGTTGATTTTGACATACTTCAGAGGTCATTGATCAGTATTTAACGGTAAAGTTCCATTGTGGTTCCGCTTATTTCTACCACTGACTTCGCCTATTCTTGTTGTAATGAAGAGCAAATGTTTTCGTTTTAATGGTTGACAGCATAGGTAGTTATAAATCCAACTACCATACGATCGCGAGTACGACGGCCCCTAATGATAGCGGAAAAAGCCCCAAGATTTTTAATCTTAATGATATTTGATCATGTAAACAACATTAATGCAAGTAAATATTTAAATAGTATCTATCTCATTGAACTTGAACATAATGATACAAACTACCGATTCTCATTAAATGCTCCAACAAAGCTAAACTATGGAACAATTAAATTATATCATTTAATCTTAAATATTTTAAACTTCCAGTTTTTGTTCAAGGTATATACCAACAGGCACTTGTTTTTTTGAATGAAACAAGTGCCTGTGGTATATACTGTAGCTGGATTATTAGAGTTGTATGTATTTTAACTGATAAAAGAAATTACCATGGTCGCAATCATAAATTGATAAATCAAAAATGGTTGCCGTGTCTAAATTGATTGAAGACATGTTGTCATGGTTGTTTATTCTTTGCTTTGCCTTTACTCTGTGTTAATAGATGGATAACTGACATACAGTGAGCACTCTCTCATGTATTTATAACAACTGTTATATGAAAATACGAGCAACAAGACGCAATAAGTAACATAAAGCTGTTAAATTATTTGGCTTTCAAATCTTTTGACCTTATTTGTACGATGTGAACTAAATAAGAGTGGAGGTTCAGGTCCATAAAACTAGCTTAGCTCCGCCACTTTTTATTGGAGTACCTGTACCATGCAAGAAAGGTGAGCAATCATGTATTTGCATGTTAGTGGTATCGATTATGTCTATTTCTCCGATTTTTCTATTGGATTTTATAACTGTTACGACAGTGTTGAGTTTTTATTTTCAATTTTATACCTACATTTTATGCATATCTCCTTCATCCGGACGTAAGAACTCGGAATTATGTAAACATGTTGAGTATTTTACATGAGGACCACTATTGATTGATATTCATACCTGTAGCTGTACTGTATTTACCAACAACTACCAGAAAGGCCGAGTGTTGTCAGAGTATTGACGAAATTGTAGAAATTTAAAAGCATTGAAAAGAATCTAAATAAACGTATTTTAATCATTATAAAAAAGTAAATATCTAATATAGTGTTTTCTGAAAAAACCTTCATCAGGTACGCTGAACAATGAAATATTGGAAAGTCAAATGATTTAAAAAAATCTGTAAGGATAGACAAAATCTGTTAAGGTCACGTATGAGTGGGGAAAACCTTGGTTTAATTTCTACGTTTTAAGTTTTTGTTCTTTTGTACTTGTATATTTCCTGCTGAATTAAATGTTAGGAAACTGATAACGTAAGCTGGTTTTGTTTTAAGAACTCTACTTAGAGCACAATTGAGATACGTCAGTCATATTGCATATTGTCGCTTATTCTATTTTATTTGCACAAAGAGTCGAGAAGAAGTTACATCGGGTTAGCACTACACTGAGTGGTACACAATGTGTACTATTATATATGTAATAATTTTGATAAATACAAGCTTATTACATTTCTCAATTTCACAAGGCCTCTTTGGGAAATGTGAAGGAACACAATGTTCCAACAACGTCCAAGTACCCATTATGAATCAGTTAAGCGCACAACTTATGGCTAACTTGGATATATCTAAATTAAAACAGCAGCTGACAGCATATATAGATAAAGAGATACAGAACAGCCTTGAGGAAATTCAGGAAAAAGTAAACCAGAATTTTGTGGAGAAGATTGCCAGACTGGATATTGACCTAAGCTATCTGAACGGTAAGTAACAATTCAGGTTTTATTCATATTGATAAAGTTATTTATTTCTAGTATTCATAGTTAATAGAAGAAGATTGAAAATAAGCTTAATTTAGTATTTTGATAATATATATTTTGATAATCTACGCTCTTCAACCGTTATATTTAAAACAAGTTTTGCGAATAAAATCTTGAAGATGAGAAGCCCTAAATGAAAGAACAAACAAAATAATGTTCAAACAAGAAAGAAAAAAAACCAAACAAACAAATATCAAAAAACAAACAAAAAAACACTAGACGACAAAACACACGATTGAATATCACGAACCCCACTAAACACTGGGAGTGAACCCAGATGTTCCGGAATACGTGGGTTGTTCGACTCGTTTTTTTCTTTTTTTGTGTGTGTCTGCATTACAATTTTTGTCATTTGATTAAAATAATATGTAATATTTGCTACTATTCAATCCATTAACATCTGACATAACCGGAAAAGACTCAATTGCAACATGATGATTCCAGCTGTTTACGGAGTGTAGCATATTTAACATATCAATTTAAAGGGAATGCAATTTTTAAAAGTAGTATATGATATACATACTATACATCTTTACGCGGAGATTGTCTTATTACACGGGGAATGTGCTTATAATTTCATGTCATTACTTTATATTTATCTACATGTTTTCCCTAGTATTCTTTTATGTTGTTCCACAGTTTTACCTGAATGTAATAATTCTGCATGCTCAACCACGAGTTCTAGCTACCATATTGTCCTACATCGAATATTATCAACAGATGTGATATTTTCCTTCTGTCTTTATGTTTGCATTGTTGTTGTCTTTATATATTTTCAGACAGCACGGCATCAAAAGACATGGTTGCTGAATTCAACAATGAACTGCTGTCCAGCTTGAGACTCCTTAAAAACAGCCAGGATGCAATTTCTTCAAAGATTGATGGAGCTTTGGAGCGAATTTCTGACAACGAAGAAAAAGGTATAATTCCTACCAGGGGCGGATCCAGAGACTCTGTTGACGGGGGGGGGGGGGGGGGGGGGGGGGCTCAGCTATGGAGTTTTATTTTCAATAATTTATGGAATCAACTGTAGTCCCAAAGCGGTTCTGGCGTGTAGGTCGGTAAACCTTGTTTTCGTTTCATTTAGCGTACAGTAGAGAAAAGGTACAGTTATTGACTTCCTAAAGTAGTCTTCCGGACTCTCTGCTTCAACATTATCTCTCATTATTTGTCTCCCGCATATTCTAGGTTTTTTAACCTCTATGTCTAGCGGTTCACAGATTTTAGCTCTCCTCTCAAAACACTGGTGGTTGAATTGTTCAACATTTGCTCTGCAGTCTGGTGAGCTTTGAATTAAATTTACGCTTTTTAAGGCTCTGCCTATGTCAAGTGATCTCTCTTGTAGTGATCTTGTAGAGGACCTTTGTAAGTTGGAATAACTTGTGTTCGATCCAAATGTTATATAGTTAACAATAGAATAAGTTTAATCTAAATCTAGTGATCTGCTGAGCCCTTTCTTAAAAGCCAGGCACATTTGAACAATAACAATGGTTACGACAAAATCAAAGTTGCAAATGGAATTCAACAAAGAAGTTACATCAGCTTCTTCTGGCCTGGTGTATGTGTGTTTTGTAAAGTGCTCAAGGGTTTGAACAATAGCAGGGGAAAAAAATCTAATTTAAGTCTATTTTATTTCTAATTAATTTTGATTATTTTATATCTATTTATATTTTCATTTAGAGTTTGAAATATGCTGTATTCATATATTTTCAAAACGGAAACTCGTGTATTTTTTTTTTTTGTAATACAGCAACATTTGTCTTTATTTTTTTTTGTAAAAATAAATGATATTTAAAAAAGAATTTCCTTGAAAGAGCCTCAGTTTACAGGTGTTGTTGGTTATACCTATATGAAATTGTGACACTAAGCATGTTTACATAACGGTTTAAGACAATACCTGATTAATTGGTATTTTGACAATACATTCATAAAAACTTCAAATAAACTTGAAAATTTGATTTAGCATAATTACTTATAATTACCTCTTTGAAGATTAATTCAATACAAAGAAATTAATTTGTATTTTCTTTTACTTTCATCACACAGATCGAAACCATTCGATTAAAAGCCATATCGTGACTTTAACTAGCCTTGAAAAGCGTATGTTAATATATGTGATTGACTTATTCGACGAGGGCGGGGGGCTGAAGCCCCCCAAAGCCCCCCTTGAATCCGTCACTGCCTACACGATAGCATAGTATGCGATGCATTTTCATCAAGGATCCGCCGTGGTCGTGATCGCATGGTAGTTAGATTTATTATTGCCTGTGCAATCAGTGCCTACCACCATTATAATTCGAATCCCGCTCATGGCGAGATATACTCGATACAACATTATGTGATAAAGTTTGTTAGTGACTTGCGACTGGTCGGTGGTTTTCTCCGGTTTCCTCCACCAATTAAACTGACCGCCACGAAATAACTGAAATATTGTTGAAAGTGGCGTTAAACACCATGAACCTGTAATCGTTTTCATCGCTCTCCATTTAGGAAATAACTGTATTGTATTTGAAAATTTCACGGTATCAATTGGAGATTTGATGGTCGCAAATTGAGCTTACTGGCGACGCGTTTCAAATACAATACAGTTATCGCCATTCTAATGTAATCATATGTATATATGTATCTCCATTATAATGTAATCATGTGCATTGTCACATTATTGACAATATGACGTAAGCGGTAATCAACTACAATTCTAAAAATATCTCATGATATTTCAACCGTGGAATTAATGCCGTGAAAATTGCACCATTAAATCGACAATAGGTGCCTAGGAAATTTTCAAATATGATTACAGTTATCTTCATTTTAATGTAATCATGTGTATAGTCACATTATTGACAAGATGACGTAAGCGGTAATCGGCTAAAATTCTCATGATATTTCAACCGTGGAATTGATATCGTGAAAATTACAGCATTGTCCAATCACAAACCAGGAATATTAAACAACTACATTAGAATTAATTATCTAATAACAATTATATTACATAGCTACTTGTAATTGGGATGTATATATACTGATTATATACTTTCCTCAATTTTAAATAACGCAATGATTTCCCCTTTCAATCTGTTATTAATCATAAATAATATTACATTTGAAATCATTGCGTTATTTAAAAATGAGGAAAGTATATAATCAGTATATATACATCCCAATTACAAGTACCTATGTAATATAATAGATATGTGCATATAGCAATGTGTACCTATAAATAAAATGAAAAGCAAAATATACCACACTGTCGGAACAGTTCCAAAACATACCACACCGTCGGAACAGTTCCAAAATCTAATAGGTAAATTGTAGAAAGAGGCAAAATCGATACCCCTAACACACAAATACATGACCTCTAACACACAAATACATGACCTCTAACACACAAATACATGACATCTCACTTTCCTGGCTTGATACCCCTAACACACAAATACATGACATCTCACTTTCCTGGCTTGATACAGACACTTCAATAAATATTTGCGAGGTTATACTAGTTTTATGGATAATAAAAGCAAAAAATTAATGCTTGATTAAACTTTAGACTGTTAGTACAAAAGGGGTTATTGTTCCTTTTAAATGTGTCAGGTATAGTTGTATCTAAAAAGTACACTTTGTGATCGTTAGTATTTGCACTTTGTATTTCTTATTTCTACAGTTGGTTTTACTGCTTGTGTTGGAAAAGATGATGACAGTGATGTATCCGGAGGAGATCCAATTCCATTCACAAAGAGCAGGTCGGAATATGGAGTAGATATTTCTGATGTGAAGACATCTGGGAAATTTACTTGCAGTACTCCTGGACTCTATCACATTTCTGCCTCTATCAGAAGCAAAACAAATCATGGTTATTATGCGATTCGCCAGAATGACTATATAATTACATACGGGTACACAGCCGAGCACGACGGAGTAGATACTTATTTTCACAGCGGTTCAGTTGATTGTATTCGTGAACTGAAAGATGGAGATGTGATCACTGTAAGGCCATGGAAAAAAATGCAAATAGATGCCTGGTCTTGTCTTACTATTGTCAAATTAAAATAACTTCCAATGCTCGTACAATTGATAGCAAATTCTATGGTAATGGTAAAATATAGAAAGCTCTCTTCGAGCTACCCCATTAGACATGTGTACAAGTCTTAAATGTGGAAAAATTATTCACCTTTGTTTGTTTGTTTTGATTTGTTCTTTTTGCTTTGTTTATATTACTAGTATTGTTTTTATTTACAAATATTATACGATTTTGTGGTTCAAATTATATGAAACTGCCTGATAACATATTTACTATGATTTCACAAGAAGACCATTAATGTCTTTAGTCATTTATCAGAAATTGATATTAAATCTGTTAAATGTACCAGTTATTATTTTTTTGTTCTAAAAGTAGTGTTCTTTAACCAACAGGTTCTACTTTTTCAACTTTGGGTCGATTAACAAAGAACATTCATTGGTCTTGCGATTTTATCGTCCTTGTTTATTCTGTCATTCAATTTTGTGATGTGTTGTCTTTCTGAGTGGAATCGAATATGTGCAGGTTTTTTAATTGTTTGTTATATCTATATTGTCATTGGAGATCTAATTATCAAGAGTGGTTGGGATATCATCAACAGGTTTAACCCTGCCACATTTTTCTACTTGTCCCAGGCCAAGAAATGGTTTCCCAACCCCAACTGACATTCCTGACAACAATATTCTACAAGGAATGTTGGCCGAGGATTGTTAAGGTTTTTAAAATAAACATTCTTAAGTCTATTACAGAACATCCACCAAAAACAGCTTTACGTGGCTAATATTGATGTATGTTGGTAGACACAGTGTTCTAGTGACGCTTAATTTACTGTTCATTGATGATAATTTGTCACATGAATACTCCCATGTTTACAACCGTGTCAAATGTGTATATATGTTAGCTGATTATAGGAATTATAATGCCTACATCATGCAGTGGCCGATACAAATTGTTTCCCCAATTCTAACCTGATTGAGGATACTATTCCAGTCTACACTTGTAACTAACCGTTTTCTTAATTGGCAAATTTCACAATGGGTGTCAGAAATGGAACATGAGAGGCTAAACCATCCGAAGGTAGCATTTGAAATATTTTACCCTTAAATAAACGTTAGTGAATATCGAAGAGACAACCAAAAAATGGACAATCCAGAGAAACTGGCAACATAGGGTTCACAAAACGAAGACGAACAAAACAAAAACAACACAATATGTGTTGGACACCATCATACGCAAACAAACACAAATGACGCAAATAAGACGACATCTATGTAGAGAAACGTGTGAAAAATAAATAAATAAAAACACAACACAATATGTGATGGACACAACTATGCGCAAACAAACACAAATAACGTAAATAAGACATGGACATGAGCCCTCCCACAAACAATTTGTAGGTTGTCGATTGACAATAAAATCGTTGTTAATCGGGTTTATCGTGATTAAACGATAAACCAATTTAATAAAAGAGATTTCCGAAATTTCCGTTTACCCACGTTGTCCAGAAAGTTTGGCAAACAGCTTCAAAACAATTTTAATTTTCAATCGTCTTCAAATCGGAAAACATTTCTGAAACATCGGACAAAATGAGGCCACCTAAAAGAAACAGGAAACCTCCTGCAAGGGGCGCTCCAGCAGCAAAAGAGCATAGGACTTCTAAAAGGCAGAAATCAAAATCCACCGGTCCAGTCGTACCAGGTCCTTCAAGTTCAGGACAATTTCAAGCAGAAGGCGACTAGGCCATACCAGGTCCCTCAAGATTACTACAACCGCAACCATGTCCTTCAAGTTCAGGACAAATACAGACCAGCTTAGACTCGGCGACACCAGGTTTTTCAGCATTGATTCCATCCCAGCCAAGAACCAGCTCCGCCACTTTAAGTCTTTCACAATCAGGACAATCGCATTCTCAGGAAAATCAAGCTCGAGTCATTGCTTCAACGTCAACAGACCGAAACTTACAAGACGCGACAGCCCTCCTCCAGGCGGCATCAGGCAGCTACCATGAAAGAGTTGAAGATCCCGGTCCCAGTCAAATTACTGCCCAGAACAATTATGGTACGTATCATTACCCTACAATCCCATCACTTTCTAATTCTTTGTTAAGGGGGTCTTGTTCTTCTGATGCCTCCCCACTTGTTAACATTTCTCCAGAGCCAGAGGCCATCACTAGCATTTACGACCCGATTTCATCCAATATCCCTATCAAAATGAAAGAGAAAGCATGGAGAGGGGAATTTACGTATTTAAACCTGTTGCTTAAATCGGCCCGAGAGCTTGTTAACGACAATAACGTACAAGGGGATATAACTCTAAGAGGAAATTCTTTAACCGTCGTAAATAAAAGTACACAGCCTATCAAAAATATACAAGTATGGTCGTCTGCATTTATGATTTATGCCAGTCTAATGCTTGAAAAGTTTCCTAACAAGGGTTTGGAGTTTTTTAAGTATATGCATACAGTTCGTATGGCTGCCTCTAGGGGGTTACTTCTTGGGCTGGATAAATTATGATGAGCAATATAGACTTCGGAAAGCCACGTCTCCGAGCTCTTCTTGGGGGGTTGTCGACATGGAGTTGTGGATGTTGTGCGTGTCAACCCCTCCCTCGGGCAATATCGGTTTTGGCAATGTCGAAAGACAATCCCGCAATTATCCCCCCCCCTCATTAAGCAACAACAATAAAAACCATAAAGTATTTATAGAAATTGGAAATTATGTAAAAAATAAAATAGTGCGGGTTATATATAGACTGAATCCACTTATTTAATACATTTTTACTATTAATAGTACCTACAGGTACATGTAGTTATATTAATGGGTATGCAACGACCGCATGAATGAAGAAGAAATGAACTTTAGACTTGATTGTTCAATTATACATATATATATACAATGTATATGATTATTAAAATGCATAGTTTAACGATTTGATTTCCGATTAGATGAATTATTGTTTGGTTTTGGTGGAAATCCAAATAGAACTTTCACACCACCATAGTATTTTCTTCAAAATCTAAAAGAAAGCGTTGGCCCTGAGTCCTATATCATATGGAATATATATACATTACAAGGTGAATCTGAGTATACAAAACCGCAGATTTATTAATTCATGACATAAGTGCAGATATTATTAGATTCAAGTTGCTTCTGCCTAACACTAAGATAGTTTGGAGCGATATCTTAATGAGAAGATATTGGCATAAAGCACGGGATGGCAGGGCCGTTGAGCGTTCTAGAAATCGTGTCAATCTAGCTGTAAAAAATGCAGTACTGAAAGAGGGGTTCTGTGTAATTCGTCGCCCTAATATCAGATCCACGGAAATTAATCTATATCGTCATGACGGCACTCATCTGTCAGATACTGGGAACGCAGTTTATCTAAACAATGTCCAGGGAGCTATATAGTATTTTCTCGTCTCTGACAGTCTTACGCTTTTTCCTCCTCAATAAATGCAAATTAGGCATTGGTTTGAATAATTCTTCGTTTTTCGATTTATAGTGCTTGAGTTGTTGTTTTTTTTTTACAAAAGGGGGGGATTATTTTGTGAGCGCGTTGAGACACGCTCAAGTGGCGGGATCTTGCAAGATTTGGGGGTCACGATTCTTTCCGTTATTCTACGTCGGATCATATTAGGTAAAAACTGTACAGCGTTACCGCTGGAAGTTGGGGCGAGGCCATCTCATATCGACCATGGAGGGGGGGAGGGGGGGGAGGAGTCGGTTCTGAACTGTTACCAGTTTGAACTTGCCAGGTTAATAGTTTAGAATCTTAAATATTGGTTTCTTCACTCCCTTGAAATTTTGGCAACCAAGGGGTGATGCGAATATGAGACGACGTATTTGGAAATCATTTCCCATTTTTCTCTCTTGTTTAACCAAGTGGAATTTTGGGCTTCAACTGTTACCAGTTGAGCGCAGATTTGTCCATATGACATTTTTCGGCATTCTGTTAACTCTTGCAAGATCACGTCATTTTAGTGCACTGTGGCCGTTTATTCCAACCTGTTGACTTGTTACATTTCATTATAAATATTCTTTGATTAATCGGGTTTATCGTGATTAAGCGATAAACCAATTTAATAAAAGAGATTTCCGGAATTTTAATCGGAGTCTGATCGTTTTACTCGTCATTTCCGTTTACCCACGTTGTCCAGAAAGTTTGGCAAAGAGCTTCAAAAAGTTTTCAATCCCACCCCCTCCCCAAAACCTACCAACTTGTGTCTGCTGTTGTTTTTATTATTTTTCAGGCGTATCGGAGTCATTCGCTTGCTGTAGCGTGAAGTGATCAGTGATCTAAGTACTAAACTAACTTTCAACTGTTTGGCCTACCCAGGTGCGATGGACTAGTCTTCGAGCCTATCAGCTCTTCACAATCTGGAATAACAGTGAACCATCATGAACATTATTCCGCATCACAGATTTTCGTTCCATCATGGATGTACAATAGACTGTAATGTACCGACTTAAGGCTTGCTTTAGGACTATTTGTTGAAATATCGCTTCTTAGATTAATTTTAATATTTTTGAAATACTGACTTACTTGGGTATAAAACCGGAAGAACTTTAATACTTAGTAATCAATGACTTCTCTGATCACACTAACGATTTTTCATATTCATATATTAATTTTTTTTTTTATATTGTTTCATTTCAATTCAGTCTAATGTTTTTCAATGGTCAAAGTATGTTTCATTATTACATGTATTCGAAATAAATTTTCTTATGTCGCATCTGCTGGATTGGCGGGATCTTGCAAGATTTGGGGGTCACGATTCTTTCCTTTATTCTACGTCGGATCATATTAGGTAAAAACTGTACAGCATTACCGCTGGAAGTTGGGGCGAGGCCATCTCATGTCGACCATGGGGGGTCGGTTCTGAACTGTTACCAGTTTGAACTTGCCAGGTTAATAGTTTAGAATCTTAAATATTGGTTTCTTCACTGCCTTGAAATTTTGGCAACCAAGGGGTGATGCGAATATGAGACGACGTATTTGGAAAACGTTTCCCATTTTTCTCTCTTGTTTAATCAAGTGGAATTTTAAGCTTCAACAGTTACCAGTTGAGCGCAGATTTGTCCATATGACATTTTTCGGCATTCTGTTAACTCTTGCAAGATCACGTCATTTTAGTGCACTGTGGCCGTTTATTCCAACCTGTTGACTTGTTACATTTCATTATAAATATTCTTTGATTAACCATAATAATTACATTTCCTGTATTTTTACCTATTTACGATTTATGTTAACATTGACAAGAATCATACATTTTTAGGATTTTAAAGATAAATGTATCAATATTGGTTTAATACCTCACACTGGCATAGATGCGGAATAGGAGAACATTTAATTTACAGCACAAAATTATCCGACAGGTAGAGAAAAACAAAATTCTGAGAAGCAAATGTCCACATACAACGTATTCACAAAAAAATAAAAATAAAATAAAAACAAAAATGACAGAAGAAAGGGTATAGTTTGTTACATATTTTTACTATTCATTTGCTTGAACGCATCATTTGACAAATATGGAAAGCTTGGGCCTATACAATTTGTTTAACCCGACCACATTTTATTAATTTTGTTTTGTGTTTAACGCCACTTTCAGCAATATTTCAGCTATATCATGGCGACCAGTTTTAGTGGTGGAAGAAGCCGGAGAGACTACCGACCATGGGCAAGCAAATGAAAAACTTTATCACTTGCGGCTCCGAGTCGAGTGCACCCTTTTTTGCAATTTACAAAGCCGGGCGCGAACCCACGCCGTATTGGTGATAGGCTTGTATGAGTTGTTAGGTAATCCAACTACCTAACTCATTGAGTCACCCGGGACCCACTTTTTATTGAAGTGTCTGTACTATGTCAAGAAAGTGATCGGTCATGTTTGTTTGTTTGTTTGATGATGTTTAACGCCCCTTTCAACAATATTTCAGCTATATCGTGAGCGGTCACGTAAATGTGTATTAAGTATATCGATTTTGTTTGTTTCTACTATTCACAAAGTAAAAGAAAAGTAGTGCAGCATGCATTTGTTTTTGACATACTTCAGAGGTCATTGATAAGTATTTAACCGTAATGTTCCATTGTGGTTCCGCTTATTTCTACCACTGACTTCGCCTAATCTTGTTGTATTGAAGAGCAATTGTTTTCGTTTTAGTGGCTAACAGCATAGGTAGCTATAAATCCAACAACCATACAATCACGGCCACGACGGCCCCTAACGATAAGGAAAAAACCCAAGATATTCAAATCTTACATACTGTTCATTAATGACATTTGGTCACGTAAACAACATTAAGGCAAGTAAATATCTAAATCGTTTCTATCCAATTGAACTTGAACATAATGATACAAACTACCGATTCTCATTAAATGCTCCAACAAAGCTAAACTATGGAACAATTAAATTATATCATTTAATCTTAAATATTTTGAACTTCCAGTTTTTGCTCAAGGTATATAACTGGATTATTAGAATTGTATGTGTTTTAGCTGATATTTTATTTTTGGTGCTTAACGCCACTTTCAGCAATATTTCAACTATGTCATGGTGACCAGTTTTAGTGGTGGAAGAAGCCGGAGTACCCGAAGAGAACCACCGACTATGGGCAAGCAACTGGTAAACTTTATCACTTGCGGCTGCGAGTCGAGTGCACCTGTTTTTGTAATTTACAAATCCGGGCGCGAACCCACGTCGTATTGGTGATAGACTTGTATGAGTTGTTAGGTAATCCAACTACCTTACAAAATGCCGTGTCTAAATTGATTGAAGACATGTTGTCATGGTTGTTTATTCTTTGCTTTGCTTTTACTCAGTGTTAATAGATGGATAACTGACTTACAGTGAGCACTCTTTCATGTATTTATAACAACTGTTATATGAAAATACGAGCAACAAGACGTAATAAGTAACATATAGCTGTTAAATTATTTGGCTTTCAAATCTTTTGACCTTATTTGTACGATGTGAACTAAATAAGAGTGGAGGTTCAGGTCCATAAAACTAGTTTAGCCCCGCCACTTTTTATTGGAGTACCTGCACCATGCAAGAAAAGTGAGCAATCATGTATTTGCGTGTTAGTGGTATCGATTATGGACCTATTTCTCCGATTTTTCTATTGGATTTTATAACTGTTACGACAGTGTTGAGTTTTTATTTTCCATTTTATACCTACAGTTTATGCATATCTCCTTCATCCGGACGTAAGAACTCGGAATTATGTAAACATGTTGAGTATTTTACATGAGGACCACTATTGATTGATATTCATACCTGTAGCTGTACTGTATTTACCAACAACTAACAGAAAGGCCGAGTGTCGAACAGAATCTAAATAAACATATTTTAATCATTATAAAAAAGTAGATATCTAAAATAGTGTTTTCTGAAATAACCTTCATCAGGTACGCTGAAAAATGAAATATTGGAAAGTCAAATAATTTAAAAAATCTGCAATGATAGGCAAAATCTGTTAAGGTCACGTATGCCCGAGTGGGGGAAACCTTGGTTTTACTTCTACGTTTTAAGTCTTTGCTCTTTTGCACTTTTGTACTTGTATATTTCCTGCTGAATTATACATTAGGAAACTGATCACGTAAGCTGGTTTTATTTTAAGAACTCTACTTATAGCACAAGTGAGATACGTCAAAGTCACATTGAATGTTGTCGCTTATTCTACTTTATTTGTTCAAAGAGTCGAGAAGAAGTTACATCGGGTTAGCATTACACTGAGTGGTACACCATGTGGACTGTTATATATGTAATAATTTTGATAAATACAAGTTTATTACATTTCTCAATTTCACAAGGCCTCTTTGAGAAATGTGAAGGAACACAATGTTCCAACAACGTCCAAGTACCCATTATGGATCAGTTAAGCGCACAACTTATGGCTAACTTGGATATATCTAAATTAAACCAGCAGCTGACAGCATATATAGATAAAGAGATACAGAAGAGCCTTGAAGAAGTTCAGGAAAAAATAAACCACAACTTTGTGAAGAAGAATGCCAGACTGAATAACGATCAAAGCTATCTGAAAGGTAAGTAACAATTCAGGTTTTATTTATATTGATAAACGTATTTAGTTCTAGTAAAACAAACAAACAAATATCAAAAAACAAACAAAAAAACACTAGACGACAAAACACACGATTGAATATCACGAACCCTACTAAACACTGGGAGTGAACCCAGATGTTCCGGAATACGTGGGTTGTTCGACTCGTTTTTTTCTTTTTTTGTGTGCATTACAATTTTTGTCATTTGATTAAAATAATATGTAATATTTGCTACTATTCAATCCATTAACATCTGACATAACCGGAAAAGACTCAATTACAACATGATGATTCCAGCTGTTTACGGAGTGTAGCATATTTAACATATCAATTTAAAGGGAATGTAATTTTTAAAAGTAGTATATGATATACATACTATACATCTTTACGCGGAGATTGTCTTATTACACGGGGAATGTGCTTATAATTTCATGTCATTGCTTTATATTTATCTACATGTTTTCCCTAGTATTCTTTTATGTTGTTCCATAGTTTTACCTGAATGTAATAATTCTGCATGCTCAACCACGAGTTCTAGTTACCATATTATCCTACATCGAATATTATCAACAGATGTGATATTTTTCTTCTGTCTTTATGTTTGCATTGTTGTTGTCTTTATATATTTTCAGACAGCACGGCATCAAAAGACATGGTTGCTAAATTCAACAATGAACTGAGACTTCTTAAAAGCAGCCAGGATGCAATTTCGTCAAAGGTTGAAGGAGCCTTGGAACGAATTTCTGACAACGAAGAAAAAGGTACAATTCCTACACGATAGCATAGTATGCGATGCATTTTCATCAATGATCCTCCGTGGTCGTGATCGCATGGTAGTTGGATTTATTATTGCCTGTGTAATCAGTGCCTATCACCATTAAGATTCGAATCCCGCTCATGGCGAGATATACCCGATAAAACATAATTTATGTGATAAAGTTTGTTTAGTAACTTGCGACTGGACGGTGGTTTTCTCCGGTTTCCTCCACCAATAAAACTGACCGCCATGAAATAACTGAAATATTGTTGAAAGTGGCGTTAAACACCATGAACCTGTAATCGTTTTCATCGCTCTCCATTTAGGAAATAACTGTATTGTATTTGAAAATTTCACGGTATCAATTGGAGATTTGATGGTCGCAAATTGAGTTTACTTGCGACGCGTTTCAAATACAATACAGTTATCTCCATTTTAATGTAAGCATGTGTATTGCCACATTATTGACAAGATGACGTAAGCGGTAATCGGCTAAAATTCTCTTGATATTTCAACCGTGGAATTGATATCGTGAAAATTACATCATTGTCCCATCATAAACCAGGAATATTAAACAATTATATTACATAGGTACTTGTAATTGGAATGTATATATACTGATTATATACTCTCCTCAATTTTAAATAACGCAATGATTTCCTCTTTTAATCTGTTATTAATCATAAATAATAGATATGTACATATAGCAATGTGTACCTATAAATAAAATGAAAAGCAAAATATACCACACTGTCGGAACAGTTCAAAAACATACCACACTGTCGGAACAGCTCAAAAATATACCACTCCGTCGGAAGAGTTCTAAAATCTAATAGATAAATCGTAGAAAGAGACACAATTGATACCCCTAACACACCAATACATGATCACTCACTTGCATGGCTTGATAAAGACACTTCAATAAATATTTGCGAGGTTATACTAGTTTTATGGATAATAAAAGCAAAAAATTAATGCTTGATTAAACTTTAGACTGTTAGTACAAAAGGGGTTATTGTTCCTTTTAAATATGTCAGGTATAGTTGTATCTCAAAAGTACACTTTGTGATCGTTAGTATTTTCATTTTGTATTTCGCATTTCTACAGTTGGTTTTACTGCTTGTGTTGGATTAAATGATGACAGGGATGTATCTGCCGGAGATGCTATTCCATTTACAGATAGAAGATCGGCATATGGAGTAGATATTTCTGATGTGAAGACATCTGGGAAATTTACTTGCAGTACTCCTGGACTCTATCACATTTCTGCCTCTATCAGGAGCAAAACGAATCATGGTTATTATGGGATTTATCAGAATGACTTTGCAATGACATACGGGTACACAGCCGAGCACGACGGAGTGGATACTTATGTCCATAGCGGTACCATAGAATGTGTACGTGAACTTAAAGATGGAGATGTGATCACTGTAAGGCCATGGAAATATATGCAGATAGATGCCTGGTCTTGTCTTACCATTGTCAAACTTAAATGAAAAAAAAAACACATCAGGAAATTCTTTGAATTAAAAAGATTCATTTTGTATTGATGTTATTTGTATTTATTTAAGTCTATTGGTGTCCAACACGATTTCCATCTCATATGGAGGTCATGTGATTTAATCGTAACACGAAGGGTGCCACTAGTTCCGCAGGAACTGCTTATCCTTCCGGTTGCCATACAATAAAATACAAGTATGCTTAATGTAAAGTAACCCTTCCGGAGCACCTGCGTCCGCGTCATGTTTTTCATGGGGTTCGTGTTGCTCACTCTGTAGTTTTCTGTGTCATGCTTTGTCGACCATAGCTTGTCTTTTTGTCCTTTTTCTTCATGTCATTGTATTGTCTGTCATTCGATTTAGTCCTTTTGTACCTTCAATTTACAATCGTATCTTTCAATTGAACTCTTGTGAATATGTTTATATTGCTCTCGAAGGTTTGTGTTCATGCTTCTTAGAGATGAGAAAAATATATTTTTAAGAAATGCAAGATTTTTGGTAATTGACGAAGAAAGGCTTGAACTTCCCTAATGTGAGTAAACATTCCAAGCCAGGAAAGTGAGCGGTCATGTATTTGTGTTTTAGGGATATCGATTTGTTTTCCTTCTACGACTTTAATATTGGATTTTGGAACTGTTCAAACAGTGTGGTAGTTTTCTTGATTTTATTACTGCATATAACAAAATAAGAGGTCGGAATTATTGAGTATTTCGTTCTAAATTTCACCAATGAAAGATTTTTCAATCATTTGGTTTTCTTATATTTTGTCTTTGAGCGTACCTGATGGTTATTCCAGAAACGTGTCGTGCGCACTAAATTTGATACCTACGTTTTTATTTATCACTGGGTCGATACCTCGGTTGGTGAACAATGTAAAGCAAAACACACCACACCGTCGGAACAGTTCTAAAATCTAATAGATAAATCGTAGAAAGAGGCAAAATCGATACCCCTAACACACAAATACATGACCTCTAACACACAAATACATGACCTCTAACACACAAATACATGACATCTCACTTGCATGGCTTGATACAGACACTTCAATAAAAATTTGCGAGGTTATACTAGTTTTATGGATAATAAAAGCAAGAAATTAATGCTTGATTAAACTTTAGACTGTTAGTACAAAAGGGGTTATTGTTCCTTTTAAATGTGTCAGGTATAGTTGTATCTAAAAAGTACACTTTGTGATCGTTAGTATTTGCACTTTGTATTTCTTATTTCTACAGTTGGTTTTACTGCTTGTGTTGGAAAAGATGATGACAGTGATGTATCCGGAGGAGATCCAATTCCATTCACAAAGAGCAGGTCGGAATATGGAGTAGATATTTCTGATGTGAAGACATCTGAGAAATTTACTTGCAGTACTCCTGGACTCTATCACATTTCTGCCTCTATCAGAAGCAAAACAAATCATGGTTATTATGCGATTCGCCAGAATGACTATATAATTACATACGGGTACACAGCCGAGCACGACGGAGTAGATACTTATCTTCACAGCGGTTCAGTTGATTGTATTCGTGAACTGAAAGATGGAGATGTGATCACTGTAAGGCCATGGAAAAAAATGCAAATAGATGCCTGGTCTTGTCTTACTATTGTCAAATTAAAATAACTTCCAATGCTCGTACAATTGATAGCAAATTCTATGGTAATGGTAAAATATAGAAAGCTCTCTTCGAGCTACCCCATTAGACATGTGTACAAGTCTTAAATGTGGAAAAATTATTCACCTTTGTTTGTTTGTTTTGATTTGTTCTTTTTGCTTTGTTTATATTACTAGTATTGTTTTTATTTACAAATATTATACGATTTTGTAGTTCAAATTATATGAAACTGCCTGATAACATATTTACTATGATTTCACAAGAAGACCATTAATGTCTTTAGTCATTTATCAGAAATTGATATTAAATCTGTTAAATGTACCAGTTATTATGATCGCCCATTTGTCCGGCTTGAAACAGACATTTCAATAAAAAGTGACGGATTTAAACTAGTTTTATGGATAATTAATACAAAAAAAATAACTGATTGATCAAACATTAAATGCATCTTTATTGTTCTATGACTACAATCATCTAAATGAAATACAAAACAAAATGTATAATGTTGTTTCGTATCAAAAAAAACAAACAAAAAAAACAAACAAATAAACCCAATGTATACAATTATGAGAGTCCAACTTGGAATATCTATGATTATTCAACTTCACTTTCGATTTCATCATTGGCTTTTTCAAAATAAAACCGTGAAACTGTTGAATCATTTATTCGCGACATTAGACTGTTAGTACGAAAGGTGTTATTGTTCCTTTTAAATATGTCAGGTATAGTTGTATCTCAAAAGTACACTTTGTGATCGTTAGTATTTACACTTTGTATTTCTTATTTCTATAGTTGGTTTTACTGCTTGTGTTGATAAAGGTGATGACAGTGATGTATCTGGAGGAGATCCAATTCCATTCACAAAGAGCAGGTCGGAATATGGAGTAGATATTTCTGATGTGAAGACATTTACATACAGTACTCCTGGACTCTATCACATTTCTGCCTCTATCAGAAGCAAAACAAATCATGCTTATTATGCGATTCGCCAGAATGCCTATACAATAGCATACGGGTACACAGCCGAGCACGACGGAGTAGATACTTATCTTCACAGCGGTTCAGCTGATTGTATTCGTGAACAGAAAGATGGAGATGTGATCACTGTAAAGCCATGGAAAAAAATGCAAATAGATGCCTGGTCTTGTCTTACTATTGTCAAATTAAAATAACTTCCAATGCTCTTACAATTGATAGCAAATTTTATGGTAATGGTAAAATATAGCAAGCTCTATTCGAGCTACACCATTAGACATGTATTATCCACCTTTGTTTGTTTGTTTTGATTTCTTCTTTTTGCTTTGTTTATTTTACTACTATTGTTTTTATTTACAAATATTATACGAATTTGTGGTTCAAATTATATGAAACCGCCTGATAACATATTTACTATGATTTCACAAGAAGACCATTAATGTCTTTATAATCATTTATGAGAAATTGATATTAAGTCTGTTAAATGTATCAGTTATTATTTTTTGTCCTAAAAGTAGTGTTCTTTAACCAACAGGTTCTACGTTTTCAGCTTTGGGTCGATTAACAAAGAGCATTCATTGGTCTTGCGATTTTATCGTCCTTGTTTATTCTGTCATTCAATTTTGTGATGTGTTGTCTTTCTGAGTGGAATCGAATATGTGCAGGTTTTTTAATTGTTTGTTATATCTATATTGTCATTGGAGATCTAATTATCAAGAGGGGTTGGGATATCATCAACAGGTTTAACCCTGCCACATTGTTCTGCTTGTCCCAGGCCAAGAAATGGTTTCCCAACCCCAACTGACATTCCTGACAACAATATTCTACAAGGAATGTTGGCCGAGGATTGTTAAGGTTTTTAAAATAAACATTCTTAAGTCTATTACAGAACACAACACAACAACAATGCAAACATAAAGACAGAAGAAAAATATCAAGTCAATACGAACTCAGTGTAGGATTAGCAATTGATATATTATTTAAATCAGTGTTTTGTCGACCATTGTGTTGTTTAAAGTCTTTCTCGGTTGAACATTGTACTGCTTGCTCTTCGATAAGGCTGATGATTACTCCTTTAATATCTTCAAGATTTTATTTTATGCATATAAAGGTTGAGCAGTGAAGATCATCAAAGTATATATTATCAAAATACTAATTTAAGTTTATTTCCTATCTTCTTTTATTAACTATGAATACTAGAACTAAATAAGTTTTTCAATATAAATAAAACCTGTATTGTTACTTACCGTTCAGATAGCTTTGATCATTATTCAGTCTGGCAATCTTCTCCACAAAGTTGTGGTTTATTTTTTCATGAACTTCTTCAAGGCTTTGCTGTATCTCTTTATCTATATATGCTCTCAGCTGCTGGGTTAATTAGGATATATCCAAATTAGCCATAAGTTGTGCGTTTAACTGGTCAATCATAGGTACTTGGACGTTGTTGGAACATTGTGTTCCTTCACATTTCCCAAAGAGACCTTGTGGTCTTGAGAAATATAATAGGCTTGTATTGATCAAAATTATAATATATATAATGGTCCTCATTATGTACCACTCAGTGTAATACTAACTCGATGTAACTTCTTCTCGACTCTTTGTAGAATAATTACAGATTAATACATGGGCATTTCCATAATGGCCTGGTTATCATCCCGAGACCCTAAAATTTCTACAATTTCTTCAACATTTTGATAACACTCACCCCTTCTGTTAATAGTTGGTAAATATAGTACAGTCACGGGTATGACTATCGATCAATAGTGGTCAACATGTACAACAAATTTCGTAATTCCGAGTTCTTACGTCCGGATGAAGGAGATATGCATAAATTGTAGATATCAAATGTAAAATAAAACACTCTCGGAACAGTTCTAAAATCCTATAGAAAAATCGTAGAAAGAGGAAAATTGATACCACTAACACATAAACACCTGACTGCTCATTTCCTTGCTTGATACAGGTACTCCAGTAAAACGTGGAAGGGCTAAGCTAGTTTTATGGACACACACCTCCATTCTTAGTCCGCACGGTGCAATTAAGATCAAAAGATTTGAAAGCCAAATAAATTAATAATTTTATGTTAGTTTTTACGTCTTGTAGTTCGTATTGCCATACAACAGTTGTTATCAAGACATGGGAGTAGTGATCACGTTAGGAGTAGGCTTAGGGTTATGGTGTTTCAACAGTTTTTCAGTTATATCGTGGCGATCAGTTTTAATGGTGGAGGAAACCGGAAAAAAACACCGACCTGTCGCAAATCATTGACAAACTTTATCACATAATGTTGTATCGATTACACCTCGCTATGAACGGGGTTAGAACTCCCAACTTTAGTGGTGATAGGCGCTGATTGCACAGATAGTTGTATTCCAATTACCATACGATCACGACCACGACGGTCCCCTTTAGCAATGTGATGTTCTGCTGGAACAGTCCAATGACGTCATATAATCCTGGTGGAATGTAAAGGAACTCGTCTCGTTTTACTGGTTGAAGCGATGTTCATGAACATAATTTTGAAATTCATTGATAAAAAAAATATTTATTTCAATATATACAAGTGTGGACACAGAAATGTGTTGTCCAAAAGGCAAGTGTGGATGTCAATATTTCATATTATTAACTTGAAAAAAATTCATGGACACAGGGGTTCTGGATTTTTTTTTAATAAAAAACTAATCCTGGATTATTATTTTTGCTTAAAATCCGGTCCTGTGATTTTATTTCAAATTTTCATCATAGCCCCCCTCCCCTCCCAAGGGATATAAAATTGTATCATTAATAATAAATTAATGAATAATAAATTCAGATTTTCTATTTAAAATAAATCTCATTTACAAAACCACTGATATTTGTTCAATTTTTAACGCTGATTTAAGCTTTAGTCGCAACAAATTTTTATTTTTCTCTTTAAACTGTCGAAACATAACATTTAATTAACTGTAAAATTCACAAATAAAATTCACCCCCCCCCTTTTTCCCTTTTTTCTTGTTTAAATCAATGATCAACAATATTCCAGAATCAAACAAATGAATAAATATAACATAGATTTCTTTTACATGCATCTTTTTGTTCTTGTCCAAGATAAAAATACATCGCTAAAATCCCCACTTCAACTCGTAAATTTACATAGAAATCGGAGATATTTCGTCATAAAACTTCACACATGGTTTTGTCTATCATATTTCTTGAAGACAAGCATAAAATTGTATAGCATTTATCAATATTTTATGAGTATCAACAATGTTTTCAACACCGTATCTGTTTCTCGACACAGCCGCCCGATTACAGTGACCCGTGATGCACTTTAGCACGTTCTACCAGTTTTTTTTCTTAATAATGTTGTTTAATTAAAGATACCGATATCATAGCATGCACGAATTGGTCAAAATATATTCCTCGTATGCTTAATGTATCGCAGACACTAAAAGTAATACACCATGTGGACAAATACTTGCATAACCGCATCATTTACCTAAACGGGGAGGCTTGGACTCCATCAATGTGTTCATGTTATGTAGAGATGACGTATGTTAATATTTGCAGAAACCTCTCAAAATTTCCAAAATGCTATTAAAATAATTTCAAGAATATTTTATTCAATTTAAAAATTAGTTTTAATGTCTAATTATATATTGCATTCAGAGGGGAAGTATAATACCATATTAACATCATACATCATATATAGATTGACTTGTATCTGATCGGTTTATTAATTATAACAGAGCTAAGGGAAAGTCGTCGGATTAATCTGAAAAATGAATGATACTTTCTCTATAGTAGTATAAGAATTACAAGTATACCAATTGATTGACATATTGAAAGAAGAGTTTTGAAGATACCAAAGGGGTAATCAGAATCCGTAAATCGAAGAACAGACAACACAATGGCCAAGCTAAAAAATCTAATCATTGGAAATGAAAATTTAAAATGAATTGCCTTTTAAATACAATACTTGGTTGTATTGTAATAGCAAATTGACAAGAATGAGAAACCGTCCAAAATAGTTTTAAGAAATATTACTGGATCCATGCATTTCAAAATGGATTACACACGTTGTCAATTTCTCTAGATATGAACTATAGTTTTTCAATTAAAAAAAATATTTTGATTTGAATATGTATTTACTAAGACTAGTACATTTATTTTCCAATTGAAACAAGAAGGTAGTTAAACATACTAAGAAATAAACTATGTGTATATTGTGTTGTGTCTTTGTCTTTGTTTTGTTTTTCTTCGTCTTGTGTAACCTGTGTTTCCTGTTTCTCCTGGACTGGCCCTTCAATTTTCCGTTTATATGTAGCGATATTCCATCCACATCTGTATATAGAGTACATTTCTGTCAGGGACCATCCAGATACCACTATGATAAAAATACAGAGTAAAGCAAACAACTGGACCTCCCGGATACATCAAAGGCATTAACAGAGAGTAAAACAAAGCAAAGAACAAACAGCCATGACAACATGTCTTCAATCAATTTAGACACGGCATTCGTTGCGACCATGTAATTTCTTTTATCAGCTAAAATACATACAACTCTAATCCAGTTATATATCTTGAACTAAAACTGGAAAGTTCAAATATTTAAGATTAAGTGATATAATTTAATTGTTCCATGGTTTAGTTTTATAGAAGAATTTAATGAGAATCGGTTGCTTGTATCGGTAATTTCAAGTTCAATGGGATAGGAACGATTTAAATATTTATTTGCAGTAATGTTGTTTACGTGACAAAATATCATTAATGAACGGTATGTAAGATTAAAGATCTTATTATTTTCTTATCTTTAAGGTAGCAAACGGTCAAATATATTTTAGGTTAAAATATATCAGCAATCCACACAAGTGATTAAAAATGTTTAATTCATCTAAAATTAAAACTTTTTTTTCTTAATCATTAAATGAAATTTGTATACCACTTAATTGAATGTTGATAATTGTCAACCAAGGATAGCCCATGAAAGCTTTTCAGCTTATTTCCAATGGGGTCCTTTACAAGATTACAAGATTACAAGATTTTATTGATAACACTCGGACACGTAAATGTGTTACATGAGGACATAACATATATACAGTATTACATGGCGAAATGATCATATATTATCAAAAACATTAAAACATACCAGCAATTTTCTTTATGAACAATGATAACCTTTTATAAACTTCTACATTACAAAAAGATAGAAGACCATTCATTTTAACAATACTAGGATAAGTAACATAATACCTAGGTAAATATATACGTCTCAGGTTTACTAAATATTCATTACAACAAACAAATAACAAGTGGAACTCATCACCAATTGATTGTCCGCACAAAGTACAAACCCTCTCATCTTTAGGAATATTATACCACCACCCAGTTTCTAATGGAATTCGTAAATTTGACGCCCTTAATTGTATCATCCAAATTCTTGTTTTCTCGTTTAATCTCACTAAATAATTTTCTAATCCAAAGTCTTTTTTGAAAGAGCCATAAAATTGTCCTCGAGATGAATTTTCAATGTCATTATACCATGAACTGACAAACTGATCGGTTAAAATTTGGTTAAGATATGTTTTATCACAATATCCAACCTGATTTATCAAAATATATCCGAAGCCAGCTCTATTTAATATAGATTCTATATAATTAATCCACTCGAAATTATTCTGACCCTGATTTTTTAAACATAACATCAACCTGTATAAGGAACTACTCAATTTTGTCTCGTTATTCACAAGTTTACACCAATATGAAATCATACGAAGTTTTACTCGAATTTCCAAAGGAAATCATCCTAATTTCCCATAAACAATAAAGTTTGGAGTAGTATTTCTAACTTTTAGAATTCGTTTACAAAATTTAAGATTGTTCTGTTCTAATATTTTTAAATTCTCATATCCCCAAACTTCAGAACCATATAAAAGTATTGGTTCAATCATAGAATCAAACAATTTTAATTGTAAGTCGACAGGTATGCTTTCATTCCTGATAGTCTTATAAATTAAATGTAAGGACCTTTGAGCCTGATCTACAAGTTTCTTTTTTGCATCAAAAAAGGTACCATTATATTTAAAAATAATACCTAGATATGAAAATTTTTCTACAACTTCTAACTGTTTATCTTGTAATATAAATGAATAATTAAGATTCTTCCTTTTGCTAAAAACCATAACCTTTGTTTTGTTAATATTTACATCCAATTTCCACAAATCACAATACAACTGAAAAATATGTAGCGATTGTTGCATACCCTCCTTTGTTTCAGACAGTAAAACAGTGCCATTAGCATATAATATGACAAATAATTCAAACAATATATGCAGTTCATTATAAAACCGTTCTTTTAGCTTTTCTAAAGGAACGCCATCTAAAGTCTTAAAGTAGTCTTCTAAATCATTTAGAAAAACGGAGAATAAAAAAAGGGATAGAATTTCACCTTGTCTTACACCTGTAAGACAAGGGAAAAAATCAGACTGACATTCTTTATTCTTAACACAAGATTTGATACCCTGGTACATATTAAATATTACTTTAAAACACTTTCCTTTAATATTACTAAATTGAAGTTTTTTCCACAGGTCAGATCTACTGACCGTATCAAAAGCCTTCCGAAAGTCTATGAAGGTACAAAATAGTTTCTTTCCGAAAGAAAAATACAACTCTATGAGGACATGTAGTACAAAAATATTGTCTATTGTAGTGTATCCTTTTCGGAAGCCCGCTTGATTTTCGTGTATAAGTGTGACCTCATTTGCCAAAAAATTGAGTCTAGTGTTAACAATGGATGTAAACAATTTACCTAAGCAACTAATTAACGTTATAGCTCTAAAATTGTATGGATCTGTTGGACATCCTTTGTTTTTATAAACTGGTATAATTATTCCGGTTGTCCAAGTTTCTGGTATAATACCTGTATCAAGAACAACATTAAACAATTTGGTATAAATAGATACTAAAAACGGCGGAGAATTTAAAAAAAAATCATTAAGTAATTTGTCACTACCCGGCTCTTTATTATTTTTCAAACCTTTTATTGCATCTAAAACCTCCTTTTCTGTAATTATCCCATTCAACATTTCGTTATACATAGGGTCATTACAGAATTCGTCAATATTGATATCACTCTATTCCTCTTCACAAAAATTTAAATTCTTAAAATATTCAAAGAATGTATCAATATCAACAGGTGGGAGAGGGGGGGTTCTTTTCCATTACAGAATATTTGTTCAAAGTCTTCCAGAATCCTTTCGTATCATTTTTTGACAGTGCTCTCAGTTCAGATGCACATTTTTCTTTATATTTTTGATAACTTGTATTTAAAGTCTTACGGTATTCTTTTGCTTTTATATTCATTGTATTTTTATTTGCACCTGATTTCACTCTATTATATGAGAGTTTTGCCATATTAAACTGATTTCGTTTTTCTTTACATAGTTTATCATACCACGGTTTCTGATCACAGTTCGGAGCAACATTCTTTATTTTAGCATTGCCCTGTAATTTCTGGGCATTATCTAAAAGTACATGACCTAGGTCAGTAACTAGACCGTTCAACTGATCAGTTGTAATTGTGTTTTTATCAATATCACTTAATTGACCGTCAATGTTTTGTAGTTTGTCGTCATTGGATAATATATGGACAAACTCGTCTGTTTTACAGTAATCCCATCTAATGTGAGTATCTTGATTTTTCAATGTGTTATTGTCGTTGTGAATACTATTACACTTATTAGGTGTATTAAATAACAATGTAAAACTAAGTCTACAGTGGACATCTGAAAACATAGGGTTAAAGTCTTCAACTTTAAAATAACTAATGAAATCAAACATGCTAGGATGTACAATTAAATAGTCAACTAAACTTAGTCCGAGATTCCTCTGTCGTTTAACGGCATTGATAAAGTTGCTTGTAGCCGTTCAACGACAGAGGGTGCTATATACGGAAAACAGCGTATTTGCTTCTCCAACTCTGGGTCAGCACATTTCCACGTTTCGTGGCTATCGGATTTTATTTTCTATCATAAACCTTATATAAATCGCTTCACCAATCATTTTTCTATTCATTCATAAACATCTTACCCTCAGAAAGTGGTGTTACACTCCATTACAGCACGATTTTGCCTTAGATCCTATGATTTCGACATTTGTCTTCCATTTTTCAAACATTTGTCACGTGACTACGAGAAAACTACGATTACCGCAATGTATCATGGGAGATGATTTGCATATAAACAAACAAACAAATATTTGTATTGCCAATCATAGGCGCCTGTTAAGGTAGAACAATTAACATAAAATTTAATACAGTTGATTATATTGATTGGTAATGATTTTAACAGCAAATTTAGTGAATTACAGATAACCATAAGAAAAAAAAATGTAGTACCTTGTCCAAAAACAAAAAGGGGGAACGTAACACATGCTCTTTCCGAAGCCCGTTGGTAACACTCTGCCATTGAATCTTTTCTTTCCAACACATTCTGTATTATTTCCTTCTGCTCTGCTTTGATCTGTAGATGGACTGTTTGTCCTGCAGAATACGCTTAAATGTATCGTCTTCCATGTGATTTGAATGTTGTTTACGTATGCAAATAATGCTCCAAATAATTTGGCACGCTGCATTAATTAGCTCCCATCATGCAATGCGTTGCTGTCATCATTCAGTTAGTATCGCGAGATCACGTGTGTAGATTCGAAAATGGAAGTCAAATGGCGGAATAATAGGATCTAAGGCAAAATCGTGCTGTAATGGAGTGTAACACCACTTTCTGAGGGTAAGATGGTTATCAATGAATAGAAAAATGATTGGTGAAGCGATTTATATAAGGTTTATGATAGAAAATAAAATTTGATAGCCACGAAACGTGGAAATGTGCCGATACTATGGCTGTGAGGCAAATTCGATGGTTTCCGTATATAGCACCCTCTGTCGTTGAACGGCTACAAGCAACTTTATCAATGCCGTTAAACGACAGAGGAATCTCGGACTAACTAAACTAGACTTCATCAGAAGAATATGGGGAAAACTCTGGGGGAATGTAAATACACATCCCAATAAAACATTTTTACTTTTATCCGAGATATCATTTAATATTTCTACCCACTGTACAAATTCAGAATCAGAATGAATAAATTTCAAAAATTTTGACAATATTTTTTTTATAAATAATGATAATGCCACCCGATTTCTTTTAAAAAAAATGCTATGCTTTGCATAACATGCATATTCATTTGGAAGTTTGATATTGTTGTATTCATCAGTTTTTGTTTCAACTAGTACAAGTATATCATAGTTATTTATTAATGTTTCAAAATCTGGATTCAGTAATTTTGAACTGATACCACAAACATTAAGGTAAGCTATATTAAGTTTATTTACTTTTAAATATGAATGTCTACGATTGTCTGATGTGTTGTCCTAGTTATGCCTGGCGTTTGCTGGATTTGGACGCTCAACACGGGTTTCATTGTACGGATGACCATTTACTAAAATCGGGTCATATACCAATGATGAGCGCATACCACGTCTCTGGAGCTCCTTCATTTTCGGATAAAGGTTTTGTCGCCGATTTATAATTTTCGTCGGATACTGCTGGTTAACTGTATAACGAGTCTTTTCCTTAAGTTTCACGGGAACAACTTTCCTTACACGTTCGTGGTCTTTGTAGTGCGTAAAGCGGGCAATAATATTGCGGGGTTTGCCATCATTCCTTTTCCTTAAACGGTGCACGTTTTGGAAGTTAATTTGATCTGCATCAGGTATCTCAAGTTCAGTTTTAATAGACTCCTTTAAAACAGCTTCAGTTTCTTCCTCATAATCAAGTGCTGTCTGCTCTATTTCATTAAAAAATAAGTTATACTTCATATTATGAGTTTGCATTTTCAAGTGATCCTCTCTTGATTTTTCCTGTTTCAATATTTTGGGCGTAATTTTCAAGTAAAGTCATCCTGTCGGCAATTTCATGATGATGTGTTTCTTCCTTGTCTAAAATTTCAGAGTGCACTATTTGGGCAGTTTTTACATTTTCAATTTCTTGATAAATGTTTGTTATACTTTTCTCGATTTTATCAAACCTTTCTTCAATTTATTGGTCAAGTTTTGAGAGTTTTTCACAAACTACAACATCAATGCGTTCCAATCTTTGGTTAATAATGTTTATTGTGGAAACAAGCATCTCCATAGAAATATTTGGACGAGCATTATCATGTGGGTAAGGTAATGTAGGTAACGTAGGTAAAGGAGCAGACTGTGACGGCAGATGTTGATATCCAGGGGGATGAAGTACTGGAGCAGACACAGGAACAGATACAGGACTAGTGTTAGAGTTAAGATTCGGTGGTGCCTGTGGGTTCAAAACTGAATTTATACAATCAAATGTCTGATTCATATTATTCATAGGATTTTGTTGATAAGGACCTGCTAACGGTAATCTCTGACATGTGTTCATTGGAGTACTAGTATATAAGGTTTCATGAGCTTGGTTTAACAAATTTGAAAAACTTTGTTGTTGTTGATTGGGCGACGCCATATTTGCTATTGTTTTGGTCGGTGGAGTCAAACCTGTTGTACTGTTATTACTCCTATTCCTCTTATTATTTTCCCCCATTTAACTGTTGAATATTAAAAATGTTACAAATAATATCCTCTATGGGCATTTAAGGTCATTCATCAACGAGCGAGAATGTGGGATTACTGAAATATCAAGAAAGGATAACGAATCATTTAAGATAATTTATATTTATATGAAATGACATATATTTCCAATTCCTCACCGGCACATTTCAAGTGAAATAAAATAATGTGTGGTATTTGCGTCTGGAGTAGGTTATTATTTTATTATTTGTATTTATCTGTAATACCGGTTGAGATCTATCTATGAAGAGCGGCAGTATGGAATCTAATTAACGGAGTTTAACATAGCCACATGTTTCTACCTGTCTCAACCTAGAACATGGGTTTCTATCGGCATACGTCGTGGATATTTTGGGGTGGAAGGTAGTCGATCCGATGGGTACGATCCGCTTCATGCTTATGCCTTGATGTTGGCGTTGGGAATCGATTCGGATCCAAATTGTACGACAAACGAGATAACTTCAACTTTCAATTGTAAGTTTGTAGCAGCACCTGTACGCGGAGTTTGTATATCTCAATCAATTTAATATTCCAAGGTATGTGCATCATATTTCGATTTACTTCATAGAAGATTTATTGAAATATAATATATTGTCCAGCATATGACAATTTGTGGGCGGGTAATGTTTCTATTTATTTATGTATTCTGTTGTCTAACACGATTTCCATATGAGATGACATTTGTGTCGTTTAACAGTAACACGACAAGTGTTACTAATGTTACCTTTCTCTAGTACTTAGGGTTCACTCTACTTCGTGTCGTTCAATATTTAGTTTCTGTGTAGTGGTTTGTTGACCAGTGTTTGTCTTTTCGCTTTTTCTTTTCTTTTGGCCATTGTATTTTCTATCCTTCGTCGACTTACAGCTTCTATTAGGTATTTGGTATCTTCAAACTTGTCTGAGTAACACGGCGAATATAACATGAGGAGCAAGAACTGCATAGACCTCACGTTCATCAGCTATATCCCCGTTTTGTTATAGGTTCTATGTTCTTCATCTTTAGTTTTCAATGTTTGTTCACATTGATTATTGTTTGTCTTGCCACGTGTTTGTTTTTCTATATTAACCTATGGAATTCTACTAACACTAGTCACTTTCTATGACGTAGCTATAGTAATGACAATTCGGTTTGAATCGATAACTTCCAGTACACTGTATCGCATTTCTATTGCTATGCTTTGTTTTGTTGCAATGCTTAATGTACATTATCCTTGCTTTCAATTTGTGTAATGCATATGTGTGTTTTTCATAGAAGGATTACTGTTGCCATTAGCTTGATGTCTGATAGGAAGCATTGTCGAACGGTTGTTTTTCCCAAAATGCTAAAATTTACAAATATTAAGCTTCATGTTTATATTAATCAGGTAAGCATAACCTTAACTGAGATTGGTTGTAAGGTTTAAACATTTTGTTTCGTTTGATTTTTCTACTACTTGGTTTTTGATTTGATTGATTTATTGTGCTTAACACACTTTCAGCAATAGTTCAGCTATATCATGGCGATCAGTTTTAGTGGTGGGAGAAGCCGGAGTACCCGGAGAGAACCACCGACCATGGACAAACAACTGGTAAACTTATCACTTGCGGCTGCGAGTCGAGTGCACCCATTTTTTGTAATTTACACAACTGGACGCAAACCCACGCCGTATTAGTGATAGGCTTGTATGAGTTGTTAGGTAATCCAACTACCTAACTCATTGAGTCACTCGGGCCCTTGTCTACTTCTTGGGGTCAAGCAGCAATGAACATGCTAGATACAGAAAAACAACTTGTTTATTGTTTAGCAAAACAAACAAACAAACAAACAAACAAAACATAAACAAAAAGGCATCACCACTATCTCATAAAATACTATGCTCTGTACATTATCTGACTGGTTGTACCAGCTTTAGCTGGATGATTCCACAATCCAACATCAACATCCATTTATGTTTCAAGTTTGTGTGATTCTCTTATAATAATCAACTGGTAAGTTATAAAAAAAAGTTTACCTGTTATATGAGGCAACTGACTTCTACAACTAATATGCGAGAGAGATTTACATAGTAGGTTGGTTGAACAATCAATCTCTTAATTACATTACCCTGATTGATTTGTTTCTTCAGGTAGTAAATAATCATGTTCATGTATTAGTCTAAATACATTGTACAGATTTGCACATTACAAGATGATGAAAATATACGCATTAATGTCGAATCAGACTACACAGATTTACAAATAGCAAGATCATAAACATATGCACATTTTGTTGCATATTGCATAAGCCGAAGCACATTATCCACATCTAAATATTATGAATATAGCATCAACCTCAGAACATTGTACGTATTTACACATGATAAGATAATGAACATATTGAAATTCATGCTGTATCAGACTGAACACATTGTACTTATGTGTACATTGCAAGATCGTGAAAATATGCACATCAATGTTGTATCAACCTAAATACATTGTACATGTCATAAATTGCAAAATCATAAAAAGAGTATCACCCTTAATGCAGTGTACCGAATATTTACACATTACATGATCATGGTTTTATGATGTGGGAAAACATAATATACTTTGTAGAGAAAGCTGAAATTTTGGTATGTCCTTCAATTTCTAAAATTATATTTTAACTTATGGCTTAAACCTTATTTATTGCTATGAAATATCTTCTAATCACAACTATTTTCATTGACAAATATTCTTTATTTTTATTTTTAATATGATGGAGGTAATGTTGATAGCGTTTGTTTGTTTATATGGTGGAGGTAATGTTGATAGCGTTTGTCTGTTAATATGGTGGAGGTAATGTTGATAGCGTTTGTCTGTTAATATGGTGGAGGTAATGTTGATAGCGTTTGCCTGTTTATATGGTGGAGGTAATGTTGATATCGTTTGTCTGTTAATATGGTGGAGGTAATGTTGATAGCGTTTGCCTGTCTACATTATCTCTGCTGGAATTAAATGTGAACGGGAATTGTTGTCTGCCATATTGATCACGTGGCTGGTGTGGCGATTGTTGTCTGCTAAATGGATCGCGTGGCTGGTAGGTATTTACTGGTTCCATAGGTGTGTAATAGTCATCATCGTACCTTCTATAGGGAGGAGGATCTACTGGACAGATTCCAGTTGAACCTAATGGTGGTGCAGCTAAAACAAAGAGATACACACATACATTGTCCACGACAAACTTTATGACTTAAAATTTCCAATTGTTAATTTTCCATATTTAGTTAAATATTAATACTACAGTCATTCATGCTACACTGCAGATAGGAATATTTCTATTACAGTTGACACATTAATAGAGTTTGTGTCATTTACTATATATTGATAGTTAATTTAGACATGATCTGCTCCAGTCTAATAATAAATGTTAATCAATAAGAATCAAAATGAAAGTAAATATTTAAGAAAAAAGTTGATATCATGACTTAGTCGATACATACTAATGTATTGAAAACTGTTTCCATTGTTACAATAATGTAAGTCGGAAAATGAACCAACATTGTAACTAAAGTACACATTTCAAAGCTATCATCGGTATTTATTATCAGGAGAAATATTTATTCTTTGTGATAATATACGATCCTGTTTTGTATTATTTGAAATCTTGCTTTACATTTAACGTCGCTTGAGAAGAACATTCGATTAATCTTTTATGGTTATATACACAATTTGCTAAAGAAAAATATGCGACTTCATGACAGGTGCCGCTAGTGGAACAGGAGATGCAATTTATAAGAATAAATACATTTTAGCTGTAAAACATTTGATGTAACACACATTATTGGTAAGAGAAAGAATTTGACTGGGTAAATTTACTTGTTTTAATATAGCAACATGCTTGGCAATATCAACCAGTGTGTAGTTCTGATGTAAAGAAGACAGATATGCATCGCGCGATTAGCTTTCTTTTCTTAATATATTACAAACAGCTTTGTTATAAGTGATTATTTGGATTGAGATAACATTATGTTGCTATTGAAATTAACGATTTTCTACATATAACATCTATATGATGGACCGTATGACACCCTGACATACTTACTAGGCATATGACGACTAGGGGGTATTGCATGATGACCAATCCCAATAACAGATATTCTCTCTGGTTTTACTGATCGTTGATGCTTTGTACAAGAATCATGGAAGCAGAGAATTATGGCGATTAGGGCAATCAAAAACCCAACAATACAAACTGCTACAATAACGCCTATGCTTACACTGAAAAATATCAATAATTCATGACAAGTTATATACATGTATCATGCTTGAGGGTTAGCGATAAGGTTATGGTGTTCAGCGCAACATTCAACAATATTTCAGCTATATCATGGTGGTCAGTGGAGGATACCGGAGAAAACCACCGACCTGCCTGTCTGTTGGAGTAAGAAACCAAGAATGATAATGATTTCTGTACGAGTTGCCTTTTCTAAAATCAACCGACAGATAATATATATGCCATGTTTTGGCAATAAACAGAGAGAGCACATCACCAATTGATCTTCCATATAATACATTTGTTAGGTAATGAACTTGTAGTCAGGGATTAGGGTTATGGTGTTTAACGTCACTTTCAGCAATAGTTCAGCTATATCGTGGTGGTCAGTGTTATTGGTGGAGGAAACCAGAGTACCCGGAGAAAACCACCGACATGCCGCAAGTCACTGACAAACTTTATCACATAATGTTGTATCGAGTACACCTCTCCATGAGCGGAATTCGAACTCACAATGTTAGTTGTCATGTTTGACTTTGAAAACTAGTTGCAACTTATTTGATGAACGTTAGAGAATACCGAAGGGGCAATCGTAGGGTACACACGCGAAGAAAAACAAAACAAAAACAAAGCACAAATATGTGTTGGACACCACTATACGCAAACAAACACAAATACCATAAATAAGACAAACAACTGGAAGTAAAGACGAACCGAACAACGTTTAGTGAAAACTATTCAAAGAATATATACATAGTATTGTACTTCGAACCATTGTTTTTACAACTATAGTTAACGAAAGGTAATCAATATCACTTCTGTGAAAATCACAATTATATGTTTTCCTATTAAAAGAGATTTAATGTTCCTTGGTAAAAGCTTACTACTTTGTTTTATCTATCACGTGTAATCTACATTATATAGATGTATGCCTCACCCGCCACTATCTCTATCAATGTCGTCGTTGTTGTCGTCGGCCAGTACAGTAAGGGAAATGACTGAAACAAAAATAAGTAACTATAGTATAGTACATCCAACTCTATTAACCCATTTGTCGTAGTCACAAGTCCGCTTTTAACTCATTCGTGACATAGCACCGAATGTTTTATGATCTAGTAACACGACGGTAGCCACTAGTAGAACAGGAACTGTTGGCTCTTTCGAAGCACATGACGTCATTCCCGTTGTTATTTGAGAGGTTCGGGGTGCTCAATCTTGGGTAGTGTTTGTGAAGGATTTAATTTTCTCACTTTTGAGATAGACCAGTTCCTATTTTTTTAGCGATGTGAGATTTACTTATCTTGCACTAGTGCAAGACAAAAAAAATCACGTGCGTTTTACCGGCAAATGCATGCTGTGCAGTTTATGTTAACTGCCCCCCTGATAAAAGTGAGAAATAAAATCAAACACCGGCAAAAAGTGCAAGAAAGGGAAATCTCCGACACCCTGGGGTAATATTTCAATCGTTCGCTGACTCGGCGAGCCTCGTCAGCGAACGATTGAAATCTTATCCTCGGGTGTCGGAGATTTCCCTGTCTTGCACTTTTGCCGGTGTTAGATTCTATATGTCTTTTTGCCATTTCTTTTGGCTTTTGAATCGTCTGTCCTTCGATTGATAGCTGCTGGTTAGCCATTTGGTATCTTCAAACGTTTGTGTAGCCATTTCCACCCAGAATAATACATCGCATTCTGTTTAATTCTCAATGGTATAATTGTATATACATTTTGTAGTGTGTATAATGTCAACGTACAGAACAAATAAAAATAATAGGATGTACAGATCTAGAATTAAATGGTTGTTGTGGTCGTAATTGTAGTTGAATTTACATCTACACCGATGCAATCAATGCCTATCACTTCTATAATGATGTAAATTGGATTCCTGCATAAAGTGATACATACTCCATACAACATTATAAAATATGCTTAAACTATAACGTTATAAAGTTTGTCAGTGACTAGTGGAACGTGTTTTCTCCTGGAATTCTGGTTCCTCCACCAATAAAACTTACCGCCATGAGAACTGAATTCTTGATGAAAATTGCATTAAACATCCATAACCCTTAACTGGTGGTTAACTCAAACATCCATAACCCTTAACTGGTGGTTAACTCAAGCTGAGCAGTACTTTAGCTGTATTCATGACGAGATCAATTTTATATACAATAAAGTATGTGAGTAATAAAGTTAAACTAGAGTGTGTCGAAGGATGTTTTGATTGTCACAGGTAAAAATAGACATGGGGCGAAAAGTTTACAATTTAAGAGGCACAAAGCTAACACTCATAGCAAACTGTTATCCCTTATGACGTTTCACATATAAGACTCGTGTGTCATTTTCCAAACACTACTAAATGTCCTGTCTCAGGAGGCGTTATAGACATGAATACATGATGCATCCAGAATAACGACCGCATATTCTTTTCGCGGGGGTTATACTTCACATTGGAGAATTTTTATCATATTTCGATGGATCTTTCGAACGTATTTACAAGACAAATGTATGATCTACCATAGTATCAGCTTTCATCTGAAACAACATTCAACTGTATTACATTACAATACGGTGGAATGTATATTAGAAATGGACAAGGTATTACCATGGCAAGACTGGACCTAGGACGAATCGCATAATAAGTCAAGTGTGAAAAAATTATAAAAACGAAATGAAACCAAATTAATGCTATATAAATCAATCAGGTCAACAACAAAACAAAATTTCTTTTCGTTAAATGCATGAACGTTTAGCTCTTCCTGGTTGGTAATATATAATTTCTTCTTCTTTTAATAAATGGAAATTTTAATCTTATTTAAATATTTGAGATAATATCGTAAAGATATGCAATTAGTTTAATTTTGACAACCGGTTAGAAACAAATTTGATAATTAAAAATAAAATTATATAGTATCTCACCATTAATCAGAAATAAAAATTCAACAAATCTCCGATTTTCGAAGGCCATTTTGAAGTAGTTGAAATAAAGTAAGCTATTATGGAGATTAAGTCATGCGTTTGATATATATTTTTCTGACGTATTGTTTTAATTATAAAAAAAAAAAAAAAAAACGATCGTTGATCTAAAAATATGTGTCTCGTCATTCAATAAGTTGTTTATTTTATTTAGAAAATGCTATGTTAGATTGGATTCTAAATTCTCTTTCGAACAAAGCAAAACAAAACAAAAGAAGGAAGAAAAAAAAACCAAACTCCGTAGATATCTGATTTAGTGTTCAAGTATGTCTAAAGAAATAATCATATAAAGAGAGAAATATATTGATGTAAGATTCGTTCAAGTCCTTATATATATGTGATAGTCTGTATTTTAATCATTTTATATGTTTTTGTATTTCTATTCTTTTTTAGTATTGTCATTGGTAATAAGTTAATTAAACGGAATTATGTAATTACTTTCTTTTACCATAGATTAATTACAAAGTGTAATTAAGTATGTTGATATTATTTTGATTAATTGATTTTACTATAGACCTGTTTGACGGACATGATATAATCACGGACTGGTTCTACTATATTTAACTCTAACCATTTCTATCCATGGTTCGTTGAACCGCACTATTACTTTATCTTCATTGGTCACTTCTAATTTTGGCGGTAAATTCTATGCTTTTGATGTATCTCTGTGCAACATTGAAATTTAGAGCTGGGATTCAGAAGTTGAAAATCTAAATATTTGGAGAACTTATTTCTTTTCTAAGGTCAGTTACTTTCTTTTCTAAACTCTAATGATACTAAATGTCCGTATTCATAATTTTATCCTGTATGAATGGATTGTATGAAATTGTATAAATTTGAATACGAGTCATTTGAATGATAGTTGAAAGTGTAAAATAAATGATAAACTTGACTACAGATTAAACCTTTTAAATTTTGTAAATAATACTTATGTATATCAAAGTTGATAATTTAAATTAACAAATGGACTGTTAATTAAATTTATTATCCTAACAAGTTTACAATTAAGAATGTCAGAGGAGTGAGAGCAGTTAAGATTTTAAAACATGTAAATGGTAAACATAATTTATAAAACAGTAATTTATAAATACAGTCGTGTGTGTATTTTTGTTTATTAAAATGTCATGTATACATGTATATTAAACAGTCAGAGGAAAATAACTCTTTTGTTATACAGGTAAAATTGAATTGATTTCACCACTGATCCACCTATGGAGATCTAATCAAGAAATCCTTTACCCCTCATGTGAGGTCAGAATCAGTGTATTCTATTTTACTGTTGCTTTGCTTTTGTTTTGTTTTGTTTTGCTTTGCTTTTATTAATTAATTTAGTTAATAAGTTATTTAGCTTATTGCAGTTATTTAGCTTATTGCATTAATTGGTGTAAGAAGCTTATGCTAACTTTTCTATTATGATGCTTATTAGTTTTGTTCATTTGTAATATCATATTTTATTTACATTTATTGTATTCCGGAAAATAAGATGTACATGTATATGTACGTAAAGAAGTATTTGTATTTGCTTGCTTCATCACTCTTAAACCTTTTGATGAGTTCATGACCCTCAGGTCACTTCTTTAATATAAATCGTGTAATCACATTGAGTTACCTTGTATTGTATATTTTACTGTAATTATGATAATATATAAGAAAGAGTTATCTTTCTTTTCATTGACTTTGTATTTATATTGTTTATTTTAATTGCAGGGGTATTAGAGATTACATTATATACTATATATGAAATAATTGTGTCTAAGTAAAAATAGAAGAACCCTACAGTAAATGTGTTATTTTCATTTGGAGGGAGAACGAAATAATACTACATAATGGCGCCCACATGTACTGAAATAGCACTGATATACAATATAATTTCTAAATAATGCATAATATATTGACAGCAAGGCAAGACCACCGAGATTTCTACTACTATTAGATCATTACCTTAATGAAGTGAAAGTTTTTAATTTGGTTCCACGATGACGTAAAATTTATCTAACAAACAAATCCGAACTTTATAGCAAAGCTAACGATTGAATGGATTAATTTCTCAGAAAAACAGAACAATTAAACGTTAAATTAATAAGGAAGTATGTTTTTGTTGCAATAACGCAATAAATGCCAGGGGGGAAATTAATTTGCAATATTTCATTTTCATTGTTAATTACTATTCAATTTGATTAATTACTGATGATATTTGTCTTGTTAACCCAATAAATTAATTAATGCTAGCTGTATTATGTATAAATAACCCAGTATCATGGACATTTCTTTTTATAAATGCAAAATGTCTACAATAAACGTCTTTTATATGCTTTTAGATAGAAAACCTTATGCAATACAAGCAATCGTTGGACCAGTGGTGACTTATGCGTCAGTTATTTGCAATGCAATCATATTTTTGGCATTATTTGCAAAACATTTGAATAGCTCGTCAACCATCTTATTACAAGGATTGGCTATTTTTGATGGTTTAACATCATTGTGTGTCTATGGCTTCGAACCATTTTTTACTTCCAAATACGACACATTTGTTGACAGTTTCATCATTCTGAATTATCCGTTCTGCATTTTGCACTTTCATATTATTCATGCAGAGGAAGCCTTTCATTTAGGGTCAGTTCTCATCACTTCATTCTTAGGAATTCAAAAATTCATTTCTATCAAATTTCCATTCTTCAGCAGACGACAGTTTTCAAGGAAATCGTCCATTATTATTATATCTCTGTGTGCGATATTTACAGTATTTATAAACATACCTCTTCATCTGACTCTGAAATTTGCAGACAAAGATCCCGATCAGATCTGGAATCGAACATACACAATTCACTTTGAAGATTCTAAAGTGTCTTATAGTTCGAAGTATGTGTGTGAATACGCGGTACCTGACGACATTTTAAGACTTTATACTCTAAGGTATTATCCAATACTTATCGTGTCTTTACTGGTAATGGCCGTTCTAAGCATGTTGGTGACAACTATATATATTACGTATTATCTCTACAAAAGTCGTTTCAGTGGAAGAATTAATTTCTTTCAACGCCGGAACAGAAAATCAGTTAAAATGGTTCTTATAGTTTTAGTGACATTTCTATTTTCTGAAGTTCCAAGACTTTTTTTAAACGTTGTCCTATTAATGGCCCCTACATTTCAAAGAGAAGCAAGTACATGGATAGCTGATATGTTCATATCAGACCCAAATTCCTACATGATACTGGCATTACAGGAGACTTTGTTCCCATCAGCAGACTATGAAGACATGAAAGACTTGTCAGAAATTATTCGACTTTTGACTGTTGTGGGATGTTTATCCAATTTTATTATTTACATTTTAATGAGTGAAAGACTTCGTACGACATTGAAAAATAAATTGTGTTGCTGCTGTACATAATTGCACATGCCATTTAATGATGAGCAGGAGGAGTTTAATATTGTAGTTAATTTACTATGAAAAATGCTTAATGTGAGGTAAATCTGGTGAGTAACATTCTTTCAAATATACAAACAAGATAAAATAAATTTTGAAAATTACCTTGAGATCGGTGTCATTTTGATATTCTTGTAGACTCTATATAATGGGAGTACAAGATCATGCGAAAGTCGTTTTTAAATGTCAGAACTACATCGAGTTGACCACTAATAAAATCTCTTATTCAGCAAATTTCATTTAAATACGACTGAATACATTACATTTGATCGAAATTTGAGACATACCTTGTAAAAATAAATATCTGTAATGTTTTATCTAATTTCTTATTCTTTTCATATTTATGTAAATGCTCTTGATATTGATTAAAAAGACTTAAATCATTCTATTTTAAACAGCATTTCAGCGATATTCGTAATGATGAAAGGTTTACAAACAGTAAATAATGTAGGTACAGGAAAAGTTTGAAGATATACCAAAGGGGTAATCAGAAGATGTAAATCTAAGATACCAAAGGGGTAATCAGAAGACGTAAATCTAAGATACCAAGGGGGTAATCAGAAGACGTAAATCTAAGATACCAAGGGGGTAATCAGAAGACGTAATTCTAAGATTCCAAAGGGGTAATCAGAAGACGTAAATCTAAGATACCAAAGGGGTAATCAGAAGACGTAAATCTAAGATACCAAGGGGGTAATCAGAAGACGTAAATCTAAGATACCAAGGGAGTAATCAGAAGACGTAAATCTAAGATACCAAGGGGGTAATCAGAAGACGTAAATCTAAGATTCCATAGGGGTAATCAGAAGACGTAAATCTAAGATACCAAAGGGGTAATCAGAAGACGTAAATCTAAGATACCAAGGGGGTAATCAGAAGACGTAAATCTAAGATACCAAGGGGGTAATCAGAAGACGTAAATCTAAGATACCAAGGGGGTAATCAGAAGTCGTAAATCGGAGGACAGACAATACAATGGTAAAAAGAAAAAGTACAAAAGGACAAACAACGATCTACAAAACATAGCACAGAAAACGGAAGATCGAATAACACGAAAAGCCCACGACATATGTCAGTAATATAGGGGTATTGATATTTAATCCCACTTTTAATCATATTATAAGCTATATCGTAGTAGTGGTGGTCAGTGTTATTGTTGCACTTTCTTTTCTTTTAGCAATGCAACCGAGGTTGGACATGTTATCAAGAATAAAGTTTTAAAAAACACACAAACATATCAAATATGAAATACCTAAAATAAAACAAATATCTCACTAAGCAAATCATAATCTATGATTTTTATGATAATTTACCATCGTATTAATTCATGGAATGTTTTAATTATTAGAATGTAAGCATCCTTTTGAGTATTTAAAATGGTATTTAAATTTATTTCCACCAGTTAAGCATGGTTGTTTTGTTAATGATTAAAAGTATTTAATTAATAAACGAAATAAAGTGTGTTTATGTTTGCGACAAAGAGGTCTCATGCGAACACATCGTGGATATTTCATATTTAACTTAATTAAACAAACACATATTAAATATGATTAATAACTGTATATCAAAGCCGTGGATATCATATAATGCTAAATATGTCATACAGCAAGGCAGTGTTTTGCATGAGAGAATAGTTATGTTGATGTTATCATAGGTTAAAGTAGAAGATGTTCCGGGTGGTTTATACATTGTCTTCAATTTACTACTGTAAATCAATCTCACCTGTACAATATATCTTTGTATCTACAAAGTGGTAATTTGTGTATTTATTTAAATTTTGTTCTCATACATTTATCTAGGAAAAGTTTGAAGATATCAAGGGGGTAATCAGAAGCCGTTAATCGAAGAACATACAATACAATGACCAAAAGATAAAGAACAAAACGACTAACAATGATAAAAAACACTACACAGAAAGCTAACGATCGAGCAACACGAACCCCTACGAAAAAACAGGGATGAACTCTGGTATTTCGTAATGGTAAGCCGTTTCTGCTCCAATCACAATTTATATGTTGAGATATAATGTAACATTATCATATGGAGACTATAGTAAGATGTACACTATAATAAAGCTAATATAAAAGCAACAGGAAGAACAGATGAAACAAACTAAAGCATAAAATTACTGGGAAATCAGAAAAAAGACGAGAGTTTTATAATACATTATGTATTTTTGTTTCGTATTCTTTCTAAATAACCGTTAGAGAAAACCAAAGGGGACAATCCATATCTTTATATTGACAGCCTTACTATAACAATAAAGATTATTTTCTGTAACCAATAATAACATAAGAACATTGTCTATTTTCATCGTATATGCTGTGTATTTTATACATAAAACCATACATTTCATCAGTTTTCATTTAACAAACGATACCCCATCAAAAGAGGACATACAGACACTAAACCTATACTAAACGCGAAAAACTCGTTCATGGGTGATCAACCATGTTTCCAATAAAAATGTAGATATCTAATTTAGTGCGCACAACGTGCTTCTGAAATATCATACATCAGGTGACGCTCAAAGTAATAAAATAACCAAACAAAATGGTAAGCCAAAAATATCAAACGTTTTTGGGAGGATCAAACTAAAAGGGTCGAAATATGATTATAAAATTGGCTACTGAAGGAGATTAATCTTGATTTTGAAGATGCTTTCATTAGTTAGAAACAGTAAATTTTAATTATAAATAAATATTATCATTCGGAGAACAATAGACCACCAACAGAGATATCGAGCCAGTGAAAGTAATATCATCGGAGACTAATAGACCACTTACAGAGATATTGAACCAGTGAAAGTAATACTCTCGGTGACTAATAGACCACCAACAGAGATATCGAGCCAGTGAAAATAATACCCTCGGTGACTAATAAACCACCAACAGAGATATCGAGCCAGTGAAAGTAATATCCTCGGAGACTAATAGACCACTTGCAGAGATATCGAGCCAGTGAAAGTAATACCCTCGGTGACTAATAGACCACCATCAGAGATATCGAGCCAGTGAAAGTAATACCCTCGGTGACTAATAGACCACCAACAGAGGTATCGAACCAGTGAAAGTAAAACCCTCGGAGATTAATAGACCACCAACAGAGGTATCGAGCTTGTGAAAGTAATACCCTCGGTGATTAATAGACCACCAACAGAGATATCGAGCCAGTGAAAGTAATATCCTCGGAGACTAATAGACCACTTGCAGAGATATCGAGCCAGTGAAAGTAATACCCTCGATGACTAATAGACCACCAACAGAGATATCGAGCCAGTGAAAGTAATACCCTCGGTGACTAATAGACCACCAACAGAGATATCGAGCCAGTGAAAGTAATACCCGCGGTGACTAATAGACCACCAACAGAGATATCGAGCCAGTGAAAGTAATACCCTCGGTGACTAATAGACCACCAACAGAGGTATCGAACCAGTGAAAGTAATACCCTCGGTGACTAATAGACCACCAACAGAGGTATCGAGCCTGTGAAAGTAATACCCTCGGTGATTAATAGACCACCAACAGAGATATCGAGCCAGTGAAAGTAATACCCTCGGTGACTAATAGACCACCAACAGAGGTATCGAACCAGTGAAAGTAATACCCTCGGAGACTAATAGACCACCAACAGAGGTATCGAGCCAGTGAAAGTAATACCCTCGGTGACTAATAGACCACCAACAGAGATATCGAGCCAGTGAAAGTTATTAAGGCATTTACTCTAAAGAAATACAAATCTTGAATACATATCTAACGTAAACAAGAGCTCAATATATATTTAACATCATGCTATAGATAATTTATTTTCAATTTTTAGAGAGAAATTGTTATTTAGTTCATTTTAGTAGGCAGCCAATCATTTGTATTATGTGTTTAATTACACGTGCCTGCAGCTTGTAATAAGTTTTTAATGGTTTCCAGGAAAGATATTATATTTGAGAATGTTTTAGGACTGGTTAATACACAATGAAATTAATTGAGCAATAACAGAATTATCAACGGAACGATCAAAGCATATTTTCCACCTGAAATTTCAATATTACAAAAATGCAAAGAGAGGAAGTCAAATTCTGAAACAAACCATAAAATATAAAAATAATAACGGGATAACCATAGGAACGTTCAAATGCTTTATATAGATTAAAAATGGACGTGCCATAAGAATATACCAAAGGAGCAATTAGAAACCATAAACCAAAGACGGACAAGCCATACAATGACCAAAAGAAAAGGGATAAGTAGACAGACAATCGTTCACAATCCACTACACAAAAAAACCTGATGATTATGCCGATTTTAAATTGTATCATAGGATGGAATTATGATGTCTAACGCCACTTTTTAGCAATATTTCAAGAGCTTCGTGGCGGTCAGCTTTATTGGTGGAAGAAACCCAAATTTTATTATAATTTTCAATATAGAACGGTTTGATTCGAGAGTAATATGTGAAACATGGACAACATTAAGTATTTTTAAAACTAAAATATTGATGATTTTGAAAACAGGTATATTGTACATCGAATAAAATGCGTGGTTAGACCCACAACAAATATAATACAAACCAATAACACCTTTACCAGAATTTTGTTTTGTTGATAGCCTTTATTTCAAGCTCAATGGGATAGATGCGATTAACAAAATCAGAATTTGACTTCCTCTCTTTGCATTTAGTAAAATTAAAATTCCAGGTGGAATATATGTTTTGATCGTCCCTTTGATAATTCTGTTATTACTTAATTAATGTCATTATGTATTGACCAATCCTAGAACATTCTCAAATATCACATCTTTCATGGAAACCATTAAGTACGTATTGTAAGTTGGAACCACATGTAATTAAACACATAATACAGATGATTGGCTGCCTGCTAAAATGAATTAAACTACAATTTCTCTCAAAAAATGGACATGTCATAAAAATATAATTGAAAATAAATTATCTATAGCATGATGTTGAATACATATTAAGCTCTGATTTTTATTCACGTTAGATATGTATTCAAGATTATAATTACTTTAGAGTAATTGCCTAAATCACTTTCACTGGCTCGATACCTCTGTTGGCGGCTATTGTCACCGAGGGTATCATCCACTCACTAATAATTTTTTCGACACTGACAGGTATGATAATATTGATTTATTATTAAAATTTACTGTTTCTAAATAATGTTAGATGGCGACGTTCCATTGGTTCATTCAAATGACGTTTACATATCTCAGTCGGTTCCGTTTTGGCCGAATCTAAATTTTAATTAGATTGATTTTGGCCGTATTTGCAATAATGTTTCTGACTTTAAAGATCGTAATGTTGCTATAATTGAAAATCTGTAGCGCAAAGGATTCCGTTTTTTTTTTTTTTTTTTTTTAATATAAATTATAGAAAACGTTCACTAATTTGCTTTACCGCTATGAAGATCTTGTATATAAGTACAGTTCTATATGCAGATGTCTGATCAAAATGTCATTTAACACCCATATGTCTATATATAAGTTATTACCAAAAAGGTTCAAATTAGACACACCCAAACTTACTAGTGTAACACGACGGGTGCCACTAGTGGAGCATGAGCTGCTTACCCTTCCGGAGCAACTGCGTTCATCCCCGATTTTAGTGGAGTTCGTGTTGCTCGATCTTTAATTTTCTGTGTAGTGTTTGGTAGATTGTTGTTTGTCCTTTATCTTTTGGCCATTGTGTTGTACGCCCTTCTTCGATTTACGGATTCTGATTACCCCTTTGGTATCTTCAAATTCCTCTTATAATATCATTGGAAAATGGTATTCTTAAATACTTTGCTTACGCAACTACAGTCGAGTTTTTGAGGCATGCTTTCCCTGCTAAAATATATACTAGTAGGTCCAACTAGCAATTAAATCAGTACATATATTTTTCATTGCATATTTTCTGTCTATTTAATGTTCAGTATTTGATTCCAACAAATTGGTGGTTTATATACATTATTCTCCCAACAAGACCTTTAATGGATTTAGAAGTTTATGACTAACTGATATTAAATATCAAGAATAAGAACATTTAACCAACGTATTCTACCTTCTAATAGCACAGTCAAACATGCCCATGCGCTCACCTCTATTAAGCAGTCACTTGTATTCAAATGTCACCCTTTTCTTGTCTTGTCATAACAATAATTTCATATGAATTTGACCTCTTTTAGGAGGTCACCTGTCGTGGAAAACCACTTTTTATTTGTCCTAAATGCGACCTCTTAATACAGGTTTGTCTGTATGAGGTCATTTTAAGCTAAAACGAATCTGTGGTTATTTATGTTTGCTTATATATGTATTGCGGTTTGAGATCAAATTATCAAAAAGGAATTGGGAGTCCATAAAATGCCTTCACTCCACCACATATGTGTGCTGATTTGAAGTTAGAGGTAATTTTTCGTTTTGTTGATATTGTAGACCATCACTGTTTAAACTTCCTCGTCCTAATTATTGACAACAAAGTAATATTAGAAACTTAAAGAGTAGAAATTTAGCACAAGTTAATAGTTTATTCTATATTTGATATCCGTTTAAATCATCCCCTGTGATGTTTGTAAATATTCTCTTATTATTAATGTCGAATGTATACAATATTAGTGCGATATCACAAACATCTATTCAGTCAACCGTATATTTTATATTATCATCCTCTAAAGAGCTAACATCGTTAAGCTGCAAGTAGAAATCTTTTGTAAGGCAAGTCGCAGGCGCGCCTTACAAAAGATTTCTACTTGCAGCTTAACCCACGATGTTAGCTCTTTAGAGGATGATAATGTTTTTGTCTTCTGTGTAGCGTTTTCTTAGTGTTTGTGTTCTATATTGTCGTCTGTATAGCAATTTTAGTCCATCTGCTGTATAATAAATGACTCATTTCCATGTGACCTTCACCAGTGTTTTAAATAACACGTTACAGCTTGTGTTGATGTGAGTGTTCTAAAAATAGCCATCCCGAATAGCCATAGGTGTTCTAATACCACTGCTCTTATAACCCAGTTCAGATATCTTGCATAATATATCACACTGCACACATGATACACGTTACAGTATAATTGTATGCAATATTTTTACCAGTTTCTGCTAAAACAGAAAACACAAGACTTTAAAATACCTTTTTAGGTTTAATTCAATAAAAATGTGACTTGCATAAATTGTTGAACCGCAACAAGTTATTTCAAATAATACGCACTTACAAAAACATGTTGTTACTCAACAATATGTAAGAAAATAAATTAATGAAATACTGAAGTCTTTTGATTATGTTTTTGGCATTCCAATGGTTACAGGGCAGTTATTAAATATTTGGTGACATTGTGCAGAATTTTGAATGTGTACTGAAGATTCGGTGAAATCGTTAAATAATTCCGCCATATCAACACCCTGTAATGACCTAATTATTTTGCTTGGTCATCCTGTCAATCAGGGAGAGGTGTGTCTTTGATGAAAATTCATTGATAGAACCCACGTGGTTGCGTTTTTGTAAGTAGAAATACGGGGTATAAATAATTTCGCACGCAAACATCGGAGTTTTACCCCGCTGCATAAGCCAATCACCGTTTAGAAACAACGCTGCACAGAAGACAAGTTCTTTTGTACAAAAACAAGTATATGAAATGAAATCAGGTGGTCGTTCTCCATATACAATAATATAATAATGTGTCATCCTAGTATGGTCATATACAACAAGGTGTCAAGCATCTCGTTCCTTACGGGTTTTTACCACAGGCATCAGAAATTTTGACTTCCATGTAAATGTATTGTGTTTAACTGTTAACAATTTGATGGATTACAAGGATAGTTATAAAATGAAAAACGAAAACAAAAAAACTAATGTCGGAACAATTCCAAAATAAAATATCAAAATCGATACCATTAACACAAATACATGGTCACTCACTTTCCGTCTTGACTTGGTACTGACACTTCAATTAAAAGTGGCGGGGTTAAATTAGATTGATGGGCCAAGTCTAAATATCATAAAAATGTTAATTACTGGCAAATTTGGCCGAAATAGGTGCATTTAAAACAAACTGATATAATTATCATTTTAAACTTTACCTCACAATGAGGAATCATGTCGTGTCCTTTGAGTAATTATTAGTACAAGATGGTCGTCAATCCGATGTTGCTGAAATTAATTTGATCAACATAAGCGAGATAACTGGGAATTAATGTATCACATGTACAGTACAATTGGATCTTTAATTTCGGCTTCTATTCAGTACATGTGGAACTACCCAACTTATTGCGTGACATCTGATATTTTGCAATGTCAGTTTGAAAGGCAATACGTAAGAACGAATGTTCATCATTCATTGAATGACCTTTGTTGACTTGATTAAAATCGAAATAAGTAACCAGGTAGTATATAGAGAATCAAGACGGAAATCATTGTTACCCACAGTACAATCAACATGGAGGGGATAGGAAGCAATGTATTATTTCTTATTTTGTGGGTTTGTGTTGCAGGTAAGAGAATTTACTCATTGTGAAATTGATTTATAGATTTATATATCGGTGTTGGTCATCACTTTTAGCAATTAGGTTTTACCAATACTGTTCCCTCTAAGCTTATTGAGGGACATTCATAGCGAATTGACCTGCAGTCTAGGTCACCTTAACACTGGCTTGTGGTCAGAAGTCAGCGACATTCAACACTCGGCCTCCTATGTCTATTATTTTTTTATAACTTCTAATCAACAATAGTACAACATCACTTGTCATCGAATAATTGTTTAATAGACAAGTCCAAATAATCGTTTAAATTCTTGTTTTTTAAGAATAGCCTTATTGTCATCTGTGTTATCCCAGGTTGTGCAGACACGACCATAAATGGGCCCAATTGTACATGGTTGATATTCAGGACATCACGATATGATGTAAGCAGGAAGTGTTTACATATTCTAACCGCATCAGTTAGGATACCACAGATTACTCAGGATCTGATTACACTGTTGAATTTCTCTTTCCTTCCCATATACTTCGTTCACTGGACTTTTACCACAGCCTTTAGTAACACGACGAGCACCAATTTGAAGTCAGAACTGCTTATCTGTTATCTCCGTTTTGTGATGGAGTCCGCCATGCTCATTGCTAGTGTTCTGTGTTAGTTCACCTGAAATATTGTTAAACTTTGTTCATTTAAAGTGGCACTATACAGAGTTTTTTCCTCCAATCTTCCATCTGAAAACATCTGTAACTTTCTTAATATTGCATCAAAATTAACAAATGAGGTACCATTTGAAAGAACACAGATATATCTTTCCACTGATTATAATATCATGATTATGCAACAATTACATAATTAATTATTATGCAATTAGTTGCAAAATCTTGATGTGTGGACTTGACCAAAATTAGCTGTTTCATGTTTATTCAAATGGTAAAACGTTTTACAATTTCTTAATCAAAACAGTGTCTCAGATTTTTCCTGTGATGTTTCAATCTCTCTTAAAGCCCCATTATGTGTATACAGCCTGACATCATAAGATTTCATCAACTTTAATTGTGTGTATAATTTCTTCTATTAATTCTATCAGAAATTCGAGACAAGGTTTTGCAGATAATAGGTCTAAGAACAACATTTACCAAAACCAAGCCTCTAGAGGTACCAATGCAGGAGCTAATTTCATTCAAACTTGACATTTTATGTAAAACATTATAGTGGAAAAATCCCACAAGTTGTAATTATCCTCTTGGTACCCCATTTTCTTGAATAAAAGTCACAAATGTGCCATGGGAACACTTCAGGATTGACCTTGAATCATAAATCAACAATGAATTGACCAGAAAGATATAATTTCTTCACACAAACTCTAAATATAGCTGGAAAATACACACCCTGTGCAGTAAGCACATGAAATTGGCGGGAGAAGTTACATCCCTCTGACTGAGTAATTGCCTAAATCACTTTCACTGGCTCGATACCTCTGTTGGCGGCTATTGTCACCGAGGGTATCATCCACTCACTAATAATTTTTTCGACACTGACAGGTATGATAATATTGATTTATTATTAAAATTTACTGTTTCTAAATAATGTTAGATGGCGACGTTCCATTGGTTCATTCAAATGACGTTTACATATCTCAGTCGGTTCCGTTTTGGCCGAATCTAAATTTTAATTAGATTGATTTTGGCCGTATTTGCAATAATGTTTCTGACTTTAAAGATCGTAATGTTGCTATAATTGAAAATCTGTAGCGCAAAGGATTCCGTTTTTTTTGTTTTTTTTTTTTAATATAAATTATAGAAAACGTTCACTAATTTGCTTTACCGCTATGAAGATCTTGTATATAAGTACAGTTCTATATGCAGATGTCTGATCAAAATGTCATTTAACACCCATATGTCTATATATAAGTTATTACCAAAAAGGTTCAAATTAGACACACCCAAACTTACTAGTGTAACACGACGGGTGCCACTAGTGGAGCATGAGCTGCTTACCCTTCCGGAGCAACTGCGTTCATCCCCGATTTTAGTGGAGTTCGTGTTGCTCGATCTTTAATTTTCTGTGTAGTGTTTGGTAGATTGTTGTTTGTCCTTTATCTTTTGGCCATTGTGTTGTACGCCCTTCTTCGATTTACGGATTCTGATTACCCCTTTGGTATCTTCAAATTCCTCTTATAATATCATTGGAAAATGGTATTCTTAAATACTTTGCTTACGCAACTACAGTCGAGTTTTTGAGGCATGCTTTCCCTGCTAAAATATATACTAGTAGGTCCAACTAGCAATTAAATCAGTACATATATTTTTCATTGCATATTTTCTGTCTATTTAATGTTCAGTATTTGATTCCAACAAATTGGTGGTTTATATACATTATTCTCCCAACAAGACCTTTAATGGATTTAGAAGTTTATGACTAACTGATATTAAATATCAAGAATAAGAACATTTAACCAACGTATTCTACCTTCTAATAGCACAGTCAAACATGCCCATGCGCTCACCTCTATTAAGCAGTCACTTGTATTCAAATGTCACCCTTTTCTTGTCTTGTCATAACAATAATTTCATATGAATTTGACCTCTTTTAGGAGGTCACCTGTCGTGGAAAACCACTTTTTATTTGTCCTAAATGCGACCTCTTAATACAGGTTTGTCTGTATGAGGTCATTTTAAGCTAAAACGAATCTGTGGTTATTTATGTTTGCTTATATATGTATTGCGGTTTGAGATCAAATTATCAAAAAGGAATTGGGAGTCCATAAAATGCCTTCACTCCACCACATATGTGTGCTGATTTGAAGTTAGAGGTAATTTTTCGTTTTGTTGATATTGTAGACCATCACTGTTTAAACTTCCTCGTCCTAATTATTGACAACAAAGTAATATTAGAAACTTAAAGAGTAGAAATTTAGCACAAGTTAATAGTTTATTCTATATTTGATATCCGTTTAAATCATCCCCTGTGATGTTTGTAAATATTCTCTTATTATTAATGTCGAATGTATACAATATTAGTGCGATATCACAAACATCTATTCAGTCAACCGTATATTTTATATTATCATCCTCTAAAGAGCTAACATCGTTAAGCTGCAAGTAGAAATCTTTTGTAAGGCAAGTCGCAGGCGCGCCTTACAAAAGATTTCTACTTGCAGCTTAACCCACGATGTTAGCTCTTTAGAGGATGATAATGTTTTTGTCTTCTGTGTAGCGTTTTCTTAGTGTTTGTGTTCTATATTGTCGTCTGTATAGCAATTTTAGTCCATCTGCTGTATAATAAATGACTCATTTCCATGTGACCTTCACCAGTGTTTTAAATAACACGTTACAGCTTGTGTTGATGTGAGTGTTCTAAAAATAGCCATCCCGAATAGCCATAGGTGTTCTAATACCACTGCTCTTATAACCCAGTTCAGATATCTTGCATAATATATCACACTGCACACATGATACACGTTACAGTATAATTGTATGCAATATTTTTACCAGTTTCTGCTAAAACAGAAAACACAAGACTTTAAAATACCTTTTTAGGTTTAATTCAATAAAAATGTGACTTGCATAAATTGTTGAACCGCAACAAGTTATTTCAAATAATACGCACTTACAAAAACATGTTGTTACTCAACAATATGTAAGAAAATAAATTAATGAAATACTGAAGTCTTTTGATTATGTTTTTGGCATTCCAATGGTTACAGGGCAGTTATTAAATATTTGGTGACATTGTGCAGAATTTTGAATGTGTACTGAAGATTCGGTGAAATCGTTAAATAATTCCGCCATATCAACACCCTGTAATGACCTAATTATTTTGCTTGGTCATCCTGTCAATCAGGGAGAGGTGTGTCTTTGATGAAAATTCATTGATAGAACCCACGTGGTTGCGTTTTTGTAAGTAGAAATACGGGGTATAAATAATTTCGCACGCAAACATCGGAGTTTGTCCCCGCTGCATAAGCCAATCACCGTTTAGAAACAACGCTGCACAGAAGACAAGTTCTTTTGTACAAAAACAAGTATATGAAATGAAATCAGGTGGTCGTTCTCCATATACAATAATATAATAATGTGTCATCCTAGTATGGTCATATACAACAAGGTGTCAAGCATCTCGTTCCTTACGGGTTTTTACCACAGGCATCAGAAATTTTGACTTCCATGTAAATGTATTGTGTTTAACTGTTAACAATTTGATGGATTACAAGGATAGTTATAAAATGAAAAACGAAAACAAAAAAACTAATGTCGGAACAATTCCAAAATAAAATATCAAAATCGATACCATTAACACAAATACATGGTCACTCACTTTCCGTCTTGACTTGGTACTGACACTTCAATTAAAAGTGGCGGGGTTAAATTAGATTGATGGGCCAAGTCTAAATATCATAAAAATGTTAATTACTGGCAAATTTGGCCGAAATAGGTGCATTTAAAACAAACTGATATAATTATCATTTTAAACTTTACCTCACAATGAGGAATCATGTCGTGTCCTTTGAGTAATTATTAGTACAAGATGGTCGTCAATCCGATGTTGCTGAAATTAATTTGATCAACATAAGCGAGATAACTGGGAATTAATGTATCACATGTACAGTACAATTGGATCTTTAATTTCGGCTTCTATTCAGTACATGTGGAACTACCCAACTTATTGCGTGACATCTGATATTTTGCAATGTCAGTTTGAAAGGCAATACGTAAGAACGAATGTTCATCATTCATTGAATGACCTTTGTTGACTTGATTAAAATCGAAATAAGTAACCAGGTAGTATATAGAGAATCAAGACGGAAATCATTGTTACCCACAGTACAATCAACATGGAGGGGATAGGAAGCAATGTATTATTTCTTATTTTGTGGGTTTGTGTTGCAGGTAAGAGAATTTACTCATTGTGAAATTGATTTATAGATTTATATATCGGTGTTGGTCATCACTTTTAGCAATTAGGTTTTACCAATACTGTTCCCTCTAAGCTTATTGAGGGACATTCATAGCGAATTGACCTGCAGTCTAGGTCACCTTAACACTGGCTTGTGGTCAGAAGTCAGCGACATTCAACACTCGGCCTCCTATGTCTATTATTTTTTTATAACTTCTAATCAACAATAGTACAACATCACTTGTCATCGAATAATTGTTTAATAGACAAGTCCAAATAATCGTTTAAATTCTTGTTTTTTAAGAATAGCCTTATTGTCATCTGTGTTATCCCAGGTTGTGCAGACACGACCATAAATGGGCCCAATTGTACATGGTTGATATTCAGGACATCACGATATGATGTAAGCAGGAAGTGTTTACATATTCTAACCGCATCAGTTAGGATACCACAGATTACTCAGGATCTGATTACACTGTTGAATTTCTCTTTCCTTCCCATATACTTCGTTCACTGGACTTTTACCACAGCCTTTAGTAACACGACGAGCACCAATTTGAAGTCAGAACTGCTTATCTGTTATCTCCGTTTTGTGATGGAGTCCGCCATGCTCATTGCTAGTGTTCTGTGTTAGTTCACCTGAAATATTGTTAAACTTTGTTCATTTAAAGTGGCACTATACAGAGTTTTTTCCTCCAATCTTCCATCTGAAAACATCTGTAACTTTCTTAATATTGCATCAAAATTAACAAATGAGGTACCATTTGAAAGAACACAGATATATCTTTCCACTGATTATAATATCATGATTATGCAACAATTACATAATTAATTATTATGCAATTAGTTGCAAAATCTTGATGTGTGGACTTGACCAAAATTAGCTGTTTCATGTTTATTCAAATGGTAAAACGTTTTACAATTTCTTAATCAAAACAGTGTCTCAGATTTTTCCTGTGATGTTTCAATCTCTCTTAAAGCCCCATTATGTGTATACAGCCTGACATCATAAGATTTCATCAACTTTAATTGTGTGTATAATTTCTTCTATTAATTCTATCAGAAATTCGAGACAAGGTTTTGCAGATAATAGGTCTAAGAACAACATTTACCAAAACCAAGCCTCTAGAGGTACCAATGCAGGAGCTAATTTCATTCAAACTTGACATTTTATGTAAAACATTATAGTGGAAAAATCCCACAAGTTGTAATTATCCTCTTGGTACCCCATTTTCTTGAATAAAAGTCACAAATGTGCCATGGGAACACTTCAGGATTGACCTTGAATCATAAATCAACAATGAATTGACCAGAAAGATATAATTTCTTCACACAAACTCTAAATATAGCTGGAAAATACACACCCTGTGCAGTAAGCACATGAAATTGGCGGGAGAAGTTACATCCCTCTGACTGAGTAATTGCCTAAATCACTTTCACTGGCTCGATACCTCTGTTGGCGGCTATTGTCACCGAGGGTATCATCCACTCACTAATAATTTTTTCGACACTGACAGGTATGATAATATTGATTTATTATTAAAATTTACTGTTTCTAAATAATGTTAGATGGCGACGTTCCATTGGTTCATTCAAATGACGTTTACATATCTCAGTCGGTTCCGTTTTGGCCGAATCTAAATTTTAATTAGATTGATTTTGGCCGTATTTGCAATAATGTTTCTGACTTTAAAGATCGTAATGTTGCTATAATTGAAAATCTGTAGCGCAAAGGATTCCGTTTTTTTTGTTTTTTTTTTTTAATATAAATTATAGAAAACGTTCACTAATTTGCTTTACCGCTATGAAGATCTTGTATATAAGTACAGTTCTATATGCAGATGTCTGATCAAAATGTCATTTAACACCCATATGTCTATATATAAGTTATTACCAAAAAGGTTCAAATTAGACACACCCAAACTTACTAGTGTAACACGACGGGTGCCACTAGTGGAGCATGAGCTGCTTACCCTTCCGGAGCAACTGCGTTCATCCCCGATTTTAGTGGAGTTCGTGTTGCTCGATCTTTAATTTTCTGTGTAGTGTTTGGTAGATTGTTGTTTGTCCTTTATCTTTTGGCCATTGTGTTGTACGCCCTTCTTCGATTTACGGATTCTGATTACCCCTTTGGTATCTTCAAATTCCTCTTATAATATCATTGGAAAATGGTATTCTTAAATACTTTGCTTACGCAACTACAGTCGAGTTTTTGAGGCATGCTTTCCCTGCTAAAATATATACTAGTAGGTCCAACTAGCAATTAAATCAGTACATATATTTTTCATTGCATATTTTCTGTCTATTTAATGTTCAGTATTTGATTCCAACAAATTGGTGGTTTATATACATTATTCTCCCAACAAGACCTTTAATGGATTTAGAAGTTTATGACTAACTGATATTAAATATCAAGAATAAGAACATTTAACCAACGTATTCTACCTTCTAATAGCACAGTCAAACATGCCCATGCGCTCACCTCTATTAAGCAGTCACTTGTATTCAAATGTCACCCTTTTCTTGTCTTGTCATAACAATAATTTCATATGAATTTGACCTCTTTTAGGAGGTCACCTGTCGTGGAAAACCACTTTTTATTTGTCCTAAATGCGACCTCTTAATACAGGTTTGTCTGTATGAGGTCATTTTAAGCTAAAACGAATCTGTGGTTATTTATGTTTGCTTATATATGTATTGCGGTTTGAGATCAAATTATCAAAAAGGAATTGGGAGTCCATAAAATGCCTTCACTCCACCACATATGTGTGCTGATTTGAAGTTAGAGGTAATTTTTCGTTTTGTTGATATTGTAGACCATCACTGTTTAAACTTCCTCGTCCTAATTATTGACAACAAAGTAATATTAGAAACTTAAAGAGTAGAAATTTAGCACAAGTTAATAGTTTATTCTATATTTGATATCCGTTTAAATCATCCCCTGTGATGTTTGTAAATATTCTCTTATTATTAATGTCGAATGTATACAATATTAGTGCGATATCACAAACATCTATTCAGTCAACCGTATATTTTATATTATCATCCTCTAAAGAGCTAACATCGTTAAGCTGCAAGTAGAAATCTTTTGTAAGGCAAGTCGCAGGCGCGCCTTACAAAAGATTTCTACTTGCAGCTTAACCCACGATGTTAGCTCTTTAGAGGATGATAATGTTTTTGTCTTCTGTGTAGCGTTTTCTTAGTGTTTGTGTTCTATATTGTCGTCTGTATAGCAATTTTAGTCCATCTGCTGTATAATAAATGACTCATTTCCATGTGACCTTCACCAGTGTTTTAAATAACACGTTACAGCTTGTGTTGATGTGAGTGTTCTAAAAATAGCCATCCCGAATAGCCATAGGTGTTCTAATACCACTGCTCTTATAACCCAGTTCAGATATCTTGCATAATATATCACACTGCACACATGATACACGTTACAGTATAATTGTATGCAATATTTTTACCAGTTTCTGCTAAAACAGAAAACACAAGACTTTAAAATACCTTTTTAGGTTTAATTCAATAAAAATGTGACTTGCATAAATTGTTGAACCGCAACAAGTTATTTCAAATAATACGCACTTACAAAAACATGTTGTTACTCAACAATATGTAAGAAAATAAATTAATGAAATACTGAAGTCTTTTGATTATGTTTTTGGCATTCCAATGGTTACAGGGCAGTTATTAAATATTTGGTGACATTGTGCAGAATTTTGAATGTGTACTGAAGATTCGGTGAAATCGTTAAATAATTCCGCCATATCAACACCCTGTAATGACCTAATTATTTTGCTTGGTCATCCTGTCAATCAGGGAGAGGTGTGTCTTTGATGAAAATTCATTGATAGAACCCACGTGGTTGCGTTTTTGTAAGTAGAAATACGGGGTATAAATAATTTCGCACGCAAACATCGGAGTTTGTCCCCGCTGCATAAGCCAATCACCGTTTAGAAACAACGCTGCACAGAAGACAAGTTCTTTTGTACAAAAACAAGTATATGAAATGAAATCAGGTGGTCGTTCTCCATATACAATAATATAATAATGTGTCATCCTAGTATGGTCATATACAACAAGGTGTCAAGCATCTCGTTCCTTACGGGTTTTTACCACAGGCATCAGAAATTTTGACTTCCATGTAAATGTATTGTGTTTAACTGTTAACAATTTGATGGATTACAAGGATAGTTATAAAATGAAAAACGAAAACAAAAAAACTAATGTCGGAACAATTCCAAAATAAAATATCAAAATCGATACCATTAACACAAATACATGGTCACTCACTTTCCGTCTTGACTTGGTACTGACACTTCAATTAAAAGTGGCGGGGTTAAATTAGATTGATGGGCCAAGTCTAAATATCATAAAAATGTTAATTACTGGCAAATTTGGCCGAAATAGGTGCATTTAAAACAAACTGATATAATTATCATTTTAAACTTTACCTCACAATGAGGAATCATGTCGTGTCCTTTGAGTAATTATTAGTACAAGATGGTCGTCAATCCGATGTTGCTGAAATTAATTTGATCAACATAAGCGAGATAACTGGGAATTAATGTATCACATGTACAGTACAATTGGATCTTTAATTTCGGCTTCTATTCAGTACATGTGGAACTACCCAACTTATTGCGTGACATCTGATATTTTGCAATGTCAGTTTGAAAGGCAATACGTAAGAACGAATGTTCATCATTCATTGAATGACCTTTGTTGACTTGATTAAAATCGAAATAAGTAACCAGGTAGTATATAGAGAATCAAGACGGAAATCATTGTTACCCACAGTACAATCAACATGGAGGGGATAGGAAGCAATGTATTATTTCTTATTTTGTGGGTTTGTGTTGCAGGTAAGAGAATTTACTCATTGTGAAATTGATTTATAGATTTATATATCGGTGTTGGTCATCACTTTTAGCAATTAGGTTTTACCAATACTGTTCCCTCTAAGCTTATTGAGGGACATTCATAGCGAATTGACCTGCAGTCTAGGTCACCTTAACACTGGCTTGTGGTCAGAAGTCAGCGACATTCAACACTCGGCCTCCTATGTCTATTATTTTTTTATAACTTCTAATCAACAATAGTACAACATCACTTGTCATCGAATAATTGTTTAATAGACAAGTCCAAATAATCGTTTAAATTCTTGTTTTTTAAGAATAGCCTTATTGTCATCTGTGTTATCCCAGGTTGTGCAGACACGACCATAAATGGGCCCAATTGTACATGGTTGATATTCAGGACATCACGATATGATGTAAGCAGGAAGTGTTTACATATTCTAACCGCATCAGTTAGGATACCACAGATTACTCAGGATCTGATTACACTGTTGAATTTCTCTTTCCTTCCCATATACTTCGTTCACTGGACTTTTACCACAGCCTTTAGTAACACGACGAGCACCAATTTGAAGTCAGAACTGCTTATCTGTTATCTCCGTTTTGTGATGGAGTCCGCCATGCTCATTGCTAGTGTTCTGTGTTAGTTCACCTGAAATATTGTTAAACTTTGTTCATTTAAAGTGGCACTATACAGAGTTTTTTCCTCCAATCTTCCATCTGAAAACATCTGTAACTTTCTTAATATTGCATCAAAATTAACAAATGAGGTACCATTTGAAAGAACACAGATATATCTTTCCACTGATTATAATATCATGATTATGCAACAATTACATAATTAATTATTATGCAATTAGTTGCAAAATCTTGATGTGTGGACTTGACCAAAATTAGCTGTTTCATGTTTATTCAAATGGTAAAACGTTTTACAATTTCTTAATCAAAACAGTGTCTCAGATTTTTCCTGTGATGTTTCAATCTCTCTTAAAGCCCCATTATGTGTATACAGCCTGACATCATAAGATTTCATCAACTTTAATTGTGTGTATAATTTCTTCTATTAATTCTATCAGAAATTCGAGACAAGGTTTTGCAGATAATAGGTCTAAGAACAACATTTACCAAAACCAAGCCTCTAGAGGTACCAATGCAGGAGCTAATTTCATTCAAACTTGACATTTTATGTAAAACATTATAGTGGAAAAATCCCACAAGTTGTAATTATCCTCTTGGTACCCCATTTTCTTGAATAAAAGTCACAAATGTGCCATGGGAACACTTCAGGATTGACCTTGAATCATAAATCAACAATGAATTGACCAGAAAGATATAATTTCTTCACACAAACTCTAAATATAGCTGGAAAATACACACCCTGTGCAGTAAGCACATGAAATTGGCGGGAGAAGTTACATCCCTCTGACTGAGTAATTGCCTAAATCACTTTCACTGGCTCGATACCTCTGTTGGCGGCTATTGTCACCGAGGGTATCATCCACTCACTAATAATTTTTTCGACACTGACAGGTATGATAATATTGATTTATTATTAAAATTTACTGTTTCTAAATAATGTTAGATGGCGACGTCCATTGGTTCATTCAAATGACGTTTACATATCTCAGTCGGTTCCGTTTTGCCGAATCTAAATTTTAATAGATTGATTTTGGCCGTATTTGCAATAATGTTTCTGACTTTAAAGATCGTAATGTTGCTATAATTGAAAATCTGTAGCGCAAAGGATTCCGTTTTTTTTGGTTTTTTTTTTTAATATAAATTATAGAAAACGTTCACTAATTTGCTTTACCGCTATGAAGATCTTGTATATAAGTACAGTTCTATATGCAGATGTCTGATCAAAATGTCATTTAACACCCATATGTCTATATATAAGTTATTACCAAAAAGGTTCAAATTAGACACACCCAAACTTACTAGTGTAACACGACGGGTGCCACTAGTGGAGCATGAGCTGCTTACCCTTCCGGAGCAACTGCGTTCATCCCCGATTTTAGTGGAGTTCGTGTTGCTCGATCTTTAATTTTCTGTGTAGTGTTTGGTAGATTGTTGTTTGTCCTTTATCTTTTGGCCATTGTGTTGTACGCCCTTCTTCGATTTACGGATTCTGATTACCCCTTTGGTATCTTCAAATTCCTCTTATAATATCATTGGAAAATGGTATTCTTAAATACTTTGCTTACGCAACTACAGTCGAGTTTTTGAGGCATGCTTTCCCTGCTAAAATATATACTAGTAGGTCCAACTAGCAATTAAATCAGTACATATATTTTTCATTGCATATTTTCTGTCTATTTAATGTTCAGTATTTGATTCCAACAAATTGGTGGTTTATATACATTATTCTCCCAACAAGACCTTTAATGGATTTAGAAGTTTATGACTAACTGATATTAAATATCAAGAATAAGAACATTTAACCAACGTATTCTACCTTCTAATAGCACAGTCAAACATGCCCATGCGCTCACCTCTATTAAGCAGTCACTTGTATTCAAATGTCACCCTTTTCTTGTCTTGTCATAACAATAATTTCATATGAATTTGACCTCTTTTAGGAGGTCACCTGTCGTGGAAAACCACTTTTTATTTGTCCTAAATGCGACCTCTTAATACAGGTTTGTCTGTATGAGGTCATTTTAAGCTAAAACGAATCTGTGGTTATTTATGTTTGCTTATATATGTATTGCGGTTTGAGATCAAATTATCAAAAAGGAATTGGGAGTCCATAAAATGCCTTCACTCCACCACATATGTGTGCTGATTTGAAGTTAGAGGTAATTTTTCGTTTTGTTGATATTGTAGACCATCACTGTTTAAACTTCCTCGTCCTAATTATTGACAACAAAGTAATATTAGAAACTTAAAGAGTAGAAATTTAGCACAAGTTAATAGTTTATTCTATATTTGATATCCGTTTAAATCATCCCCTGTGATGTTTGTAAATATTCTCTTATTATTAATGTCGAATGTATACAATATTAGTGCGATATCACAAACATCTATTCAGTCAACCGTATATTTTATATTATCATCCTCTAAAGAGCTAACATCGTTAAGCTGCAAGTAGAAATCTTTTGTAAGGCAAGTCGCAGGCGCGCCTTACAAAAGATTTCTACTTGCAGCTTAACCCACGATGTTAGCTCTTTAGAGGATGATAATGTTTTTGTCTTCTGTGTAGCGTTTTCTTAGTGTTTGTGTTCTATATTGTCGTCTGTATAGCAATTTTAGTCCATCTGCTGTATAATAAATGACTCATTTCCATGTGACCTTCACCAGTGTTTTAAATAACACGTTACAGCTTGTGTTGATGTGAGTGTTCTAAAAATAGCCATCCCGAATAGCCATAGGTGTTCTAATACCACTGCTCTTATAACCCAGTTCAGATATCTTGCATAATATATCACACTGCACACATGATACACGTTACAGTATAATTGTATGCAATATTTTTACCAGTTTCTGCTAAAACAGAAAACACAAGACTTTAAAATACCTTTTTAGGTTTAATTCAATAAAAATGTGACTTGCATAAATTGTTGAACCGCAACAAGTTATTTCAAATAATACGCACTTACAAAAACATGTTGTTACTCAACAATATGTAAGAAAATAAATTAATGAAATACTGAAGTCTTTTGATTATGTTTTTGGCATTCCAATGGTTACAGGGCAGTTATTAAATATTTGGTGACATTGTGCAGAATTTTGAATGTGTACTGAAGATTCGGTGAAATCGTTAAATAATTCCGCCATATCAACACCCTGTAATGACCTAATTATTTTGCTTGGTCATCCTGTCAATCAGGGAGAGGTGTGTCTTTGATGAAAATTCATTGATAGAACCCACGTGGTTGCGTTTTTGTAAGTAGAAATACGGGGTATAAATAATTTCGCACGCAAACATCGGAGTTTGTCCCCGCTGCATAAGCCAATCACCGTTTAGAAACAACGCTGCACAGAAGACAAGTTCTTTTGTACAAAAACAAGTATATGAAATGAAATCAGGTGGTCGTTCTCCATATACAATAATATAATAATGTGTCATCCTAGTATGGTCATATACAACAAGGTGTCAAGCATCTCGTTCCTTACGGGTTTTTACCACAGGCATCAGAAATTTTGACTTCCATGTAAATGTATTGTGTTTAACTGTTAACAATTTGATGGATTACAAGGATAGTTATAAAATGAAAAACGAAAACAAAAAAACTAATGTCGGAACAATTCCAAAATAAAATATCAAAATCGATACCATTAACACAAATACATGGTCACTCACTTTCCGTCTTGACTTGGTACTGACACTTCAATTAAAAGTGGCGGGGTTAAATTAGATTGATGGGCCAAGTCTAAATATCATAAAAATGTTAATTACTGGCAAATTTGGCCGAAATAGGTGCATTTAAAACAAACTGATATAATTATCATTTTAAACTTTACCTCACAATGAGGAATCATGTCGTGTCCTTTGAGTAATTATTAGTACAAGATGGTCGTCAATCCGATGTTGCTGAAATTAATTTGATCAACATAAGCGAGATAACTGGGAATTAATGTATCACATGTACAGTACAATTGGATCTTTAATTTCGGCTTCTATTCAGTACATGTGGAACTACCCAACTTATTGCGTGACATCTGATATTTTGCAATGTCAGTTTGAAAGGCAATACGTAAGAACGAATGTTCATCATTCATTGAATGACCTTTGTTGACTTGATTAAAATCGAAATAAGTAACCAGGTAGTATATAGAGAATCAAGACGGAAATCATTGTTACCCACAGTACAATCAACATGGAGGGGATAGGAAGCAATGTATTATTTCTTATTTTGTGGGTTTGTGTTGCAGGTAAGAGAATTTACTCATTGTGAAATTGATTTATAGATTTATATATCGGTGTTGGTCATCACTTTTAGCAATTAGGTTTTACCAATACTGTTCCCTCTAAGCTTATTGAGGGACATTCATAGCGAATTGACCTGCAGTCTAGGTCACCTTAACACTGGCTTGTGGTCAGAAGTCAGCGACATTCAACACTCGGCCTCCTATGTCTATTATTTTTTTATAACTTCTAATCAACAATAGTACAACATCACTTGTCATCGAATAATTGTTTAATAGACAAGTCCAAATAATCGTTTAAATTCTTGTTTTTTAAGAATAGCCTTATTGTCATCTGTGTTATCCCAGGTTGTGCAGACACGACCATAAATGGGCCCAATTGTACATGGTTGATATTCAGGACATCACGATATGATGTAAGCAGGAAGTGTTTACATATTCTAACCGCATCAGTTAGGATACCACAGATTACTCAGGATCTGATTACACTGTTGAATTTCTCTTTCCTTCCCATATACTTCGTTCACTGGACTTTTACCACAGCCTTTAGTAACACGACGAGCACCAATTTGAAGTCAGAACTGCTTATCTGTTATCTCCGTTTTGTGATGGAGTCCGCCATGCTCATTGCTAGTGTTCTGTGTTAGTTCACCTGAAATATTGTTAAACTTTGTTCATTTAAAGTGGCACTATACAGAGTTTTTTCCTCCAATCTTCCATCTGAAAACATCTGTAACTTTCTTAATATTGCATCAAAATTAACAAATGAGGTACCATTTGAAAGAACACAGATATATCTTTCCACTGATTATAATATCATGATTATGCAACAATTACATAATTAATTATTATGCAATTAGTTGCAAAATCTTGATGTGTGGACTTGACCAAAATTAGCTGTTTCATGTTTATTCAAATGGTAAAACGTTTTACAATTTCTTAATCAAAACAGTGTCTCAGATTTTTCCTGTGATGTTTCAATCTCTCTTAAAGCCCCATTATGTGTATACAGCCTGACATCATAAGATTTCATCAACTTTAATTGTGTGTATAATTTCTTCTATTAATTCTATCAGAAATTCGAGACAAGGTTTTGCAGATAATAGGTCTAAGAACAACATTTACCAAAACCAAGCCTCTAGAGGTACCAATGCAGGAGCTAATTTCATTCAAACTTGACATTTAATGTAAAACATTATAGTGGAAAAATCCCACAAGTTGTAATTATCCTCTTGGTACCCCATTTTCTTGAATAAAAGTCACAAATGTGCCATGGGAACACTTCAGGATTGACCTTGAATCATAAATCAACAATGAATTGACCAGAAAGATATAATTTCTTCACACAAACTCTAAATATAGCTGGAAAATACACACCCTGTGCAGTAAGCACATGAAATTGGCGGGAGAAGTTACATCCCTCTGACTTAGCTTGAGGTTAACTGCCTACTGATAAGGTCAAAACTCCACCTCCACTGACCAGACGTGAACCACTAATTATAACATGAATCACCTGGAACCTTAGTTTGCTCATTATGTGTATTCTTCCCTTTTAGTTGGATTTTACTAAATGAAAATTATACATTAGATATTTTGAAATAAATTCCATTGCAAATAACTAATTTATTTCTTTTGGTGTTGATGAAAAATTAGCTACATCCATGCTGCTTTCCCCTTCATTTAATGGAATCTTCCACAAAAATGCAAATGGTTTTGTAACTTTGGAAAAAGTCCTCAATATTTAATATTATTTCATCCACATTAAAACTACTATATATCTTTATTCTCATAAAGCCAATGTATAACAATGGTACAGAGATATAACAATAAAATCAAAATAACAACAACTATTTACAACATATATATAAATTAGGAGAGAGGTTACAAAGGATTAAGAGCCTGGAGGACAAACACCGGTATTGATAGCACTTATAAAATGACAGAGTTTCTTCAGTATTGGTTTTCTTTTACTTGACATAAGTTCCGAAAATTTGATAATATTATGTCTATATATGAAATAATTTAACAGTGACTGCTTACGTTTTTGGTTAAAATAAATACATTCAAAAATATAATGGTATTCATCTCCAATTTGGGATCTATTACATAATATACATTTACGATTTTCTCTTGGAATGTTCTGCCATCGCCCTGTTTCGATGGGGAGTTTATTATTTGTTGTTCTAAATCTGCAAAGCAATATTGCATCTTTTATTTCTAAAATATTTAAATATTCTTCATATTTAAACTCTGTTTTAAATGTTTTATAATTTATGGCTTTAGGTGAATTTTGTACTAAAGAATTCCAATTTTGAAGAAACTGATCCTCTAATCGCTGTTTAATTACACATTTCAAATAATCCACATTGTCAAAAAGTTCTGTTTCCCATATATTTGGGAAGCCACACTCATTAAATATTTGTTTTACAAACAATATCCAACTAAACTGCATATTATGATTTTCATTCAATTGACGACATAGTCTATGCAATATATTAGAATACTTTGTTTGTTTACCAACTATAAGTCTTGCCCAGTAACATACGGTTCTGATTTTAATATCAATATACATAGGGTATCGCCCTAGTTCACCATACACCATATAGCTAGGCGTTGATGTTTTTAAATTTAAAAGAATCTTACAAAATTTTAGATGTATTTTTCCAGAATATCATTGTTACTAAAGCCCCACACTTCACAGCCATATAACAGGATGGGTTTAATCATTTTGTCAAATAGATCAAGTAGACATTTTATTGATAGTTTATACATTCTTCCCATTTTCAAAACTTCATACATAGCTTTTAGTGCTTTATCAGCTAGATGTTTTTTTGTTAAACTAAAATTTCTTGTTCTAGTAAAAATAATCCCAAGATAGTTGAAATTTTTAACTATCTCAAGATTCAGATTATCATAGCTGAAGCTCAAATTTTGTGGTAATCTCCCATTTCCAAACACCATTACTTTGGTTTTATCTGCATTTACTTTTAATTTCCACAAATTACAATATTCATAAAAAGCATCCAGTTGAGTTTGGAGATCATTTGCTGTCTCAGCTAACAATGCAGTGTCATCAGCATATAACAGAATAAAAAGTTTAAGGTAAATGTCTAAATTGTTTTCTATTTCATCTGAGATAGTTTGTAGTCCTGTAATATTTTTATTTTCTAAAAAAGTGTCAATGTCATTTAAAAAGAATGAAAAAAGAAAAGGGAGCAGGTTTTCCCCTTGTCTGACTCCATTTGCACAATCAAAGTATTCTGATATACAATTATTATATGAGATACAAGATTTTATACTATCATACATATTAATAATAACATTATACATTTTGCCATTGATTTTATTTAACATCATTTTATAGAAAAGCCCTTCCCTCCATACCTTATCAAAGGCCTTTTCGAAATCTATAAAGGCACACAATAATTTCCTTTTTTTAAGTTTTATTATTTGGAAAAACGAAAAGAGAGTGAAAATGTTATCTATAGTTGAATAATTTTGGCGAAATCCGAATTGGTTTTCTTTTATAAGTCTGTATTCCTCAGAAAAGTTATTGAGTCTTGTATTCAGAATTGATGTAAATAATTTTCCCAAGCAACTTACAATTGTGATAGGCCTATAGTTCTTGGGTTCATAAATATCACCTTTATTCTTATAAATAGGCTTGATTGTACCAATCAACCAAATATGAGGAACAAAACCCTTATCAAAGATAATGTTAAATAACTTCTCATAAATATTTATAAATTGATTTGATGTCGACTTGATGTATTCGTTTATAATTTCATCCTCACCACAAGCTTTTTCGTTCTTTAATTTTTGTATACATTTTAAAATTTCTTCCTTTGAGATATAGGCGTTTATGTGTTCATTGATTGGTTCATTCTGTAGAATATTAACCTCTGGTAAGCCGTTGTTACCATCACAAATGTATCTTGTATTCAAATTTTGAAAAAAATCATAAAGTTTATCAATTTCAATATTCGGTTGCTTCTTTCTTTTACCTTTGTTCAAAAGTTTCCAAAATTCTTTAGGATTGTTTTTGCTCATATTTTGTATATCTTCTGAAAATTTCTTTCGATAATTTTTATATTTTCTGTCCAATGTATGTTTGTAATGTTTTTCAGTGTCAATCATAGCTAAGCGATTGTGTGGAGAAGTTGAACGTTTAAAACGTTTCTTAAGTTTTCTGTAGTTTTGACGTGCAAATCTACAGTCTAAATCAAACCAGGGTTTATTTTCTTTTTTGAAAGTATTATTCTTGTTTTTTACCTTAACATTATAAGTTCCAAAAGTTTTTTGGCCAGATGTGACAAATATATTACATAAATTTTCTATCAATATGTCAACAGTATCTTGAGTAATCATATCTTTTTCTGTACCACATAGAGTAAGCATATGTTCTAATTCTAACATTGTTTCAATATCAATATTGTTCTGAAAACGAATTTGTTTTTGGGGGTCCCATCTTTTAGTTTTTATTATATTTTCAACAGTATGGTTCCGAGAATCCACATATTCATCTTTGCTGCTTTGTGAAAAATTATCAGAAGAAAAACATATCGTAATAGGCGAGTGAACATCTGAATATAGCTTACTAGAATCAAGGATGTCAAAATCTTTGAATGATTTCAGCAAATATGGACTACTAATACAGTAATCTACTACACTGGCGTTTCTACAAGTAAATCTTCCAATATTTTTATCCTTACCTACTCTACCATTCACTATAAATAGGCTATTACCTTTACAAAATTCTAACAACATATTTCCATACCTATTTCTTATCATATCCATACTACTTCGTTCAACAGGGAGAGACAATGATTCTAATACTTCAGTATAGTTATCGACATAATCTGAAATATTATTATTATTATGATCGTTGTCATTTAGAATAATAAAATCATCACAATTACTTGTCCTTGCATTAAAATCCCCGACAAGGCAAATATATTTCGAAATATTTAAAAGTGATAAGTATTCTTGTTGAATTTCATTAAATGCTTCGTCTGATGAGTACTTTGTGTATTCAGGAGGTATATAAACTACACCAAAAATTACCGGTTGGTCTAGTTTGAATACCCCCCCCCCCCCCCTTACACTTAAACCACAGAACATATTTACAACTAGTTTCTTTTATTTCAATCATGTTCACTAAAGTGTCTCTATATCCGACCATAATCCCACCTGACCGACGATAAGCTATATTCTTTCGGTTTTTCATTATGAACTTAAAACCAGGAAAATTAATAACATCCAAGTCGTCAGTTTTTGTCTCGACAAAACATAAGATATCATGATTTCTAATCATGTTTTGAAATTCCGGATACTGCAACCTTGACTTGATCCCACAACAGTTCAAACTTAACAAATTAATACAATTATTATTAGGATCATTGACTGACCTATTGATAGTTATATCAGAAATATGACTAGTATTTACAGTTATACATGTATCATTATAGTCACTGACTGACCTATTGACAGTTATATCATTAGAATCACTGATTGACATATTGACAGTTATATCATTATAATCACTGACTGACCTATTGACAGTTATATCATTAGAATCACTGATTGACATATTGACAGTTATATCATTATAATCACTGACTGACCTATTGACAGTTATATCATTAGAATCACTGATTGACCTATTGACAGTTATATCACTAGAATCACTGATTGACCTATTGACAGTTATATCACTAGAATCACTGACTGACCAATTGACAGTTATATCATTAGAATCATTGACTGACTTATTGATAGTTATATCACTAGAATCACTGATTGACCTATTGACAGTTATATCACTAGAATCACTGATTGACCTATTGACAGTTATATCACTAGAATCACTGATTGACCTATTGACAGTTATATCACTAGAATCACTGACTGACCTATTGATAGTTATATCACTAGAATCACTGATTGACCTATTGACAGTTATATCATTAGAATCACTGACTGACCTATTGACAGTTATATCAGTAGAATCACTGATTGACCTATTGACAGTTATATCACTAGAATCACTGATTGACCTATTGACAGTTATATCATTAGAATCACTGACTGACCTATTGACAGTTATATCAGTAGAATCACTGATTGACCTATTGACAGTTATATCACTAGAATCACTGATTGACCTATTGACAGTTATATCACTAGAATCACTGATTGACCTATTGACAGTTATATCATTAGAATCACTGACTGACCTATTGACAGTTATATCAGTAGAATCACTGATTGACCTATTGACAGTTATATCACTAGAATCACTGATTGACCTATTGATAGTTATATCACTAGAATCACTGATTGACCTATTGACAGTTATATCATTAGAATCACTGACTGACCTATTGACAGTTATATCAGTAGAATCACTGATTGACCTATTGACAGTTATATCACTAGAATCACTGATTGACCTATTGACAGTTATATCACTAGAATCACTGATTGACCTATTGACAGTTATATCATTAGAATCACTGATTGACCTATTGACAGTTATATCATTAGAATCACTGATTGACCTATTGACAGTTATATCACTAGAATCACTGACTGACCTATTGATAGTTATATCACTAGAATCACTGATTGACCTATTGACAGTTATATCATTAGAATCACTGACTGACCTATTGACAGTTATATCACTAGAATCACTGATTGACCTATTGATAGTTATATCACTAGAATCACTGATTGACCTATTGACAGTTATATCATTAGAATCACTGACTGACCTATTGACAGTTATATCAGTAGAATCACTGATTGACCTATTGACAGTTATATCACTAGAATCACTGATTGACCTATTGACAGTTATATCACTAGAAACACTGATTGACCTATTGACAGTTATATCATTAGAATCACTGATTGACCTATTGACAGTTATATCATTAGAATCACTGATTGACCTATTGACAGTTATATCACTAGAATCACTGACTGACCTATTGATAGTTATATCACTAGAATCACTGATTGACCTATTGACAGTTATATCATTAGAATCACTGACTGACCTATTGACAGTTATATCACTAGAATCACTGATTGACCTATTGACAGTTATATCACTAGAATCACTGATTGACCTATTGACAGTTATATCATTAGAATCACTGACTGACCTATTGACAGTTATATCAGTAGAATCACTGATTGACCTATTGACAGTTATATCACTAGAATCACTGATTGACCTATTGACAGTTATATCACTAGAATCACTGATTGACCTATTGACAGTTATATCATTAGAATCACTGACTGACCTATTGACAGTTATATCAGTAGAATCACTGATTGACCTATTGACAGTTATATCACTAGAATCACTGATTGACCTATTGACAGTTATATCACTAGAATCACTGATTGACCTATTGACAGTTATATCATTAGAATCACTGACTGACCTATTGACAGTTATATCAGTAGAATCACTGATTGACCTATTGACAGTTATATCACTAGAATCACTGATTGACCTATTGACAGTTATATCACTAGAATCACTGATTGACCTATTGACAGTTATATCATTAGAATCACTGATTGACCTATTGACAGTTATATCATTAGAATCACTGATTGACCTATTGACAGTTATATCAGAACTATGACTAGTATTTACAGTTATACATGTATGACGAGACTCATCACTACAATCAACAATAGAATTATTACAATTACTTACATTTTGTTTATAATCAATAACAACAGATATATCATTAATTTTATAAAAATTATATATATTGTTAGAATATTCTTCTTCTACTTCAATTGTAAGTTCATAATCATTACCGTCTATTAAATTATGTAATATTTCTTTAGATTCATATTGAGTAACAACATAATTAATATTATTTATATTGTCAGTGTTATTTTCACTGTAAACTCTAAACTGTAAACTGTACATATATTATTATAAATAACTTTGTTATCACGGCATTTAACACAATTACACTCTTTTCGTAAATTACATAACAGTTCATTGGTTAATTGTTCTCCATGGCTGTGCTAATAATGATTACTATCATTCAATAACAGGGGGTATCTGATGGGCGTGGACGCTTGTATGGTCTGTTGGCCTCCTTCGGTGTTGTCAAAAAATGCCAAAAGTACCAAACAGATGGCACAGTCATCATTTAAATGAAGAAGAGAAAAGAAGATCTGGTCAGTGGTCATAAACTATCCAATTATCCAATAGATAAACAACTAAGGACCGCCCACTTGTTTTTATCATCTCTGATTTAAGCACATGTGCTGGTTTACAAAACTAACTAAAAGTAATGCTCATTAATGGTACATCATATCTGAATTATTTTTTCACCTGTGTATGAAGAATATTATAAAAAATAAAATTTGATTAAACAAATTTTGATGAAAAAATATCAATTTTTGAATAGTGCTACCTTAAGCAAAATGGTGGCAATGTGTCTGTTTTCTATAGGTGTGAAACCTATAATTAATTTCTTTAAGGTTTTCTACTAAATTTGTGTTTTTTTGAGCCTACCTGGCCATTTTATCTTAAGTTTAACCTTTCGAAGACCATACATTTTCTGAAACGTCCATGATTCCTCTACATTCTGTCAAAATATCAGGCCATGTTTAAAGTCTTGCAGTGAAATGCCAGGCTATGGAAAATACCTACTCTAAAAATAGCTCTGTCATCCACCAGAAATTCCCTATTTATAGGTCATGCATCAAATCCTCCATATCCATATTAAAATACAACTAAATCAATCAAATTTGGCTCAAAATAATCCTTATACATTTAACTTCAATTATCAATTTAATTATTCCATTCCATTCAGTATTTGTCACAATACAACAAAGTGAAAGGAACTTCTTTCTTTAAAAGGGACTACTTTTGTATATGTTCTTAGCTCTGATTGGTTGAATTACTGGTTTGACACCTAAAGAGCAACAAAACTTGCTTCTCCAACCCTTTATTGGCCTTATTTCTATTCCTTAGGCAATATCAACCACAAAAAATCTCATAAGGTATGTGGCTGTCTAATATTTGCAAGTATAAGTGTTCAAATGCAAAGGTACCCCCTTGAAGATTTTTAATGAAAACATCTCCATTTACAGCTGTTGAGTTCAGACTGTGTAATATACCAAAACTTACCTATTCTCTTATATATTACAGTTATTAAGCTAATTTCTAACATAATAAGCAATTTCTACACATTATATGCCTCAGTTGTATATTTAATAGCTAAATACTATGAAATGTTTACATTTAGCCCCCCCCCCTATTTTTGTCCCATAAAATCAGTTCACATCATTCTTAATTTTGTTAATTCATGCTTTAACCCCATAAATTATGTAGTTTAAGGCATAAAATAAGTTTTTGTATATAGATCTACAGTTGAAATTCCTTCTAATTCCATCAAATATGCAAAAATATGATTTATTGATATTCAAGTTTTGGAATTTCTTATGGTACAAAACTATAATTTCCCCCAAAACTCAATAAATATATGCTTCCACATCATTTTTCCCACTGTTTAAGTAAGCTGGATGTTCAAATGTACTGTTACAGCCAAATAATACTCTAAAACATGAAATCCAAATTGACAATTTGAAAAATTTACAGAAAATGCTAAGCAGTGAAAATAATTTTTCTGGGATCACTTAAATTATCAGGTTTTTACTACATAATTTTCAATTAAAGCTGCTCTCTATAGCCTTATATTATTTTATGAGTACATTGTACATGTATTCTAACTGAAACTATCAAAATTTACCCGGAAAAAATTGTAGGATTGAAAAAAATCCAATCATGATATCGCCATATTCTATATTTGAAGTCAACAAACTGGTGCATGATGAAATTTTTAAAATTCTTAATATCAACCATATTTTCAATATTATATGCCCTTCTACTGCAAAAACACATTCAATAACATATTCCCAATAATTATAAAGTCATAAATAAAAATAAAATGAGTTGCAATACCCTCTGTCCATGTATATCCAGTGTTTGGGAGCAATATTCCAAAATATTACATAACATGCATTTTGACCATGTAATCTGACACCACAATGCATTTTGTAACATTTTTGTATGAAAAATGTCACTCTGTGTCTGTTGTGACATTATTAGGCTAATTTGAACATGATAGCAACAAAAGTTCAATTTGATGTTTCTTAACTTAAGGTGTGAAACCTATAATTAATTTCTTTAAGGTTTTCTACTAAATTTGTGTTTTTTCGAGCCTACCTGGCCATTTTATCTTAAGTTTAACCTTTCGAAGACCATACATTTTCTGAAACGTCCATGATTCCTCTACATTCTGTCAAAATATCAGGCCATGTTTAAAGTCTTGCAGTGAAATGCCAGGCTATGGAAAATACCTACTCTAAAAATAGCTCTGTCATCCACCAGAAATTCCCTATTTATAGGTCATGCATCAAATCCTCCATATCCATATTAAAATACAACTAAATCAATCAAATTTGGGCTCAAAATAATCCTTATACATTTAACTTCAATTATCAATTTAATTATTCCATTCCATTCAGTATTTGTCACAATACAACAAAGTGAAAGGAACTTCTTTCTTTAAAAGGGACTACTTTTGTATATGTTCTTAGCTCTGATTGGTTGAATTACTGGTTTGACACCTAAAGAGCAACAAAACTTGCTTCTCCAACCCTTTATTGGCCTTATTTCTATTCCTTAGGCAATATCAACCACAAAAAATCTCATAAGGTATGTGGCCGTCTAATATTTGCAAGTATAAGTGTTCAAATGCAAAGGTACCCCCTTGAAGATTTTTAATGAAAACATCTCCATTTACAGCTGTTGAGTTCAGACTGTGTAATATACCAAAACTTACCTATTCTCTTATATATTACAGTTATTAAGCTAATTTCTTAGCTCTGATTGGTTGAATTACTGGTTTGACACCTCAAATCCAATTACCGGTACGATTTATTACACACGTCCTGTCACTTTCGGTCATTCTTAGTTCTATTTAACTTAAGATATTTAGAAACATAATGATGCCATCAATTTAAGTGTTCGTGTTTTCCGAATTCTTATTATCTTTTTTTTGTCACTAGAGAGAGTTGTTTAATATGTCTGAATTGTTCTTTATTTTATATTCCATCCAATTGGTATCTTAAGAGGGAGAGGAGTTAAGATGCAAAATTGGCCCCACATTATATTGAAAAATAATGCGTGACATAGAATAAAAACAATTTACTAATTTAATTGTTATGTAAACAAATTTTCAAAAAAAATATCTTTCCGTGAAATTGGGTGCGTTATGACGTCATAATGACATCATAATTAGACGGATAATGCTAAAAATGGACTATAAACGATATATTTAATGTACATTTTAGTTATTTTATATACCTCCACAGTCTTCCACCAACACCAAATTGAGAAGTTGTTTTGAGTATAGAGAGTTAATGATTATATCAACATATTTTGTTGGTGGAGGATTGTGGAGGTTGCTAAATATTAATTTATTTATAACCTCAGCCAGACCCTTAAAATCAATATTTTCACTCTTCTGATTGTATATATGAGACCATTATATACACAATCTCTGTACATTTCATGATTCATTTCAAGTAATGAAATTCATCAGTAAATAACTTATGTTTCTGTAGATAATTGTATTTATTTTAAATACAGTTTGTGTACATTGAAACCAGGAGAAAAACTCAGTGCATGCAATCCGGCGTCAATACCATAAAAAGAACTGGGGACTATAAGTGCCGTATATGGCCCCATATTTAATGAATCATTATCTTAGAAAATACTTGATTAAAATTTGATGTGTTTTATATTATAGACGAGATCATACTTTTGATGTTAAACTTGTTTCCAACAAAATCGATACGTATTTGACGTCATGAGCGTTATTTGTTTTCTGTATTTCGTGGAATTTTGCCCGCGATATTTGGACGGTTTTCGAAGAAATTAAGTACCTCCGCAGTCGTGCACCAGAAAAATATATTACCAGATTATTAAAATAGATAAAACACAAATACTGTTAAAGTATTTTTTTGGTTTCACGAGGTGTTAAATTTCTTGAAAAACGATGGGAAAATGTTCAAATATTCCAAGCGCTTAAATGACATTTTAATATTTGAGAAGCAATCTTTGCCGTAAAAAATGATGGTATGTCGGTACGTAACAGTTATATACAAATGTAAGATAAAAATAAAATAAACACCACTTCATCCAAAATAGCTTTTTTTCATAAGCCCCCAATTATTGATTATATATTTTCTTCCGGGATGCTGAAATAGTTATTACAATACTACAGGGATACGGAGGTAGCCGTTTAATGGTCTATTGATGCTACTTCTAAAATGAAGTAAAATAGTTTGATCCAAAAGGAGTAGATATTTTTTGGGCACAATCCAACAGATAGCTCTCACATTATGACCCAAAGGTGTTTTATGTTATGCACTACATACACAAACGTTTGATCCATCATTTGTCCATTGGAGGTTAGGTGTTTAACACCACTTTCAAAAATATTTCAGTTATTACCTTTGTGGCGGAAATTGAAGTACCCAGAGAAATCCACAGACCTGTCGCAAGTCACTGACAAACTTTATCACATAATGTTTTATCGAGTACACCTCGCCATGAATGTGGTTCAAACTCATAACTTAAGTGTTGATAGACAATGATTGCACAGGTAGTTGTAAATTCAACTACCATATGACCACGACGGCTCAAAATCAGTCAAGATGAAAGGTAATTGTTTTATTGATATTGATGGAATTTATGATTATCACTGTTTATAAACTTTCTTTTCATATCAATCAATGAAAAGTATTGGTTTGCTGAAAGTAGGTTTTTTGTTGGGGTTCAATGGATGGAATTTGTATCTCATGTCAAGTTCCGTCAATTGCAGACACAACGTTAGGCATATCAGAACAATACCTTTTCTTTTGCCACCAGACTGGGATGGTTGGCCACTGAATTCACATCACATTTTCATAAATTATAAAAAGTTTCCCCTTTTGCACCCAAATTAAACTTTTAACTTCTATCAGTTCCATTCTCTTAAATCAACCTCCAATGGACAAATGATGGATCAAAAGTTTGTGTATGTAGTGCATTGAAAATGTGTTCTCTCATGTGCACAAGTTATTGTTTGCATGATTGACAGACAATATTCATCATATTGTTTTCTAGCTTCTGAACTGTCGATCGAGAAAAAAAAAAAAATATTCTAGACAGGCAGCAAATAGCCAGTCAATGGGGTTTGCAATTAATATTTCGCATGCACAATAGTGACCCCACACCACAAGGTGTGGAAAATAGAAATATTCTTCTGTGGTTTAAATGCATATTAACTGCATTACATGTAAACTATTTAACTGTATGATTCTGTTTGATAAAGTCCTTTAACTAGAACAGGAACAAAATGTACACTTGAGTGAAATAGTGTTGTAATAAAAGATCGTGAACATGATGTACAAGTATGAAAGAATGTCAAGGTATATTTTAAATGAGGTTGAAACAAGTCACCATTTGATATTAATTCGGTTGTATTTCATTTTGACGATTCTAATTATGAAAGACGATCACAACCATATTGTTTTTGATTGGATTAAAATTATAGCTGTATAATAATGTATAATATCCTATTATTATTAGAATCCTAACATGACTGTGAATTTGACATAAATAAAATAACAAATGGCTCCCTTTAGGAAAACGGCGACTTTATGTGAAAGGGACACCAGACAGCTATGAGGAACGAATTTAATACATCCCTTAGCGCGGGATGTAAAGAACACACTCCTTACACGTAAAAGACAACTTACAGCAGATTCTGATAGCAACAGTTTATTAGGAGTGTTGTTATACCCCCACTCGCAGAGTGGTAGGTATACTGGAATACCCTTGTCCGTCCGTCCGTCTGTCCGTCCATCCCTAAACCTTATGTATGTAACTAGTCTCTTGTTGGATTTTATTCATATTTAGTATCTTGGTTGGCCATGATCTGAGCATGCGCATATTATACCGATTTCACGGATGGTTGATTTTTGCAAGAGTTATAGCCCTTTTCGTGTTTGTTTGACCATACGTCCGTTCGCGCATCTTGTGTACGCAACTAGTCATTTGTCTTTTGTGGCATTTCATTCATATTTGGTATTTTGGTTGGCCATGATCTGAGCATGCGCATATTATACCGATTTTACGGATGGTTGATTTTTGCAAGAGTTATAGCCCTTTTCGTGTTTGTTTAACCATACGTCCGTTCGCGCATCTTGTGTACGCAACTAGCCATTTGTCTTTTGTGGCATTTCATTCATATTTGGTATTTTGGTTGGCCATGATCTGAGCATGCGCATATTATACCGATTTTACGGATGGTTGATTTTTGCAAGAGTTATAGCCCTTTTCATGTTTGTTTGACCATACGTCCGTTTGCACATCTTGTGTACGCAACTAGTCATTTGTCTTTGGTCACATTTTATTCATATTTGGTATCTTGATTGGCCATTATCTGAGCTTGCACATATTATAACGATTTCACGGATGGTTGATTTTTGCGAGAGTTATAGCCCTTTTCATGTTCCCTTACGAGCTGCTACTATAAATTATTTCCTTAATTAGCTATGTATAATATTTATATTTAATAATCTGTAATACATCATTTTTCGTCATTCCAAACGTTTACTAGCCAACTGCCCTGGGAGGATACACATCTCTTGATTCCAACACTCTTTACACTCCTTTATGCCTCTCCACCACGTTAAGTCCCACTATAATCTAATACTTTACTACACATCAACTTATGTAGAGCGAGTGGGGGTATCACAGCACGACAATGCATGCAGTTTCATTGTTGGTTTGTCACAAAGCAAAATAATATCTACAATCTCCTCTTTTTCTAGTGACAATCAAAACAATCATACATAGACTCATGGCAGCGACACACATTTTACCTACACGATTAATCATATGGTTGTAAACTTGTTCTCATTATAGATACATATGAAATACTTGATTGTAAAACAATTATCTATCGACAACCACTTTCTATGGAATATCTGATTCCAAGGCTTGTTATCAGTTTATCAAAAAAACAAAAATAATTCTCACAGGTTCCTAGCTAAAATCGTTACACATTAAACATTTTGCTTCACACCATTTCCCAAAATATTTCCATATTATAAAAAAAAAGCGATCTTTAAATATTGGACTTCTCTCATATAGATTTGTGATGGTTGTCCGTAAAAATGTACTAAAATATATGATCGCATTGGTTGTCGTTAAGAATAAAGTATGGTTAAAAAGTGTTTAAAAAAATTTCAAATTTGACAAAGTTCTATTGTCCAAATAAATCTATCTATTACTTCTTTAAGATTAATACCAAAATTTCGACCAGTTTTCGACGATCCATGTTAATAAAATTCTGAATTGATATGACCTTAATATGTACATTATCAATGTCATAGCAGACGATGAAACCAAAATTGTTCTGTATGAGATATATTTTTTAAATGATTAAAGCTTTGTTAAGGTGACGAAAAAATGAATTACGAAAAACTACAATTTGAACGTGAAATAATAGATGTGGTACGTAGTTCCTACATTTAAAGATGACATTTTTAGATCAGATTTCATGAGATCATTCGTGCAATTTCAGCATCATAATATAACCTCTGACAAATGAAGCGATCAAAATAATGAGAGATTTTATCACGTGAAACAAACCGTCGAAAACAGGAGACCGTCGAAAATGGGTGACGTTGCGACATTACTATTCGTTCACTTTAATTTCACAATACAGCTTCGGAACATGTTTTTATTCCTGAAATCAATCCACATTGCATATTAAGTCAAATTTATGCTTTGTTTATTGAGTTTTATTATGCTTTGTTTTTGTTTTTGTTTTTTAAAGATATGCATTATAATACAATGATACGTACGTTCTGTATAATGAAAACAAATGACGTTCAGTGCTTTTCATTACCTAACTTCGTCGATCCGCTGTGAGGAATTAGATACACATATTAAAGGGATATTGTCTACCAGCTGCGTAATTTTTTCATACCCAAAATTATTGTCGATTTCCGTACTGACCTTCATAAAATGAAGATTAAACACCGAATTATTGATGAATACGCTCCGAAACGTTGTTTTTTCGACTAAAAAAGCTGACCATCGTTACCGGAAGCTAATTAATTATGCACTGACCTGGGCGAGGCCAACTCTATTTATTTATCTATTTTTATGTCAGTAGCCCGGATGCTGCAGCATGGATATTGAGGTAAGTTTCTATAAAAGTTGAGGAAAAAAGCTATTTGCCAACCGATTGTATCTAAAAGACGTAGAATAAATAATTTCTGTATCAGGAATAGATTTTCTTTGATGAAAACTACATGCCTTAACAGATTCAGCCGATATTTCCACGATAACCATTGAAAACATGCCAGGAGGCACCCTATGGGGACAAGCTCAACTACGTATTTTCGATCGGAAATTTTTGCCGGCGTTAAAAATAACTAAATTAGTTTTTTTCTTCTTATAAGTTATGAAGTTGTTCCCCGAGATTTTGATACACGTGTTAAAATAATTTATTTTAGCCAGTTTACCGACAATATGAAAACAGAGACATACATGTAGAACACAGTGAAATACATGTCTGATGAAAACGAATGACGTAGCCAGTGTTGTTTTATTTGTTAATTGACTGGAATGTTTCAGAGAAATTTGGGCTGGATTAGAAACAAAAGAGACCTTACTTCTAGTTCCACAAGACAGTTGCTGCAAAATAATATGGGACTGACCATTTACCTTGAAGGGGGCTATGTCACGTAGAAATGTTTTTTTTCAGACTGCACAGAAATCATATTTTCTTATTTTCCGGCGAAGTGCCAATCTAATTAAAACAAGGTGAACTGTGATCTAATGCTCACTTATGATACCCCTGCCACTTCCCATGATATGGGGTACCTATATGAAGCTTGTGACCAAATACCAGATTTCTGCCATCAATAGTTGTTGAGAAAAATGTGCATATATGTTCAATGTGGATAAAAACCAACTAAGTCGGCAAACAGGAAGTAGGAATCTGATGGTTCCAAAAACGCTTCCCACGATATGGCATACCTATGTGAAGCTTGTGACCAAATATCAGATTTCTGCCATCAATAGTTGCTGAGAAAAATGTGACGAAAAATATTTTGGAAGGACGAACGGACAGAGGTAAAACAGTATACCCCTAAAGCGGGGGTATAATTAGATCTAAAATAGGGAGCAAGTGCGTAGATCTAATTTTAATTGGATTGGCGAAGTGCTGGAATAATTTTTTTTCTTCAAAATTTTGTATACGATTATACTGTGAAAATGGCAAGTATATGATTATACTGTGAAAATGTCAAGTCGGAATATATTTTTTTCTCCTGTCCAGCCAAATTTTTTTCTTCAAGATTCAGAATCAAAATAATTTTTAGGAAAAAAACCATAAAAATAAAATTGAATAGCTTGAGGGGTAAATTGATAAAAAAAAAATTTGCAAGACCAAAATGGTTCTCCCATATACCAACAAAAAAACGAAATAAAACTGTGGTCATAAGAAAGTCCCACGAGAAAATCTTTCCTTCCAAAATAAAGACTTTTTTTTATTTCTCTAAACTGAATTTGTGCAAACTATTTCACTTATAATGAATTATATGTCTTTTTTAAATAAAGCTCATTTTTCTAGATGAATGTATAACCATCTGTCTTTACTGTTTTTATTAAATCTCTTGTCTTTATTACAGGACTTTGATCGGATTGTCCTTGATGAGGAAGTGTTGGGGGTTGCTAGAATGTTTCGAGAGGAACTTGTAGTAATGTCCCATGACGAGGATTACAACAGATCCAATAGGTATGCAGCCTACCGCCAGTATACCATTTGGGCACATGGCCGACTTGGAGCTGGGGTCAGACGTGTGATCCCAAGCTGTTGTACTTGGAAAATTAGGGACAAATATCCTGATCTATATGGACAATACAAGGGTTTCATTCCTAGACGATTTAATTAAAACTTGTTCATGAAATATTTTGTATTTTATCCCATATACCCTAATGATAAAGTTTACCACTTGCTTCCCTATGGTCGGTGGTTGTCTGGGTACTCTGGCTTCCTCCACCACTAAAACTGGTCGCCATGATATAGCTGAAATATTGCTGAAAGTGACGTTAAAACACCAAAAATAAAAAATAAATCAACCCTAATGAGTTGTTAATTTCACAAGTTGGTCAGTTGGAATTGTAAATTTAATTTGAAAGTTTTGCCATCTTATTATCATTTTTTGTTCTATCAGCACTGACAACTTCTTCTAAAATGGACTGACAGTCTTTTATATAATTCAAAACCAAACTTGGCAGAGATGTTTTCTATGAGGTCCTACACAAGAATTGTTACTCATGTGCAGATTCGTCAAAAAACATGGCCACCATGTGACTTTGAAAATTCTGATTGGTCGATTTTCAAGAAACTTCTTCTCAAGAACCGCTGAAGGGATTGAATTGAAATCTGGTATATATGTTCCTATGAATGTCTTTAACATGTGTTGTTACTGTTTGCGCCATTTGAAAATTCAAAATGGCCACCAGCGGAGGTCAAAATTTGCATTGAAACCCTATGGGAAACAACATTTTCATCTTCTTCTTGAGAACAGCTGAACAGAATTTAACCAAACTTGGCAGAGATGTTTCTTGTGAGGTCCTAAAAAGTTGTCCTGGTTTGTACTAACTAGACCAACACACTGAGTGTTATCATTATTGTGCATTGGACAATTTGTAATGCCCATTATCCTGACTTGGGTACTTTTCTGCTCTAAATGTGCAGAATTTCTGTCAGACCAGGAAAAACAAAGAGTGACAATCTAAATTTATTTTATGCGACAATATAGTCAATTGTTTTGTCTTGGTCTTCAAATCTGGATTTCTGAGATGCTACAATATCATCCCGAGTTGGAGGTTGTGGAATTGGTGCAAGATGGACCGAGATTCTTCTGGGATCATCTACTTCCAACTGCACACGTTAATTCATTCCTTCATTATCTTGCAGTCTCATACAAATGATGACCCTTAATAGTCTTGGAACATAGGAATATGACTTGTCAGCTTTAACAGGCTGCACAGACCATCTAGCTGTCTTTTTGTTGTAACTTCTCTGCCATCTGAAGTAGAAAAATACATACAATGTAATTCACAAGAATAAAACAATAGAGATTATGATCTATGGAGCCCTAACTTTCAATTCAAGATGAATATCTCGAATGTATAGTGAATGAGCAACTAAACATATCATTACAAGTCCACTTTATGAAGGATTTGAGTGATTTGTAGACAGATTTTAGGTTGTGGTCATCCCTCAAGAAGTTCTACGGCAGGCATCACGAGCTGGTCAATGGTTACAGGGTGTCTGTTACCCAAATCAGACCTGATCTTCATTTGTTGTTGATGTCTTTCCCTTCATCGGATGGGACTTCTACCAGACTTGACCATGGACAGCGCAGCGGGTTTGCGACTTTCGATTGACCCTTCTGAAGCCTATGATCAAATATCAGATTGCTGCCATAAATAATTACTGAGAAAAATGTTATGAACATCTTGGGACAAACGGACGGACAGAGGTAAAACAGTATACCCCTCCTTTCCAGTGGAGTGGGGGGTATAATAAAGCTCCTATGACATATGATCATGCATGGTTCTGTTATTAGGACAAAATTTCAAGTATGTAAGTTACAACTGAAACATGAAATTAACATGACAAACCTTAGAGTGAAGTTGAGGCTAGGTTCAAAATCTCCATCGTCAGAATCATCACCAACATCACTGCCCTCTTCAGTAATATCTATTGAGAGACTGTAAGAATAAAAAATAATTGTTTATTACAGTGTATGTGTATAATATCGAAACAAATTTTGCTATATGGTTCTGATGTGCAGCTGTATAACGAAAAAGCTTTTCAAAATAATATTAAATCTATATACATCTATCCAGCACACATCTACACAACACAATATAAAGAGACAAAATTACATCAAAGTTCCAGGAAAAAATTTGGTGCGCCAGACGTGCGTCAATTCTGTCCCAGTTTGGTTTCATTCCCGTAAGTAGCTAAGGAGGACTGGCCATTTCAGCTTGTGGATTGATGAAAATGTAACGATGACGCAGAAGCCAACATGATCCCTATATAATTTAGCTACTAGTAGTATCACTATGCAAGCCACAATAATTAATGGGAAACTGTTGTACAAGTGACTGTGTTGAACAATATTGACAATGTTACCTATAAACATAATGTAGAATACATGTATGTCTAATCTTTAACAAAATGAACATACTCAAATGGGTTCACAAATGAACTTGATTTCTCCAGTTTCATCCGTTTCGTTGAAATGTGATGGCTGCTCATTTCTTCTACTCTAGAATTACCTTGGTCAGAATATCTAAATAAAAAGTACAAATATCAATCACTACAAAATCACATTTGTCTGAAATTACCAGTTTTTATAGTAATTTGCCTAAAAAATTTAGACAATTTTACAAAAACCTGCATGATTTTAACACAGACATGGGCCATCGGTCTACTGTTAAATTCACACACTGTGAAACATGCAAATTGCTATGGATCTTCACATTATTTCTTAAAAATCTTGTTTATAAATCATACTTACAAGATCCAAACTAAACAAGGGCAAAGCATGGGGTATCCACTCGCCTAAAAATTTGACCTGGTGACCTTGACCTTTGACTTTGAAAATCAATAGGCTTCCAGATTCTCTTAAGGACTAAGTATGTACCAAGTTTGGTCAAAATCCATTGAAGGATGTTGATTCTAGAGTGTTCACAAGGATGTTACGCGGTAAAATTTTGACCCGGTTATCTTGACCTTTGACCTATAAGGCTATGACCTTGAAAATCAATAGGGTTTCGGCTATCTTAAGGACAAAGTATGTACCAAGTTTTGTCAAAAATCCATTGAAGGATGTTGATTCTAGTGTTCACAAGGATGTTATGCAGTAAAAATGTTAGCCTGTGACCTTGATCTTTGACATACGACCTTGAAAATCAATAGGGTTCCAGATTCTCTTAAGGACTAAGTATGTACCAAGTTTGGTCAAAATCCATTGAAGGATGTTGATTCTAGAGTGTTCACAAGGATGTTACGCAGTAAAAATTTGACCCTGTGACCTTGAAAATCAATAGAGTTTCAAATTCTCTTAAGGACTAAGTATGTACCACGGACGGAAGCGTTACTATATCTATTCGCAACTTCGTTGGCGAGGGGATAAAAAGCAGTTCAAATGACAATTCTTTAAATAGAAAGCCTTTATATGAAAAATACATATTGATTTCCCTCTATCATGTCTATGTTGATAATTCTAAGATAGTAAAGTATAATTTTGGCTCCCTGAACTAAAAATTATGTCCAAAATTGTTGAAATGTAGTAAAAAACTAGTTAATGTAATGTTTTTAGAATAGTCAAGAAATAAACTTGGTTTGCATAAGGAAATTGAAAACGATTTTCATTTAGTCATAGTCTAAAATATGCAGTTCAGGACATTTCAGTAAAATTTTATAGTCACATATATAGAAAAGTTTCTGAAACTTGCAAATTTCTATGGATCTTCATATTAGTTTTTAAAAACCTTGTTTATGTATCATACTTACAGGATCCAAACTAAAAATGCTACTGAAATGACACTTATTTAAATGGAAAGCTTTTTATATAAAAGATACATACAGATTTTCCACTATGGTGTTGGTGATAATTCACAGACAGGAAGATATAATTTTGGCTCCCATAACAAAGTGTTATGTTCAAACTTGTTGAAAGTACTTTTAACCTTATTTATGTAATGTATTTCCAGTACCCAAGATATGAACTTGTTTGCATAAAGGAATTAAAATGATTTTCATTTAGCCATGGTCTAAAATATGCATTTTAGGACATTTCTGAAATTTTCAGTAAAATTTTGTAGTCATATATAAAAAAAGTTCTGAAACTTGAAAATTTCAATGGATATTCATATCATTTCTTCAAAACCTTGTTTATAATTATATATTATACTTACAGGATCCAAACTAAAAGTGCAATTGAAATGAAGCTTCTTTAAATAGAAAGTTTTTATTTGAAAAATACATACTGATTTTCCATTATAGTGATAATTCGCAGAAAGTAAGGTATATACTTTTGGTTCCCAAAACTAAGTTTCTTGTCCAAGTTGTTGAAATTTGATAAAATTAAAAGCCTAATTATATGTTGTATATCAAAGAAACAAATTTGCTTGAATAAAAAGAACTTTATAGGGTTTTCATTAAGCCATGTACAGTTTTAATTCTTGCATTAAAAATGAATTGATTCAATATTTCTTTTTAAATTGATAATAATAAACTGCATTGTCATTGATATCATTTTTGCACTCCCATTTCCCCTTTGCTGGCCTCTTAAAATTTGTGTTTGTTTACCTCGCAAATACGGCCGTTTTATGCTACTCATTGACAATAATTTGCTGATGCCAGGTGCAAAATTAAATATATTGATTAATATCTACCGAAAATGATCATAGGCATCATCATAAATTCATAAAATATGAAAAACGATTGAGAAAAGAAGGCAACATGCTCGGCTTACCTATCAACAATAATCAAGCACTTCCTTGAGTTCGCTCCATCCAACGGCAACGGTCCAACTGATTCCCTACATATATCCTGCATTTGTTCCATTTGGAAGATACTTCACTTCTATTCCTCTTTATCTCTGAATCCGTCAAAGTCCGCTTTCTTCCACGCGTTGACAGTTTCTCTTTTGCCCAAGAACCACATGTTGTTTATTGTTTCTAAACAGTGCGCATGCTCAAGACGTGTTCGCATAGAAGGCCACATGAATAGATTTGAATATTGTCATCCGGACAATAATTCTTTTTTGGGTCTTTTTTGTCAAAAAATCGTATCTTTTGCAACATAACTCGGTGTTAATCTTCATTTTATGAAGGTCAGTACGGAAATCGACAATAATTTTGGGTATGAAAAAATTACGCAGCTGGTAGACAATATCCCTTTAACTAACTGTATTTATTTCTGAAAAGCACATATTGTGAATACATTTTGAAGAAAATGTTATCGACATCTGAGGTGGGCCCGATTTTCGCCCTTATAGCTCCCAGTCTAAGTCGTTTTGTTTCTTGATATTGTTGTCTCACATAACGTAATCGTATACAGGAGTTTTAGAAAGCTTCCATGTACATCCCCTTCCCCTCTTCCTCACCTCCCCCGTCATATACATGATTTGATATGTACATGTATATCTGAAAAAGGGTCATGCTAAATATATTTTCGGAATTTTTGGTGCGGGTACATCTGCATATAATATACATAGTCATGGCAGCCATATTATACATGGCATTTGATTGTCTTGTGTATCGCCATCCAGAAGCATTTGGATAAAAAAACCAAATAAACGTGTTTTGTAAGTAGATACTTTGCTTGTCAATAACAGTACAGTAACAGCTGATACATTTTTAATATATAGATCTGTATATAAATAGATAATATAATAAGATAGTTATAGTAATAACATAACATACATTTGCGGTTATGATAATGCAAAAAAATATTTTGCTTTATGAATATTAACCTATATTTTTTCCGAATTTCCTATTCACAAACATTTCGTTTTGTATTTATTGGTTCATTGTTTATGTAACATGACCAGGATATATAGTATTTAGAAACGTTTAAAGAGATCAAAAGAGGTAATCAGATGTCGTAAATCAGACAATACAATGGCTGAAAGATAAACTGCACAACAAACTGATAATGGATCAACACGAATACCACTAAGAATAGGGGTATTTTTGTATGATAAACATTGCATAAAAAAGTAGTATTTGTCAATTTTTTAACTTTTTTTGTGGCTAAGTGGGCAATATGGAAAGTTAGAAATGATATCTAATATGATAATAAAAATTTGGACACAATAAAATATTAAAAAGAGAACTAAAAAGTAATACTGCATTAATAACAAAATATCTCTTTTAAATAACAATATAGGCCAATTATTATTTGAAGCTCTATAAACCAAATTAGCATACTTTCCTTCTCTCCATTTTTGTGTTTACATGCAATCAATGTGTGTTTGTAAATGTATGCTAGCCTCAGGAATGTCAATGACTTCTGATGTCATATGTAAACAGGAAAATAAATTTAATAATAGAACAAAATAGGGGGTAAAGTGAGCTGTACCGGAAGGGTTAGCAGTCCTTACTCCACTAGTAGCACCTGTCGTGCTACAACGTACTTTTAAACAACACGCACTTCATCTGATGTGGAAATGTATTAAACTTTGTTAATACTGACGACCCATACACTATATACTAAACAATAGAAGACACTGTGTCCAAAGTTACAGTCAAACTCTAAGGATATCTATGTCATCTAGGGAAATGCTCTTTTTTTTATAGCAATTCATTGAATTTTAATGTTTACATATATGCTACATGGTTGTCAGACAATGTATTATTATGCTATTATCTTACATACATTTCATAATTAAAATCATTGACTACATTGTATATTTGACGATGCTTTATGATGTGAAAACTACGAGGGAATTATTTCTTAATTTAAGAAGAGTTTGAAGATAAGGGTAATAACAACATTACCGAACTCCGAACAATCTTACAAAGGGAAAGTCAAAACTCATAATTATATAAACAGACAAAATCAGTCAACAACCGGAAAACTGTGAAAACCGTAATGACCCTGACTTGGTACAGGCATTTCTATAGAAATGCATAATCCGTATATCAAAGAAGGACAGACAACACAATGGCCAAAATAAGAAGGCCAAAGGGGCAAACAACGATTTATAAAACACAAGCCTTTTTTTTATTTTATCCAAATTAGTATAACATATTAATTAATATAACTTCAATCACCTGTCATGTCTATTATTTCTGTTTTGTGTGTGTGTTTTTTTTATATTTCAAAATCAAATAATCATGGTAGTGTCTAATAAAACGTAGATATCAAATTCAGTGCGCACTACGCGTTTACAGGAATTTCAGTCTCGCGTTAGCATTTTATCATTTGCTATTCTACATTTTTCAGTCTCGCCCTGTTTCGGACGTGGAATTATAGTTCGGTACAGATCTCCTTCCAGCAGTTATACAAGAACAGGGTAAGTTTACGATAACATATACATTATAAAACTCTTTCTGAGTTTCGTTATACCGGTACTACGTATCGTCTTAGTATCTTGTAATACAGGGAAGGGGTAACAACCTATTGAGCCTTGCCACGTTACTGTGCCTCTCCCATATCACATCTTGTAATTCTACCGGAACCTGTCTTCTTTGTTTATATATATATATATATATATATAAACAGAGGAACAGAAATAATATTAGTAGTTCTTTTGGTTATCTAGCTTTGCTTGTATTTAACTCTACTTTCAACAATATACCGCAACGATATAGATGATATATTGTTGAAAATGTCGTTAAGCACCATCAAGCAAACATTCAACATTATAGCAATTATATCGTGACGGTCAGTGTAATGGGGGATGATACCACCGACCTCTCACAACTCTCTGACAAACTCTATACAAACTCACATAACACAGATGACCCGTCATATTTCCACATTCATATCTTATCACCAACGATCTTAGACAAGAATAACACGACGGATCTAAGTTCACACCGGTTTTTGCTGAGGTTTGTTTTGCTCATAATTAGAATTCAGTATTTTTAGTCATATTTTTGTCGATTTCTATTGTAACATTGTCTTTGTACCATTTACTGTACTTGAATTTATTTCTAAGTTAACCATGACGTAAATGGAGGAAGTGATATGTTGAGTTTTTTGTGTGCATTGTATTTATTTAAACTCAAATAAAACTTTCGTGCCATTATATATAACAATATAAAACAACATTTAAAGCGTTCATAGAAACAACATTTTTTCATTGTGCCAATAATGTATATTACTTACCGTTGAATCTTTAACCGTCCTTCAGGACAACCTCACTATGAGTGTAGGATAGAGTCATCACCAGTCACCAAAACCCCTATCATCTGCCCTCCACCATTGGGTAATCAGTACCATTTTCATGTAGATTTTGACTATGTACATCCTAGGAATCCATCACCGTGTACATATATGTACATATGTATCTACATTCATGGAAATGTCAATTACACTACATATTTCCAATAATACTGAGTCAATATTCCCCCTCCCTACCCATGATTTTAGAAGTCACTATTTGAGTGTTAAATAATTACGTCTAACGTTATCAACAAATACATCATGTATTTAATAAAAACGTAGATATCAAATGTAATGCGCACGACACGTTTCTGGTATAACTTTCAGCAGGTGCGCTCAATATCGAAATATTGGAAAGCCAAAATAAGCTAAAAGTGTTTGGGAGCAATACAATCTGAAGGGCATAAACAGCATAGCCAAAATTGGCTAATGACACCTATGTATGAGGGAGGAGAACCTTAGTTTTGATGATAATTACATTATTTGGGAACTGTAAATTAATAACAATAACAATAATAAATATATCTAATAAATCAACTAAGAAAATGTACTTGTGTCTACTATTTCATTTATTGGTAGTAACATGTGACATATTAGTCGACAGAGTAAAAAGAGGATATTTTTTTTCTGCCATGGCCTGAACAAAAGACGTTGATTATGGCGTCATATATTATACTCTTGTGAGTCAATTCAGAAAGGCTCTCAATCACGTAAAAATGTATTTTCATGTTATTATTATATTTTAGATGGACAGGGTGGCAAATTGGAATTTTTATTGCTGGAAGTGCTGTTGCAATAGCTCTCGTAGTATTATACATATTTTTGAAAAGGAGAAGAGCAGCTAGAGAGAGAAGAAGAGCAACTGCAGCTAATATTATCGTAATTACAACTGTGGGAGAAAACAATTGGCGTGAGTGATTGTCGTCTGCTATATCATTATGAACAGAGAGTTTAAACATTGATGGCCATCGACTCCACCAATATCAACAAAACTAACAATCACCTCTTACCTAAACATAACTCATTGAACAGATAAAAAAAAGATCACGATATATGTCGTTGAAAATCCAGGTCCTGGCTTGGAACATGCACGAAAATGTGGCGGAGTAAAGCCAGTTAATGGGATCAGAACTCTCCACTCTTTTTGATAACTGGATCTCCAACGCCAATACATATATAAACAAACGATATAGAAAAACCTGCCCAGATTCGCTTCCCCGCAATAAGACCACATACTATCACAAAAATAAATGACAACATAAACATATTTACAACAATACCAATAAATGTGTAAATAATGTGTTCACAAAATGTTGTCAAAACATTAGGAAAAATACTTTGCTTAATGAAGAGCGAGTGAGTAATTGTTGCTAAACGCCACAATGAGCAGCAATATCATGGCAGGAACAAGTTACATACATTCAATGTAGTGATGATGATGTCCCCCTTGTACTAGACCACAACGCTTAAATGAATTTTTATTGTGCTAGCTCACTGAAACAACAGTCCGAGAGTAGGCATGTAGCAACACTCGGACATATTATCCTGAGTTCGAGCCAACTGGTCATTCCTCTTACTAGCGTAGAAGCAGCAAATCACATTTTTATTGTCTTTTGTTTTACCCGGCCGGCGATCGAATCCATGATATATCGCATTCGATGTGAGCACGCTAACATTACACCACCGTACACCACCGATGTGGTACTAAATGAAGATGACACAGGAAGGAATCAGTACAATTAGCATTATCTTGTGAATGTTTTGTAAGGTTTTTGTCAGAATTTAAGATACATAAGTCATGGTTAAAACAGGAGATCTAATGATATTTATGAAAAGTATATCATTGAATTTCGTATGCTATCTATCTTACATTATTGTGTACAACGTACTTTTATTGTGGTTTTTTTTCAGAAACAGAACAACCTGCAACGTATCCCACACCATATCCCGATACCACCAACAGTTATCCTCGACAACCGTATCCATATAATGGTGGTGCAACACCTTACCCAACAGATGGAACAAACCCTGCAACAATGGGAATTGCACAACCATCCCCGTATGAGTGCAAAGCTACATATGACAATCACGGATTGGTCAAGTAAAACATGCCGAAATGTCAGGCAAATATAGAATGATACAGAGAGAAGGAGTATAGAGTTATTTACGAAACGAAACGAAATACTTTATTAAAGAACGCTCAATAATTGAACATTAAGGTTGACAAAGATTATGAGATAGTACATGAAAGAATGACATAATAAAATAACAAATAAAATTATTTATCCTGCAATCAGTACATTTGCTATACAAATATGCTATACTAATAAATTTTTGCTTTATTCGTACTAGACGAATATACTTTTCAGCCTACGAATAAACTTTCCTGGTACCCTGTAGCTATGTACAGCGGAGGGCGCAGACAAGTATGAAACTGGTACTAATGTAACGCGGACCACGAAGATGACACCCTTGACAACATTTATGAAAGGCGAGGAATGACGCTTGTTTCTGTCCTTTTTGTTTAAATCTGACAAGTTTTCCGACTTTTTTGACATTGCAGGATAAACACAATATACGTACATTGTCGTTAAATATAAAATTCATTTGTACTCGCTGCGAAACAGGCCTGGAAAGCTCGCCAAAGGCTCGCTATTCTGCCTGTTTCTAAAGCTCGTACAAATAAATTTTATATTTACCGACAAATACATTTGCTGTACAAATATGCTATACGAATAAATTTTTGCTTTATTCGTACTAGACGAATAAACTTTTCAGCCTGCGAATAACTTTTAAGCCCCGCCTATATATATTCCGGAACTACTTTTTTGTGTCTTTGTTCTCCTGTGAAGGAGTTAAAATATTAACCGTAACCAATGTCAATAATCGACGTCGTCTTTTTCTAATAAATGTTTTCGTTCTCACTATTTGTAAATTTACAAACCGACAAAATGAAACTAATAATTTTAAAATTTCATATTTTTTATACATATTTTACGATAAAAAAAATCCTAGAAGTCAATAAAAAACAAAACAAAAATCTTAAACAAATCCACAGGGGCTCACAGTTATATTTTCACATCGCCAGGTATATGATTAATACATACCTGGTGCAATGTATATACTACTCTAGTTTATTGATGAATTCGTATATAACACTGCACTCAAGATTTTATATATACTATGAAAATGTGTATGGTTTTATGCGAGTGTGATTGGTGTTTTAAAAATGAAAGAACCATTTTTAAATAACTGAAAGACGATAGGAGAATAAACAATCTAATTAAAATCAGAAGTTTTTTTTTATTTATTTATTTTCTTTTGTGACACACTAATATCCATCAACATGCCATTTGTGGTCATGTCTGGTAACATTTCATTCATCCTTGAACGTCCAATCAAATGCAAGACAGTCGTATATTAACCAATCGGACATCAGCCTTTGGCGGTTTAAGATGGTAGACCCACAGCTGATATGAATGATGACCTGACCCAATACGATATAATATTATATGTTGCAGTATCGCAAAAGTAAATTAATTAATAAAATATGCAGCAAACATCTAATTTGATTTAAAATGGAGAGTACATAATATTTTTGGAAATTATGTGATACATGTTGTCCGTGACTGGCGACAGGTCCGTGGTTTTCTCCGGTTACTCTGGTTTCCTCCTCCAATATAACTGACCGCCACGATATAACTGAAAACAGAAATGAAATAGAGAAATAATATGTTGTATAATTCGTAGTCGTCCCATTTTTAACTAATACATTTAAATACATTAAGTATAAATTTAATCAAAACATTAACAATTTTTGTATATTTGTATAACTTGCCTTTATTGTCAATATATCAACATCAAAAGCGCGAGAGGACCATGTTTTACTGCCATAAATGTTTCGAATATGAGTTACATACTATCGTTGCAATATCCTGAGGTAAAACTATATAATTATTGCAACCCAAACAGTACACGCGGGAGTTATGCAATTTTGGTATATTCTAAATAATGAACCCGCAAGGCATATACTGAATGCAGTATTGTGGATACCAAGTGTGCGAGAACGAATGCGAACAATATAATTGAATTCGGTATGTCGGAATGATCAAATGATTCGAAAGAGGAAACATTTTTATTTAGGTCTCAAACAACATCATAATATTTTTTTCTGTTTTCAATATAGCTTTAAATAATCTGTAATTAAGCTTGTAATCACTGTTTTGTTATTATTGTTACTGATCATGTAGAATGTATTAACAATTGTTTTCAATGATGCATAGATAAATAAAAATTCAACAACTGAATGGAATCTTTTGAAGTTTTATAATAAGAGTTTGAAGATACCAAAGGGACCATCAGAATCCGTATATCGAAGAAGAACAGACAACACAATGGAGAAAAGAAAAAGTACAAAAGGCCAAACAACGATCCACAAAACATACACATAAAACTAAAGATCGAGTAACATGAACCCCACTAAAAACCGGGGGTGAACTTAGGTGCTCTGGAAGGGTAAGCAGTTCCTGCTCCACTACTGGAACCCGTTTTGTTAATCTAATTACAAACCCGTTGATAAGTCAAGAATGAGGAAAGGACCGGGAAGTGCTTACGACAAGTGGAACATATCCGTGGTCATTTGTGACACAGATATTCCAAAACGGTCAACCAAGTCATGGTGGCGACCGTAAAACTTACGAAGTGATAATTTCAACTTAACCAAAACGAACCCTTGGTTCAGTAGCTTCCTTGTTAGCAGAACCCTCTATCAAGGAAATCCTGATAGGAACCACAAGCTCTGGAATATCGTATCAACATTGTTGACCAAAGTAGATTTTGTTTGGAGCGCGATACTTATGTCAATGTTTTAAAAACCCTGTAAAACAACAAAAATGCATTCAATAGTTATATTTCCATTTTTTTAATGATTAAATACAATTAAAATCATTATTATTTATCTTATTATTTCAAATTTCAACTTTTTTTTATTGTGCGCAGTAATAAGTTTTTATGACGCCCGAAAATAGATTTCGTATGTTTGAATGGTTGTGCTCTTCATATTCTGGCTCACGTGCTGATTTTATAAGCTATTTACGTTCCTATCCGTAGATATAGAGATTTTAACACCCTGAAGTAGCAAAGTGCATCCTGAGGCGCAGCCGAGGGTGTACATGCTACTGAAGGGTGCTAAATTCTCCATATCTACGGACACGAACGTAAATAACGAATATATCCCCGGTTATGGTCAATACTAAGACATTTGGACCCCGGTGGACCACATACAAGTGACGTTTTCTTTGTTGTTGGAAAGAATAAGCAATAAATATGAAAATTTCGAGTGTTTTTTACCCGGTGTAGGGTACTACCTTAAGGTAGAACCCTACAGTTGATCAAATTAACAGCTTTATATTCAATATATGACCAAAATCAACATCGCGAGCTTTGACGTCATGTATTTTCCCTATCTTTTTTTTTCTTTTATTTATTTTTCAATAGTCATCAGTGAATCAGTGAAAAAATAATGACTATTTATTTTCCCTATCTTGAAAATTATAACAACCTTTGATTGGTTAATGGCTAGTGAACCCGATAGTATAGCTTAGCAACACCCGGGAATATGGGTTATTTTTATGCCCGGGGTTTTAGCCAATCAAAATTTGCTATAATTTTCAAGCCGAAGATAATATAAGTTATTTACGTTCCTATCCGTAGATATGGAGATTTTAGCACACTGAAGTAGCCAAGTACATCCTGAGGCGCAGCCGAAGGGTATACAGGCTACTGCAGGGTGTTAATTTCTCCATATATACCAATAGGAACGTAAATAGCGAATTTATCCACGGCTATAGTAAAAAATAAGACATGTTGGACCCCGGCGGGCCACGTAAAAGTGACGTTTTCTTTGTTTTTTGAAAGGGTAAGTAAAAAATATGAAAATCTCGAGTGCTTTTTACCCGATGTAGGGTATTACCTTTGGTAGAACCCTACAGTTGATCAAAATAATAGCTTTCTATTCAATATATAGCCAAAATAAACTCAATTTGAATTTGGAGCATAACGTCGCGAGCTTTGACGTCATATCATCCCCGTTTTAAAAAATTATGACAAGATTTGATTGGTTAAATGGCTAGTTACACCCGGTAATATGGCCTAGCAACACCCGGGAATATGTTTTTTTTGTGACCGGGGTTTTAGCCAATCAAAAGGTGTTATAATTTTCAAAACGGGGATAATTTACGATATCAACATATCCATATCCAAATAATATGTACATAAGCATAGGCCAGATGATATGTATTCAATATATTGTGTAACTCATTCATCCAACTGTAATTTATAGTAGATTCAAGTGAATGGTTAACCAAAACTCTACAATCTAGGCATGTCTAATGTTGTCATTTCTATGAATTAAAGGGAATGGGGGATGCTATTTTATGATTTGCTTATATCTGTATTGCCGATGAAGACCTAGTTATCAGGGGCATTGTGACCCCATTAGACTCATGCGTCATGTACGGAACAAATAGATGTAAACTGTTGTTTATCCCCTTTGTTTCATTCGTGTTTGTCCATCTGGAGATTATGTTAGGTACTGTTCACTCTACTTTATATTTTATCTTTATTTTTAACCTGTTTTGTTTCCTTATTTTGCAGTTTACGTTTTGCAAGAGGAGTGTCTCATATTGTTACAGAAAGCAAACGATTGAGTAGCACGCACCTCATTAAGAAACAGGGCTATCAGGGGTAAACACAACACCACACAGAAAGCAAACGATTGAGTAACACGCACCTCATTAAGGACCGGGGATATCAGAGGTAAACACAACACCACACAGAAAGGAAACGATTGAGTAACACGCACCTCATTAAGAACCGAGGATATCAGGGGAGAACACAACACCACACAGAAAGGAAACGGTTGAGTACACACACCTCATTCAGGACCGGGGATATCAGGGGTAAGCACAACACCACACAGAAAGCAAACGATTAAGTAACACACACCTCATTAAGAACCGGGGATATCAGAGGAAAACACAACACCACACAGAAAGCAAACGATTGAGTAACACGCACCTCACTAAGAACCGGGGATATCAGAGGAAAACACAACACCACACAGAAAGCAAACGATTGAGTAACACGCACCTCACTAAGAACCGAGGGTATCAGGGGAAAACACAACACCACACAGAAAGGAAACGGTTGAGTACACGCACCTCATTCAGGAACGGGGATATCAGGGGTAAGCACAACACCACACAGAAAGCAAACGATTAAGTAACACACACCTCATTAAGAACCGGGGATATCAGGGGTAAACACAAAACCACACAGAAAGCTAACGATTGAGTAACACGCACCTCACTAAGAACCGAGGATATCAGGGGAAAACACAACACCACACAGAAAGGAGACGGTTGAGTACACGCGCCTCATTCAGGACCGGGGATACCAGGGGTAAGCACAACACCACACAGAAAGCAAACGATTAAGTAACACACACCTCATTAAGAACCGGGGATATCAGGGGTAAACACAAAACCACACACAAAGCAAACGATTGAGCAACACGCACCTCATTAAGAACCGGGGATATCAGAGGTAAACACAACACCACACAGAAAGCAAACGATTGAGCAACACGCACCTCATTAAGAACCGGGGATACCAGGGGTAAGCACAATACCACACAGAAAGCAAACGATTGAGTAACACACACCTCATTAAGAACCGGGGATATCAGGGGTAAACACAACACCACACAGAAAGTAAACGATTGAGTAACACGCACCTCAATAAGAACCGGGGATATCAGTGGTAAACACAACACCACACAGAAAGCAAACGATTGAGTAACACACACCTCACTAAGAACCGGGGATATCAGAGGTAAACACAACACCACACAGAAGGGAAACGGTTGAGTAACACGCACCTCATTAAGAACCGGGGATATCAGGGGTAAACACAACACCACACAGAAAGCAAACGATTGAGTAACACGCACCTCATTAAGAACCGGGGATATCAGGGGTAAACACAACACCACACAGAAAGTAAACGATTGAGTAACACGCACCTCAATAAGAACCGGGGATATCAGATGTAAACACAACACCACACAGAAAGAAAACGATTGAGTAACACGCACCCCATTACCAACCGGGGATATCAGGTGTAAACACAACACCACACAGAAAGCAAACGATTGAGTAACACGCACCTCATTAAGAACCGAGGATATCAGGGGAAACACAACACCACACAGAAAGGAAACGGTTGAGTAACACGCACCTCATTAAGGACCGGGGATATCAGAGATAAACACAACACCACACAGAAAGCAAACGATTGAGTAACAATGCACATCATTAAGAACCGGGGATATCAGGGGTAAACACAACACCACACAGAAAGTAAACGGTTGAGCAACACGCACCTCAATAAGAACCGGGGATATCAGGGGTAAACACAACACCACACAGAAAGCAAACGATTGAGCAACACGCACCTCATTAAGAACCGGGGATATCAGGGGTAAGCACAACACCACACAGAAAGCAAACGATTGAGTAAAACGCACCTTATTAAGAACCGTGGATATCAGGGGTAAGCACAACACCACACAGAAAGCAAGCGCATTAAGTAACACGCACCTCATTAAGAACAGGGGATATCAGAGGTAAACACAACACCACACAGAAAGGAAACGGTTTAGTAACACCCACCTCATTAAGAACCGGGGATATCAGGGGTAAACACAACACCACACAGAAAGCAAACGATTGAGTAACACACACCTCATTAAGAACCGGGGATATCAGGGGTAAACACAACACCACACAGAAAGTAAACGATTGAGTAACACGCACCTCAATATGAACCGGGGATATCAGAGGTACACACAACACCAAACAGAAAGCAAACGATTGAGTAACACGCACCTCATTAAGAACCGGGGATATCAGAGGTAAACACAACACCACACAGAAAGCAAACGATTGAGAACCACGCACCCCATTAAAAACCGAGGATATCAGGTGTAAACACAACACCACACAGAAAGCAAACGATTGAGTAACACGCACCTCATTAAGAACCGAGGATATCAGGAGAAACCACTACACCACACAGAAAGGAAACGGTTGAGTAACACGCACCTCTTTAAAGACCGGGGATATCAGAGGTAAACACAACACCACACAGAAAGCAAACGATTGAGTAACACGCACATCATTAAGAACCGGGGATATCAGGGGTAAACACAACACCACACAGAAAGCAAATGAATAAGTAACACGCACCTCATTAAGAACCGGGGATATCAGGGGTAAACACAACACCACACAGAAAGTAAACGGTTGAGCAACACGCACCTCATTAAGAACCGGGGATATCAGAAGTAAACACAACACCACACAGAAAGCAAACGATTGAGCAACACGCACCTCATTAAGAACCGGGGATACCAGGGGTAAGCACAACACCACACAGAAAGCAAACGATTGATTAACACACACCTCATTAAGAACCGGGGATATCAGGGGTAAACACAACACCACACAGAAAGTAAACGATTGAGTAACACGCACCTCAATAAGAACCGTGGATATCAGAGGTAAACACAACACCACACAGAAAGCAAACGATTGAGTAACACCCACCTCATTAAGAACCGGGGATATCAGGGGTAAACACAACACCACACAGAAAGGAAACGGTTGAGTAACACGCACCTCATTAAGAACCGGGGATATCAGGGGAAAACACAACACCACACAGAAAGCAAACGATTGAGTAACACGCACCTCATTAAGAACTGGGAATATCAGGGGAGAACACAACACCACACAGAAAGCAAACGATTGAGTAACACGCACTTCATTAAGAACCGGGGATATCAGGGGTAAACACAACACCATACAGAAAGCAAACGATTAAGTAACACGCACCTCATTAAGAACCGGGGATATCAGGGGTAAACACAACACCACACAGAAAGCAAACGGTTGAGCAACACGCACCTCATTAAGAACCGGGGATATCAGGGGTAAACATAACACCACACAGAAAGCAAACGATTGAGCAACACGCACTCATTAAGAACCGGGGATATCAGTGGTAAGCACAACACCGCACAGAAAGCAAACGATTGAGTAAAACGCACCTCATTAAGAACCGTGGATATCAGGGGTAAGCACAACACCACACAGAAAGCAAACGATTAAGTAACACGCACCTCATTAAGAACCGGGGATATCAGAGGTAAAAACAACACCATACAGAAAGGAAGCGATTGAGTAACACGCACCTCATTAAGAACCGGGGATATCAGAGGTAAACACAACACCACAGAGAAAGCAAACGATTGAGTAATACGCACCTCATTAAGAACCGAGGATATCAGAGGTAAACACAACACCACACAGAAATCAAACAATTAAGTAACACGCACCTCATTAAGAACCGAGGATATCAGAGGTAAACACAACACCACACAGAAAGCAAATGATTAACTAATACGCTCCTCCATAAGAATCATGGATATCAGAGGTAAATACAACACCACAGAGTAAGCAAACGATTGAGTAATACGCACCTCACTAAGAACCGAGGATATCAGAGGTAAACACAACACCACACAGAAAGGAAACGGTTGAGTAACACACACCTCATTAAGAACCGGGGATATCAGAGGTAAGCACAACACTACACAGAAAGCAAACGATTGAGTAACACGCACCTCTTTAAGAAGCGGGAATATCAGAGGTAAACACGACACCACACAGAAAGGAAACGATTGAGTAACACGCACCTCATTAAGAACCGGGGATATCAGAGAAAAACACAACACCACACAGAAAGGAAACGATTGAGAAACACGCACCTCATTAAGAACTGGGGATATCAGGGGTAAGCACAACACCACACAGAAAGCAAACGATTGAGTAACACGCACCTCATTAAGAACCGGGGATATCAGGGGTAAACACAACACCACACAGAAAGCAAACGATTGAGTAACACGCACCTCATTAAGAACTGGGAATATCAGGGGAGAACACAACACCACACAGAAAGCAAACGATTGAGTAACACGCACCTCATTAAGAACCGGGGATATCAGAGGTAAACACAACACCACACAGAAAGCCAACGATTGAGTAACACGCACCCCATTAAGAACCGGGGATATCAGGGGAAAGCACAACACCACACAGAAAGTAAACGATTGAGTAACACACACCTCACTAAGAACCGGGGATATCAGAGGTAAACACAACACCACACAGAAGGGAAACGGTTGAGTAACACGCACCTCAATAAGAACCGGGGATATCAGGGGTAAACACAACACCACACAGAAAGCAAACGATTGAGTAACACGCACCTCATTAAGAACCGGGGATATCAGGGGTAAACACAACACCACACAGAAAGTAAACGATTGAGTAACACGCACCTCAATAAGAACCGGGGATATCAGATGTAAACACAACACCACACAGAAAGAAAACGATTGAGTAACACGCACCCCATTACCAACCGGGGATATCAGGTGTAAACACAACACCACACAGAAAGCAAACGATTGAGTAACACGCACCTCATTAAGAACCGAGGATATCAGGGGAAACACAACACCACACAGAAAGGAAACGGTTGAGTAACACGCACCTCATTAAGGACCGGGGATATCAGAGATAAACACAACACCACACAGAAAGCAAACGATTGAGTAACAATGCACATCATTAAGAACCGGGGATATCAGGGGTAAACACAACACCACACAGAAAGTAAACGGTTGAGCAACACGCACCTCAATAAGAACCGGGGATATCAGGGGTAAACACAACACCACACAGAAAGCAAACGATTGAGCAACACGCACCTCATTAAGAACCGGGGATATCAGGGGTAAGCACAACACCACACAGAAAGCAAACGATTGAGTAAAACGCACCTTATTAAGAACCGTGGATATCAGGGGTAAGCACAACACCACACAGAAAGCAAGCGCATTAAGTAACACGCACCTCATTAAGAACAGGGGATATCAGAGGTAAACACAACACCACACAGAAAGGAAACGGTTGAGTAACACCCACCTCATTAAGAACCGGGGATATCAGGGGTAAACACAACACCACACAGAAAGCAAACGATTGAGTAACACACACCTCATTAAGAACCGGGGATATCAGGGGTAAACACAACACCACACAGAAAGTAAACGATTGAGTAACACGCACCTCAATATGAACCGGGGATATCAGAGGTAAACACAACACCAAACAGAAAGCAAACGATTGAGTAACACGCACCTCATTAAGAACCGGGGATATCAGAGGTAAACACAACACCACACAGAAAGCAAACGATTGAGAACCACGCACCCCATTAAAAACCGAGGATATCAGGTGTAAACACAACACCACACAGAAAGCAAACGATTGAGTAACACGCACCTCATTAAGAACCGAGGATATCAGGAGAAACCACTACACCACACAGAAAGGAAACGGTTGAGTAACACGCACCTCTTTAAAGACCGGGGATATCAGAGGTAAACACAACACCACACAGAAAGCAAACGATTGAGTAACACGCACATCATTAAGAACCGGGGATATCAGGGGTAAACACAACACCACACAGAAAGCAAATGAATAAGTAACACGCACCTCATTAAGAACCGGGGATATCAGGGGTAAACACAACACCACACAGAAAGTAAACGGTTGAGCAACACGCACCTCATTAAGAACCGGGGATATCAGAAGTAAACACAACACCACACAGAAAGCAAACGATTGAGCAACACGCACCTCATTAAGAACCGGGGATACCAGGGGTAAGCACAACACCACACAGAAAGCAAACGATTGAGTAACACACACCTCATTAAGAACCGGGGATATCAGGGGTAAACACAACACCACACAGAAAGTAAACGATTGAGTAACACGCACCTCAATAAGAACCGTGGATATCAGAGGTAAACACAACACCACACAGAAAGCAAACGATTGAGTAACACACACCTCATTAAGAACCGGGGATATCAGGGGTAAACACAACACCACACAGAAAGGAAACGGTTGAGTAACACGCACCTCATTAAGAACCGGGGATATCAGGGGAAAACACAACACCACACAGAAAGCAAACGATTGAGTAACACGCACCTCATTAAGAACTGGGAATATCAGGGGAGAACACAACACCACACAGAAAGCAAACGATTGAGTAACACGCACTTCATTAAGAACCGGGGATATCAGGGGTAAACACAACACCATACGGAAAGCAAACGATTAAGTAACACGCACCTCATTAAGAACCGGGGATATCAGGGGTAAACACAACACCACACAGAAAGCAAACGGTTGAGCAACACGCACCTCATTAAGAACCGGGGATATCAGGGGTAAACATAACACCACACAGAAAGCAAACGATTGAGCAACACGCACCTCATTAAGAACCGGGGATATCAGTGGTAAGCACAACACCGCACAGAAAGCAAACGATTGAGTAAAACGCACCTCATTAAGAACCGTGGATATCAGGGGTAAGCACAACACCACACAGAAAGCAAACGATTAAGTAACACGCACCTCATTAAGAACCGGGGATATCAGAGGTAAACACAACACCATACAGAAAGGAAGCGATTGAGTAACACGCACCTCATTAAGAACCGGGGATATCAGAGGTAAACACAACACCACAGAGAAAGCAAACGATTGAGTAATACGCACCTCATTAAGAACCGAGGATATCAGAGGTAAACACAACACCACACAGAAATCAAACAATTAAGTAACACGCACCTCATTAAGAACCGAGGATATCAGAGGTAAACACAACACCACACAGAAAGCAAATGATTAACTAATACGCTCCTCCATAAGAATCATGGATATCAGAGGTAAATACAACACCACAGAGTAAGCAAACGATTGAGTAATACGCACCTCACTAAGAACCGAGGATATCAGAGGTAAACACAACACCACACAGAAAGGAAACGGTTGAGTAACACACACCTCATTAAGAACCGGGGATATCAGAGGTAAGCACAACACTACACAGAAAGCAAACGATTGAGTAACACGCACCTCTTTAAGAAGCGGGAATATCAGAGGTAAACACGACACCACACAGAAAGGAAACGATTGAGTAACACGCACCTCATTAAGAACCGGGGATATCAGAGAAAAACACAACACCACACAGAAAGGAAACGATTGAGAAACACGCACCTCATTAAGAACTGGGGATATCAGGGGTAAGCACAACACCACACAGAAAGCAAACGATTGAGTAACACGCACCTCATTAAGAACCGGGGATATCAGGGGTAAACACAACACCACACAGAAAGCAAACGATTGAGTAACACGCACCTCATTAAGAACTGGGAATATCAGGGGAGAACACAACACCACACAGAAAGCAAACGATTGAGTAACACGCACCTCATTAAGAACCGGGGATATCAGAGGTAAACACAACACCACACAGAAAGCCAACGATTGAGTAACACGCACCCCATTAAGAACCGGGGATATCAGGGGAAAGCACAACACCACACAGAAAGTAAACGATTGAGTATCACGCACCTCATTAAGAACCGGGGATATCAGGGGAGAACACAACACCACACAGAAAGCAAACGATTGAGTAACACGCACCTCATTAAGAACCGGGGATATCAGGGGAAAGCACAACACCACACAGAAAGTAAACGATTGAGTATCACGCACTTCACTAAGAACCGGGGATATCAGAAGTAAACAGAACACCACACAGAAAGCAAACGATTGAGTAACACACACCTCATTAAGAACTGGGGATATCAGGGGTAAATACAACACCACACAGAAAGCAAACGATTGAGTAACACGCACCTCATTAAGAACCGGGGATATCAGGGGAGAACACAACACCACCCAGAAAGCAAACGATTGAGTAACACACACCTCATTAAGAACCGGGGATATCAGGGGTAAACACAACACCACACAGAAAGCAAAAGATCGAGCAACACGCACCTCATTAAAATTCGGGGATATCAAGAAAAACATCTTAATTAAAAATGATCATGATCATGATTAACATATTTAATGATATACAATTATAGCATTGTGACGAGTTCAATATGATGTTTTATTGAACACAGAACAGCAATTCTGAATGAGGCTAAAACATCACTGTATTAATACCAGTAACCTGTGCAATATTTCGTAATAACTTGATGTTTTTAAATCAATTATATTGTTAGTGGTTAGGGTGCGATATTATGTATTTTTTACCATGTATTGGGAGATACGAATAGTTGTTCACCAAGAGGAAACTCACGTCTGACCAAAGGCGATCTGTATTCTATAATTTTAGTTGAACATATCATAATGGTAAAGTGTCTATGGATCTGCGGGATATATAAACAAACCCGGTGCAACCTCTCCGAGAGGAGTCTCTGCTAATTGTAGGGCACAGCTCAAATATACAACATTAGACGGGTCGTCAATGAGTTCCCCGTGAAAGTAGAATGGCAAAAGCAGCTCTTAATGGAATTTGTTACCAATGGTTGTTGGCGACCTGTTTTATGTTGCAAGGCAAAAGTTTCGACCCTCTTCATTATATCCTGTCTCAATGGAACCTTTGGCAGATTGGCCAATCCCCTTGCTAATTTTTATCTACGTGATTTATTGTTTATTCTAATATGACGTCCTTCAAACGCTTTGAGTCCATACCCGTGGTAAAAATAATATATACCTACACCCATTGTAATTTATGACGTCATCGACAATTTATAACGATATTTTACCAATTTTTACATATTAGAATCGAAATAATTCATGGAAGCCATATGTATATATTGTTTTTACCACGGGTAGGCCTTTATGTCAGCTTTTTACCCCTCGCTTACGCTCGGGGTAAAACTTCGTGACATAAAGGCCTACCCGTGGTAAAAACAATATATACATATGGCTTCTATGAATTATTTCTTAATTAACTTGTTATCGTCATGAATATAGCTGATCTAATGTTTACTGGATTTTAAACAACAACCAATCAATCAATACACACAAAAAAGAAAAAATAATACAGACATGCACTATTTTCCTAAATTTTGTGTGGATACTCTACTATGTGATTTTGTAACATATTTGATGTATTTGACAGAAAGAAAATGCGATATGGACATTCATATTGAACAGAAGAATTTGAAGATATCAAAAGGGTAATTAGAAACCGTAGAACAGTATATCTCTCTCAGTTAATACTATATTCTAGAGTTTGCGTTTCCTATCATGAAGGTTGCTGCTAACAAGGACGTTACTAAAGAAGTGGCTCTAGCGGTGAAATTGAAGTAATTACCCCCAAACGTTTTTGGATTAACCGTTACGGAATATCCGAGTCATATATCCGATGCCGATTGGTCGTTCTGTTTTGTCGTAGTTACAATCCCGTCCTCCTTTCCTCGTTCATGACCAACCATTTGCAATATGAGAAACACGATGGCTGTCAATAGTGGAGCAGGACATGTTCATCTCCAGATTTTAGTTAGGTATTTGTTGCTCAATCATTAGCTGTCTGTATAGTATTTTGTTGATATTTGTTTACCATTTTGTCTTTTTATTTTGGCCAATGCATTATCCATCATTTTTCATTTGGTCATTGTATTGTCTGTGCATTTTCAGCTGATTACCCCTTTGTATCTTCAAATTTTCTTGATATAAATTTAATTTATTTTATATAAAATTTAGATAGGTTAGTAGTAAAGTAGGATGGATACGACAAATTCAATCTTCCTCATGTTTGCTGTCGAGTGGTTGATTTTGCAGAAATATATTTGACCCCTTCAAAGGGGATATTATACCGCATCAGAGAAACAAGGTTCTATTTGTTTCTTATATCTGGGGATTCGTGAAGAAAAACGGTGGCTGTACATTTGAGTAGTTCGGAGCAAATATGTTTACTGCCTCTGGAAAAGTATTACTAGTTAAGTAGCCACAAAAAAAGATAATATTTTTAGCGGTTGCAATATGCCTACTTTATTTTGATATCGACAGAATGAGTTCTTAGCGTGCAAAGAGCGTTACCCTCTCCAGTTAAGGTACTCAATATGGTCCATCGATCGGCTTTTCGTAATATAACCTCCCAAATCCCCCTATCGATAGGACGTATTTCAATTTGGATCTACCATAAACGGGTATACTGGGTAGCTTTGTTGTGAGTCGTCTCCATTTTTTTCCAATGAGTGATACCGATAACTAAATTAGATATACTCGACTCCGTATACATGACATCACAACAAAATAACCCGTATAACAAGAAACAACAACACTAACAATTGAGCACAATTATTCCTATGTATGAATATTATTGCAAAAACCACGTAAGAATACCACCATATTGTGACTCCTTTTATCTCAAAAATGCAGAAAACATTGATTGCAGAATGCTTACAATATCTTCGTGTCATTTAACAGTAACATGACAGGTTCCATCAGTGGTGTAGGTCCGCCTTACCCCACCGGAACACTATAATTTACCCCCCCCCCCCAATTTTAGTGGGGTTCATGCTGTACAATCTTGCACCCAAATATTTGTACATTATTTGGCTTTCAAATATTTTGGCTTTAAGCGTACCTGGTGAAGGTTATACCAGAAATGCGTCGTGCGCATTAAATTTGATATCAACGTTTTTATTCAGTTTTCTGTGTGGCATTTTGTATACCATATTGTGTCCTTGTATTTTCCGTCCCTCATCGATAAACAGCTTCTAATATAGAATTACCAAGTGAGTTATTAATTCGTAGTTCTTTAATGAATCATAGTTATATCACTTTCACACAAATACAATGTAATAAGGGGCTTTCACCCAGTATGGCTACCGTGGGCGTGATCATATGGTAGTTGGATTTACAATTACCTGTGCAATCAATGCCTATCACCACTAAAGTTGTGAGTTCAAACTCATTTCATGGCGAGGTGTACTCGATATAACATTATGTGATATAGTTTGTCAGTGACTTGAGACAGGTCGATGGTTTCTTCCACCAATAAAGCTGACCGCCACGATATGACTGAAATATTGTTGAAAATGTCGTTAAACACCATATGCCAAACCCAAATGACAAATAAATAAACGTTAGAGAAAACGTAAATGGAAATTAGAATAAAGAATTGACAATCCAGAGACACATGCAACATTGTGCACAAGACATAGAACGAAGGCGAACTAAACAAAAATAACACAACACAGAAAACTGAGACGACGAGCAACTCAGACTCCTTACAAAAACACGAGGATGAACGTAGATTCTCGCGAAGGGTAAGCAGTTTATGATTCTTAACAGACAAACGCCATGCATAATTGTAAGCATAGCTGTGGGGAACAACGCTGTGTTGCATTGAACATTTTGAGAAGTGTGGTCTTCAATTAACTGCTAATTGTGTTGGAATTTACAGAAGATATGTTAACAACTGTAGCGATAATATTATGATGGATTGCTTACCTACTCGCAATATGACAGTTTTGGTATTAACCACTGTGGCGATAATGCCATGATGGATTAATTAGTCGTAATAATACAGTGCCGGAATATTGAATAACTGTATAAGTTACATTTGTATTTAAAGAAGTCCCCAGTATTTCCGGTGCCTTAGTATGTGAACTAGCTTTCATGTAATACTCATCTCTTTGTAAAGGTATTGCTTAAGTTATGTTTCTTTGCGCTATTGAAATAATTGACGTGTAGGTATTGCTTTTTATGTCTGATGTTTATTCATGCGTCTATATGCATATTCCACAAATGTTATTCGTCTTGGGAGAAAGCTCTTTTTGTCAAATAGAATAATTGTTTGCTATTGAAAATAACCCAGCAGTGTTTGAACACTAAAGTTCAATCATGCATACTTATTGTATTGTGAGATCAAGTCACATCATAGTGCCTTCACTTTATGCTTGTAATTATATAATAGTCACTTATGTATAGGGCATTATCGTGATTTATAGACTGCCCAAAGGGACAGTAGCATTGACTGAAACAGTGATAATACCTGAGCCGCGGGCATTATCATGGGAATGACTGGTGAATTTCTTTAACGCAGATTAATGCATGACACATGACCATCTCTACACCAATGAAAAAAGTCGAATTTAGAACTGATATGAAATAAGTCAGTTTAATGCGTTTGGGTGAGAAACCTGCCGTGACACGCACTGATTAACCATGTAATTGGTATTTACAGAAAATATTCAAAATTAATTCCGAAAGTCTTATCGTTGAAATTATTGTATTTCTTATTATAATTTTATGGTGTCTCGGAATGAATGTCTTGATAATTGGCGCGATGATTTGTATTTTCTGTACAGCTATAGAAAGCCTGCAAAGCGACAATTTTCATTTTAGATATGATACACGATTAGTGTTCAATTCCACTGACTGGGACGAATTTCGTGGGTACCTAATTTTCGCTTTATTCGCGATAGTCATCGATCAGCGAAAAAAAGAATTCGCGTAAATTTCCACCCTTTAGTACATAAGTTTTTGTTCTTTCTTAAATAATTGTATAAGATCTATCACAGTATGATTGTATAGTGAATATTTAGCAATTATATGGTCTCTGTCATTCTTAAAGTTGTTGAAATGACGCTTTTAAAATATCCAACATGGGGGAATCCTTCCCGAAAACAATACATATGTTGACAATGATCATGAACGAACAACAAACAATGCCTTATTATTTAAGTGACATAAAAATTGACAAATACATTTGATTACTTCTTTTCTTTTTATTTCAATCATTAAAAGCTTGTGTAAACACAGCCTGACAGTCTAATTATTTGTAATTACGACACCTTAATAAAAAATACACACACACTAAATCTTATCGACAACATTATTTACTTATAGGACGAACGCCAGATTTTCATTTTGTCTGTTAAGGACCCCTGTCATTAATGATTTTACATCTAATTGATAAGCTATTAAATCACATGTTTGATATTTATCTTCTCAGTGGGAATTTTATTGCAGAGTATTTCAACTGATGACTGATAAGAAATGTCCACATGTTAAATGTGTAGTCAAACAATAACACATTAATATTTATCAATCAGCAAAGTTTTACAATTTTTTCTATTGTTGAGAATGAAAATTCCCTTTAAAAATAATAAAGATAAAAAACAAATTAAATAAAAAGTCCTTTGGTATTATAACATTTCTTAATTATTAATGATAAAGAATGTACATTTAATGTCAATGTTGGGAAACCCTCAAACACACACAAGCATCACACTATAGAGTATATGAAATCTGTCACATTCAAATAAGTGTGGAAACAATAATCAGTGAGGAACTTTTTTCATAATACACAAATACTGTAATTAAAAAAACATTAAAAGATTTTACTCCTGAGGTTAAGATGCTGACAAAAACAACTGTTATGCTGAACTTGTTGTTCATATCCCTTTAGAATAAATAACTGACAAGATAATTGTTTACATGTATAACAAAAATCAGATTTTGGTCATTGTCTCAATTAAACACTATAGATTTCACATTAATTCCATAAAACTATACATATTCATCAATCAGGGTGAAACTGAAAATTTTGTGCAGTATCTCTCCAATTTTGTATGGTATTGTCCTTCTGAAGTCACATATTCAATGGCAGTATAATGTTTCATTAGTGAATGAACACACATCTCCTTCCATAAACAATATATTACTTCGACAACTTCATCTTTCTGAAATAAAAAAAACACCAATTTGTATTTAGGGTAGATAATAATTGTCATAGACATACAGTTACCTGTACATTTTTTGACTGGCTTCTTGTACACCATACTGTACTGTATAATAATGGGAAAATTTAATCCAGCATTTCAATTAAATAGTTCAGTAATAAAAATGAAAATATTAAATTTTTTGTATATTTAGTACACTGGGAAAGGATGTGAAGGTACAAATAAATGTAAGATAAGAAAAAAACTGCAATTGAATCGTGGAGGAGAATTTACATTTTATAATCGTATTCCATATTCCTGCAATCATTAAACTTTATATATATCTTGTAGATATGATAGTAGTGACACAAGCTACATACACCAAAATAGGCTGAAATACATTGACACTGCTTATGTACACATGAACACTTGATAATGTTTGAATTTAATTAAAGTAGTATTTATTACCTACTATTTGGACACAATAAGGTTTGGATGTACATTTTTATATATAACTGACTAGATTTATTTCTCTACTTACATTGGTGTTGACGTTATAGGTTTCTTTTTCCTCCGGGTTCCTGGATTTGATGGAGTTGTGTCCTGTCTCTTCCTTTTTGATGTTAATGATGCTTCATTCATTCGCACTCTCAGCTCTGATTCATCTATTGTTAAGAGGTCTTCCAATTTTTGCACTCTTACATGTACATCATCTCCAAAATCAAACTGTATGTTACCAAGTCCATCTTTTTTTAGACACCCCTCTTTCAAAAACTCTGGCAACACAGCATCATGTTTCCATAGTGTAAGCAAGTAAGCTATTTGGCAGTTGATGAGGTTTGCAACATTTTTCAATGCTGTTACAGGTGGCATCCATGATTTTGGGTGTCGGTGTGGTTTTCCTGGAGGTTTTATCGAGATTTGTCTCACACATTCTAAACTTAAAACATCAGGTTGAAGATTGCAAGGACAGTAAAGTTTTTTGACAATGTTGAGATAAATCTCTTCATTTAAGTTTCCACTGATTGGTTTCCCAGATTCTTTGGTCAATTTTATCAAATTTGTAAGTGTTCCTGGTGTGTCAATCACTGTTTATATCCACTTTTCATGTGATATTCCTTGATATTTTGGAAGGAAATCATTTCCCCCAAGACACAATATAATAGATATATTGCAAGCACTTTCCAGTCCAAACCGTTCTTCTAGTAATTCAATAATTCCTGTTATGTTGTAAAGTTCTGGCTTCTGTTTTTGTAAGAGAACATAGACTTTATTTTTGAATTTTCCATTTTCTTTTCTTGCCCAATAGAATGAAATTGAAAAAAGATGAATAGCTATACTATCTATATCTGCCGATGTAACTACCGCGACGATAGCTTCGTTGTCCTCAAGGTCATCCTGCATGGTAGGCAGCCAATCAACTTGGGCCATTTCTGCTTCACCCTTCCTCTGCTTTATTTCCTTTAATAATTCTTTGCGGACAAAACCATCGGTCTTGGAAAATACACCTCGAACTGGTGTAGTATATGACTTGTATGCACACAGGCATTCCTCTTGATTATGGCTACAGGAGTTAGTCAAGATAAGTTCACTGTCAATATCTAAGATCAGGTCGTTTTTAATGTCTAGACTGTCAATATGCCTTGCCAAGTAATTGCTGATTAGTCTTTTTCCAACCTCTGTTTGTACCACAGCTGACTTTGACATTTTTTCTTTCGATAGAATATCGGAATCAAGTTTTAAGTGGGAAATAGATGTACTTGAAGCTTTCTGACGTTTCATTCTGATTGAAGCTTTAAAGTCATCAGGGATATATGTATATTTCTCTTCACACATAACAATTCTTTGTAATTTTGGAAAATTAGTGGACTTTAGAAGCCGTTCGATAACTCCTTTACTGATATGTTGTAGGTATTCATCTCCTGATGTTGCATGTGTTTTAAACTTAACTCCGGCAAATTCAACTGTGGCTAATTTAACACTATCTCTAATTGTGGGTGGAATATCATGTACATTATGAAAATATAAATTTCTGTCTGAAAGAATCATATCCAGGTGAACACAATTGGTATGTGGTATACATAAGGACAAGAGATGCATTAACGCTTTCTTTATTCCAGTTGATTTCTGAAGTGAGGCTTTGGAACAATCTGGTTTAACTAGTGCTTGGCATGTGTTCATATCTGAACTAATGCAGTCTGCAATTGCAGCTTGCCTCTTGACAAGAGCTACACGTTTTGCTTCCTTCTTCTCATTTTCGGACACAGTTTTAGTCTTAATTGTTGACCTCCTCATTGTAATCCCCTTTGATTATTTTACGCACGGTTAGATATAGTCACACTTTTATTTTTAGTTTATTTTCGTATCAACTGTAAACTTTTACTGGTTCAAAACACAACTGCACTAGACTGACTAGAGAGTTTTAATTCTCTGAATAATTAGATAATACTATATGCATTTAATGATTTTGTGGAATAGTGCCCAAACAAGTAAAGAAATACGGAAATATTTGACAATAGTAAACATTTTCGTTTCTAATGCAAAATAAAGAATCTGGACAAAATCCCGTGCATTTATAACCATAACAAATTACGATACTCAATCATTTCAAAACATTTCCTATTTTAAATTGTTGGTCAACCAATTCAGATAATGTAATTCTAATATACCGGTCAATCCGCTAAAATTTTATTTTGGTTAAAGCACAGGATCGTGAAAATTAAATACCGCTAAAAATAAATACAACAATTTGGAAGAAAATCGTGAAATTTGGCTCCCGCGAAAAAAACCCCACTTATACGGTATATCAGACATTTCATGCGCATTTAAATGCTTCGTCCGTGAAATCTGCTGTCATGTCCAATATGATCATAGTTTAAGAATATGTCTAATTGGTGCTTCACAAAAATGATGTCATAAGACGGAGACGAGTGTGGGTTCTATGGTAATTAAAAGAACTGAAGGTAAGAGGAATTTCGTTGATAAAAAATGAACATTACATTTTTTGTATATGTTGTGCAATGATAATGGATGCGAAACTGATTTCTACTTCGGAGTATTGGGCTACCTCTCGATATTTAGTGGGGCGTGTTGTTTATTTTATGGTGTTGTTCATTTTGTCCAATTTCATTTCTTCACGTTTTCTGTTCCGTGCTGTTATGTACGCCATCATTTCCGCATAAAAACGATGCTCATTTTGTATTTGGTTTGTAATCGTTTCATGTTTTTTAATGTTATTTGTCGTTATTTACGTATACTGGTATCCAACACCATTTAATTCCATATCAGATGTTGTTAGTGTCATTAATAGTAACACTATGGCTATCACTAGTGGAGCAGGACGTCCCTACCCTTCCGGTGTACATGAGTTCACCTCTAGGTTCGTGTTGCGCAATCCTTAGTTTTCTGTTTAGCATTTTAATCGACCATTGTGTGCCATTATTGGCTATTACCATTCTTTCTGATTACCGGTTTGGCATCTACAAACTCTCTTTTATACGAAACTTAAACTCTTCTTAAACATCTTAGTTATCAGTACAAGCAGGTTCTCTTGAAACTGTTTTTATTGCGTTCTACAACATATCGGCCATGATGATTTTAAATTTTAAGGTTACAGGTTTTTTGTAACCTGGATCTTATGCTATGCAAGATAAAAAAATTAATCGATATTCCAATTAGAGTGAATAATTTAAAAAACGATATGAAATAACACAAGATGTGACTACATCATATCTGACAAAGGAAACGAAAGTGAAACCAGATGTGTCGAAGTGGCAAGTATATCCTACTCAATTTGCGAAACCCTTTGTGAAGTCCTTATTTACAAATTGGAAGTACAGTACGTATAAGCAATGTTGAAAATTGTATTGTCTTTAACACGATTAAGGGTTATTGTACAATTACGATAATTTTGTGAAAATGCAACACATATTCAATTCCACTGACTGGGACGAATTTCGTGATATATCAGACATTTCATGTGCATTTAAATGTTTCATCCGTGAAATCTGTTGTGATGCCCAACATGATCATAGTTCAATTACATACTATATATGCACAATTTCCATACAGAAATAATTCTGCTTAATTTTAAATTACAATATACATTTTTGTATGTGCATTTCTATAAATAAAGTATATTCGTCAATATAGTACTTAGAATCAAAACATGCCCAATTTATCTGGGTGTAACCTACATACATAATATATTATTATATAATATCTACTGATATTGAGTGCAATATTATACAATTATTGACTTTTAATGAGGTTTTCTCATGACTATACGGACCTGGTCAATGATTGATTGACCGAGGCCAACGGCAGAGGTTAATCAATTATTGACCAGGTCCGTATAGTCATGAGTAGACTGAAACTAAAAGTCAATAACTGCTTTATTAAATAATAAGGAATTGTTCAAACTTTTCAACAGTATATTCAACAAAATAGTAAATATTATTATAACAATGATGACAAAAATCATAATAAAAATAAAACAGATATCACAGATTTTTTTTTTTAAATTGACAATAATTTTCCCTAATTTTTTTCTTCCTATTGAAGACTTTTATTGGCCTTTAGTGGTATTTTTAATTTTTGATATTGTAATCGATGGTAATATTTCCATAATTTGTGATGATTGGTAGAGACATAAATGGTACTGAATTGGAGGTAATATTTTGAACACTGTTCATTTGATTGAACTGATTTTGGCAACGGTTTTCTTTTCCGCTTGAAACTGAAGCTGAGGGTACACATCCGTCCGTCTGCCATGTTTGTTTACATGAAGCAGAAGATACATTGACGAATGTTCGCTAATACGCGCAATTTGATTGGCCGACTGGAAATGAAATCTCGTCTCTGGTTGGACAACGTTGAAACCCCGAATAGACCCCCTGAGGCTCACGCGAGGTGAACTCACTTTGAGGTACAACCAAGAAAGTACTGTTTAAGCCAATCAGCGAAAAGCAAAATTCCTTATCATTTAATAACAGGATATACTGCCCAAGGGTCGTAGTACGGACCAGTGGAAATGATATTGCCCTAGCTGGATGCGAGGGTAATATCAGTTTCACGGTCTGTATCAGCATCCCAGTCTGAATCGCGGAATAGTGAAGATCACTTGGAGAGTGTTCAACAAATTAAATGTATGCTTTTTTATTCTGATATCCAATAATCCTTAACATAGAATCGAGGGGCCCGGGTGGCTCAATGAGTTAATTAGTTGGATTACTTAACAACTCATACAAGTCTATCACCAATACGGCGTGGGTTCGTAAATTACAAAAAGGGTGCACTCGACTCGCAGTCGCAAGTGATAAAGTTTGCCAGTTGCTTGCCCATGGTCGGTGGTTCTCTCTGGGTACTCCGGCTTCCTCCACCACTAAAACTGATCTCCATGAAAAAGCTGAAATATTGCTGAAAGTGGCGTTAAGCACAATAAATCAAATCAAATTAATATTGAATCAGTATAAATAGTTTTATAATTGTTTTTGGACAAAACAGATTCGCAAAAAAATGTTTCATGATTATCATTATGAAAACAATATTTAAATATTGATGGTCAACAATATCAACGAAACGGAAAATCGCCTCTTACCTTATATCATCGAACACCCCCCCCCCCCCCCAATCTGCTAAGGGCATGCACTAAAATGTGGAGGGGTTTAACTGGTTAATGAGAACCCAAATCCCCTTCTTGATAATTGAATAACCAACGGCAATACAGATATAAACAAACGATAAATTCAGATTTGATTCCACTTAAAAAGACCACATAGACATGGACAGTACGAAAGCGAGGTCAATGAATGTTCGTAGTAAACTGACTGTTAGCTAAGAAGGTAGAATATGTTGGTTTAAAGACCATTACTCGTAGGAAATTGTTGAATGGAAACTATCTTTTGTCAATTATGTAATGTATATTTAATTTTATATAGTGAGTTATGGTTGCTTCTTTCGAAAGATTGAGATACAGCTTCAAATATGGATTAAGGTTATGGTTATGGTGTTTAACGCCAATTTCAACAATATTTCAGCTAAATCGGGGAGGTCAGTTTTTTTGGTGGAGAAAATTGGAGTACCCTTAGAAAACCACAGACTTACTGCAAGGTACTGACAAACTTTATCACATAATGGTGTATCGAGTACACCTCGCACGAGCGGGATTCGAACTCACAACGTTAGTAATAATCACTGATTGCATAGGTAGTTATAAATCCAACTACAATACGATAACGGCCACGACGGCCCCTCAAACTTCATATAAAATGAAAAACAAAAAATATCAGACCACCAGCACAGTTCCAAAATCCAATCGGAAAATTGTAATAACAAATTTGATACCCTTGACACTTATATACATAAATCTTATTCTCCTGTCGTGGTAAAGACATTTCAATAAAACTAGTTTTATGATACCAATCTTCTCATCTTTGTAAATGATACGGGAAATGAAGCGCTTTCAACATCAAACAGATGTATACATTAGATAATATAAACACACTTATTATTCCGTGCTATATCACCTTAAAACTGTCGTATTACTACAATTAATGCCCATGACTTCGTTGTCTACAGATAAGCTGCGATGATTTTGAAATTATATCGCATTTGTTTCAAGAAAGATGTTTAGTTCTATAATTAACGTCGTATGCAATTTATTCATAGTAGAACTAGCAATATTGAGTATTGCATATTTATAAAGCTAACCTTTTTTATGCGGATTATTTAATTAGTTGCTGTGAACTCGAATCCCTTTCATGGCAAGGTGTACTCGGTGCAACATTATGTGATAAAGGTTGCCAATACCTTGCGACAGGTCGGTATAAGACGAGTTTGAAGATGCCAAAGGGGTACCTAGAATCCGTAAATCGAAGAAGAACATACAACACAATGGCCAAAAGAAAGAGGACAAAGGGACAAACAACGATACGATCTATAAAATTTACACATAAAACTAAAGATCGAATTATTAGATTACTGGTTGGTGATGTCTTGTCTTTTTATGTTTTTATGTTGGTAATGTTTAATATATAGTATATGCAATTTTCAGATAAACCAAAAGACTGTAGTGAACTAAGGGTAATAACAAAATTACCGAACTCAGAACAATCTTACAAAGGGAAAGTCAAAACTCATAAGTATATAACCAGACAAAATCAGTCACCAACCGAAAAACTGTGAAAACCGTAATGACCCTGACTTGGTACAGGCATTTCTAAAGAAATGGTGGGTTGAATCAGATTTTAAAGCGCCAAACCTCCCCCTTTCATTACGGCTCAAAGTTTCCGGCTGTCACTATAACCGTATTTACAACAATACTTGAACAAAGCAGGTAAAACAGTTGTCAAATCAGCGCCAAACCCAGTGAAGTAAATGTCAAAAACACTTTTACGTCACACATTGATAAAAAAATTTTTTTTGACATTTTTGTTGACACCTTATCTTTATACATTTTCAATATATGAAAATCCATCGTTTATAATCTTTTCTGCAGAGACGGAATATATTTCGATAAGATCTTGGTATCGGAATATAAACTTTTTAAGAGATCGAATAAGGCGAATCTTTGAATAGCCCTGATCCAGTAGCCTGTTTCTCAGATGAAGATGACGTTTCAGGAAATCAGAATAATTGCTACTGGCCCTTGCATAACGAATCAATTGCGAGATGTAAACACCATATGCAGGAGAAGCTGGTATATTGCTGCACATATTTATGATTTTAAAATTGAAGTCGTCCCGTTTATCATAAATTTTAGTACTGATTTGACCAAAGGGAAGCTGTAGTGGTAATTACACAATATATCCGGCCAATTGAAATGGATTTGACGTATACTGTGACATGGACACAGATGGTGGACACTGGACAGTTTGTATTTTAAAATAGTTCCATTTTATTTTGCATATTGCTGTTTTCTTTCTATTGGAAGAAAATATAGAGTGCTCTCCCTTGTTAGTAACTAACGTAAATATTTTTTTACCTCCCTTTGACCAACGTCAAATAACCTTTATACAGGTATTTATCGCTGGTGTAGTAGCATATATAATATGAGTAGGCATGGCCTATAGAGAGGACGTTAGTATTTGAAATTAAATGATACTAAAAATACCTTTATATACCTATTAAACATTTTTCTGATTCTTGTTAGACTTGAACTAACATCTTCTAGCTTTTAACTATATGTAATACTTTATACAACAGAAGCTCTTCAACCTATTAAACATTTTTTTCTGCTTCTGGTTAGACTTGAACTAACATCTTCTAGCTTGTAACTAGATGTAATACTTTATACCACAGAAGCTCTTCAACCTATTAAACATGTTTTCTGATTCTTGTTAGGCTTGAACTAACATCTTCTAGCTTGTAACTAGATGTGATACTTTATACCACAGAAGCTCTTCAACCTATTAAACATTTTTTCTGATTCTTGTTAGACTTGAACTAACATCTTCTAGCTTGTAACTATATGTAATACTTTATACCACAAAAGCTCCTCAACCCATAAAACATTTTTTTCTGCTTCTGGTTAGAATTGAACTAACATCTTCTAGCTTGTAACTAGATATAATACGTTTTACAACAGAAGCTCTTCAACCTATTAAACATTGTTTCTGATTGTTGTGAGACTTGAACTAACATCTTCTAGCTTATAACTAGATGTAATACTTTATACCACAGAATCTCTCCAACCTATTAAACATTGTTTCTGATTGTTGTTAGACTTGAACTAACATCTTCTAGCTTGTAACTAGATGTAATACTTTATACCACAGAAGCTCTTCAACCTATTAAACATTTTTTCCTGCTTCTGGTTAGACTTGAACTAACATCTTCTAGCTTGTAACTAGATGTAATACTTTATACCACAGAAGCTCTTCAACCTATTAAACATGTTTTCTGATTCTTGTTAGGCTTGAACTAACATCATCTAGCTTGTAACTAGATGTGATACTTTATACCACAGAAGCTCTTCAACCTATTAAACATGTTTTCTGATTCTTGTTAGGCTTGAACTAACATCTTCTAGCTTGTAACTATATGTAATACTTTATACCACAAAAGCTCCTCAACCTATTAAACATTTTTTTCTGCTTCTGGTTAGACAAAGTAGCTATTATTTAAACCTTTTTCATGAAAGTATTTACTTTTGTATCTATGTTGGCTTTACACATGTGGGTTTAAATGTCAGCGCCTACACATTGTTAGTCTCCTGTGAGAACTCCAGAAATAGTCGATCAGTATAGATACACCATGGGTGGGACTAAAACAAGGAGGTATATTTTGTAGTTCAAACATTCTGACAATGCAAACCCAGGACACATGTATTGACAGTATTTCAATGTTGAAATATACTTATTTTTTAGTTTTGAGGGTGTAAATGGATATTTTTTGTATAGTTTTATTGTGAACGATTCATTGTATATTTTGTGATACACGTGACATCTGAAGAAGCAGTGTATAACAATAAAAATGTATATAGACAATATTTGTTGTAAATATTGTTTTAACACACTTCATGGAATGATGGATAGCAACAAAATCTAGCCTTCTAGGTAATACAGGACTAGAAAGATGCATAAGTGCATGCATGCCTAACGACTCAAATTTTCCAGTCTGGAGATACAGAGCAGAACATTTCTTCAGAAAGTCGAAATATAAATCAGGGGATCTGAATGAGCTTAGTAAAACACATTTTCCATTATAAACTTGACATGGCAAAACGTTTTATGCTTAAAGTCATCAAATTTTTCGTTTAATATTTGTGGAGTTCTACCTACTTTATCGTAATTACTTCTTCTACCATGTACATCCGCCGTTGATATTTGCCAATTTGGTTTCCATCCCGGTTTCCATGTTTGTTTAACAATCATCACAATGCCATTTTATGGTGGGATTCTGAGGACAAACCACTACTTTCAAATTAATCCATATCTGTTAGCGATCAAAAATATTGACACAAGCATTTTCAAATACCATCCAAAATTTTTGCGTAGGAAATATTACGAAATCAGAAAATAATTGCCCAAGACGGTGACAGTGATACGAGACGAGTTTGTGTTTACACAAGACGTCACGATTTTATTATATGCAAATTTGACATAGTTGCCAAATAGATGTATTATTTTAATTTATTGAATAAAAATACAATAATTTTTTTTTAAAAAAACAACACAAGTGCCATTCTATAAAGAATTATGAGAGACTATATAAATTTCAATAAATTAAAACTTTAAATCATGTCTATAAAACATTTCAGTTCTGTAAGAACTTAACTATCAATCAAGAATATAAAAAACTATTTCTTCTACCTTAAATATTAAAAAGAAACCATCATAAAGAAAGATAATTAAAAAGTTGGCATGCGGTGAAATATTTTTCCAATTACGAATTATACCTCAAAAAACGGCATTGTCATAATTTGGTCTAATTTATGGTACAAGGATGTGCTTTGCAAAGTTTTGACCTTTTTATCTAAGACATCAGCATATCTGGCATGCATCCAGGATATGTACAATGAAAGATGAACACAGGATTTACACAGACATCGTGTTTTTTGTATTTGATCTCGAACTACTTTATTAGGTTTAGATAAAATACCTTGTCTTTTGTATGAACACTTACTTATATACACGACTATATGGTTTAAAAGGAATATATTACTTGGCTCTATGTTAAGTTTGTCTTATTATTTGTTATGTTAATTTGTCAAGTACGCACATGTGTTTACCAAGAAGCTAATTGTATTGATTGATCAATTAAAAAGTAATATTTTTTTCTATTAGAATTACCATGCAGAGTCAGTGTGTTTTAAATCGGTCATCCAATCAGGACGCTCATTATTCTTGTCCAAGATAAAAATACATCGCTAGAGTAAATTTACCTGTTGTTTCAGAGTAGAAGATTTTTAGAAATCTAACATAAAATTTCCCCACTTCAACTCGTAAATTTACATAGAAATCGGAGATATTTCGTCATAAAACTTCACACATGGTTTTGTCTATCATATTTCTTGAAGACAAACATAAAATTTTATTGCATTTATTAATATTGTATGAGTATCAACAGTTTTTTCAACACCCTATCTGTTTCTCGATACAGCCGCATCTTCAACTCGTAAATTTACATAGAAATCGGAGATATTTCGTCATAAAACTTCACACATGGTTTTGTCTATCATATTTCTTGAAGACAAACATAAAATTGTATAGCATTTATCAATATTTTATGAGTATCAACAGTTTTTTCAACACCGTATCTGTTTCTCGATACAGCCGCCCGATTACAGTGACCCGTGACCCAGATTAGCAGATCTCAGCAGTTTTTTCTGGATAAGGTTGTTTAACAAAGTTGCTATTATTATTATTTTTTTATGACAGTAGATACTTTCGTATCTATGCTGGCTTACACATCCGGGTTCAAATGGCGCCCCAACTCTCGCGATCAGCATAGACGCAAGACTGACGCGCGAAATAGAGCATCAGTATGTGGTCCTCTATAATATATTTAATATGAAACCGGCACGGCCATGAATGCTCGCGCATCTGAAAATTATCTGGCAATTTCACGCTCATCCAGTGCATCAAAAAGTGTCGAAATTTTTTGGGCCGAGATATATTGGGGGCGACTTTTTATTAGGGCCGAATCTAGTCTCATTCAATCGGGCTGTCGTTCCTTACGAAATCCCAAAAGTTAACTTCCGCGTAGAAACAAAAATTCTTGTCAGTATGTCAGAAGAGGTTTAATAAATTAAAAAATATCAATATAAGTAAAACAAGCTAACAAAATGACTTTTATTACACACGGGTTCCGAGTTTCAGTGGTATCGGACGTACGAGAGAGGGTGCGAGACTTCAGTATCACCTTTGTGCTTTATGTTAAGAAGATCTTCATTAGTTAAGTGTGTTAGTGTGTTACACGGAGAGTGTTTACAAAGCGTCGAAATTGTTTTTATTCGTCCGTATGTGCAGCCATGTTTGTCAAAAAATCCTAAGTACAAATTTTATACCATAACAATATTGGTAGATTTGTTGATCACCACTGCATTTTGATGGAAAATATAAAATTTATTTGTTCGATCTTCAGAAACATGTTCAAAAGTAGGTTTAACTTATTCTTTTTACCGACAATGTACGTATACTGTGTTTATTCTGCAGTGTCAAAAAGTCCAAAACAACTGTCAAATTTACTGAAAAGAGCAAAAACAAGCAATAATTTTCCTGGAAACACTTGCATTGTTACAATTTTTTCTGTGCGCTCTACAGATACGAAAATCTTTAATATACAAATGACTACTTTGTTAGTACTTAAAATTAAACGGTTGCAGAAAAACAACAAGTGTAAATGATATTTAGAAACTCCACGAAAGAGAGAATTTTGACCAGAGAGATTTCCAACATCATTCAAAGGTAGCTTCCGTTTTAAACATTTCATAGGATTAGAATCAGAAATTGAATTACTAAAAATGTAATTTTTCTTCTTTTAAGTGGCGAATTGCTTGGTTAATTTTATTCTTTGTTTTATCATATGATGTTGAACACCCTTAATGTACATGCATCCATACGTTAAGTGGTAAGCGTTCACAATCGTTGTTCTCCCTTGTTCAATACTAGCAAATAGTTTTCTGATATTCCTCACTTATCAAATATTTTCTTGAAGGTGATACAGAGACGGTTAGATGGTAGTATATATTTTAATAGGAACTGGGCAGAGTATAAACAAGGATTCGGCGATGTCAACGGCGAATACTGGATAGGTAATACAATTATATAATATCGCCCGAAACCCTACTATGCCAAACTTTTTTATGTAAATAAACGTTAGAGAACACCGAAGGGGGCTATCGAAAATGGACAATCCAGTGAAACTGGCTAAGGATCATTATGAAGAACGAATTATGAATTATATCATGCATGCACACAAAAACATTATAAAGGAACGATATAACATAACACAAAGGGGAACATCGTGGCCCAACGCATATGACATGTACGTGGTACCTATTTAATCAGTGCCTATAATCACTTAATGTTTGAGTTCGGTTCCTATCCGTATCGAGGTGTAATTAAAGCAACCTTTTGTGGACCAGATTGTACTTAGACTTGTAGTGGCAAGTCGGTAATTTTCTTCGGGTACTCCTTTTTCATTCACCAATAAAATTTACCACCACGATATAATTGAAATATCGATGTATATAGATTTGTGTTCAACTTGAAGGTTTTATCTGTCTACATTGCCCGTCTGTTGGAGTTTAAGCAAATAGTTAAATAATATGTTATTCGGCTATAAATCATAGATTTTATGTAAACATATATTTTTAGAAGTATTCCTATTTTAGGATACTTCCATCCAACACAAAACAGGAATGTATCCGAAATATGATGGTCTTCATATATACAGCTCGGTGCACATAAAATATTATTTCAAATGTTTATGAATATTCAAATATGAAAATAACTTAACTCAATATTATAGAATAATTTGCAACATTACCATAGCGGATTATTTTGTACCATTTTTTGGGGATTATTTCTTGGCTGCATTAGTTCTGTCGATTGTGGTATTCTGCGTTGTTCTAATCAATCCTCTTCGGTGGTGTTATATGTAGTGTACTAATCTCTGCAACAGTAGATCGTGGATTATATCACTGGTCTGGACTACAATAGAAATGTAGATATGTAATATAGTATACCGCTTCTCTGCTAAGAACGCTTATCAATGAGTGAGAACACAAACTAGTTATATCAAGGTCATGATAACGTGTTTTACCTATGGGTTGCTGTGAGCGAGCACTATACAATTTTAACCAAACGTTTGGTCTAGTACAAAACAGACTTCACCATTAAGTATAAACTTGTTCTTGTCATGATATTGCTGGACAATTGCTCTCCCTGCCATAAACAACAATTATTCCCTCACTGTTCGTCTAAAGTAAATGTTAGATTTTAGTTTGATAACCTCAGATAACTCGAAAACTCGACTTTATGACCCTTTCTACTAGACCAACACGCTTAGGTTGATTTCTACAATGCTAGCTCACTGAACCACGGGTTGACAGACATGTCGCTCCTTTTGGACACATTATGTATTCCGAGACGACAATCAGTCTTTGCTCTTTCAACCCAATACCACTTGCTTAGCATGGAGGTTGCACATAATTAATTTTACTGTTTTTGGTTTGGCCCGAGCGGGCACACTAACCATTACACCGGCGATGAGATCACTCAATGTAATATACTTTGACTAACTTTGTATATTATGCAATACAATAAATATATAAATTTATTAATATATAGGGAATGATATACTGAATACGATGTCAATGCAAGATCAATACGAACTTAGAGTAGATATGGCTGTTTGGGAAGGAAACACGAGTTATGCAGTATACGATTTATTTGAAGTTGGTGACGTGGTATCCAATTACCTTTTAGCTGTGGACAAATACAAAGGAAATGCAGGTAATAGGTATTCACACACAATTAACTTGAAGGGGATTGGTAACTTTTATATTTTCTCCTTTGTATAATGGCATTGTCTGTAACAAGTTTGTCAATAACCAATGCAATGAATGCTCCCTGAGGAAAACTTGCTATTTGATCCCTCTAATTGATATTGAACCTCAATCTTAAATTATCATTATTCCATCAAATTATACACCACAGTTTTATTGGCTGTGTCCTTTGTTCTTTCAAAGGAGTGGGTATGATAAGGGTCGATTTTGGCCCAATCTCAGAAACTGTTTATATAGATATAATATTAAACACAATCATTGAAAGGTAAGAACAATATTTTTTAGGATGATTTCACTTTGTCCTTTGTTGCTTTGCAACGTAAATGGAGGAGGGTCCAATTAATCATTGGAAATTCAAATATGGTGGTTTTATTTTACATATCTTGCATAGTCTTTTCGACAAAATGTTATATTCTGTGTATGTACACTCTAAAAATTAATATTCCAATTCTCTATGGTAGCATTTAGTTTTTTTGTGTTGGTTTGTCACCCTAGCAACGGTTTTGTAAACATAACATTAGCCTATATTAATGCAATTAATGATTGAATTTTGACATCTACGATCTTTTGACTTGATATTTGACTAAGCGGTACATTTTTGTCAAGCTATACACACTACAAATGTCATTTCATATTTCAAAAATACATTTTGATATTTGTATTCATAGTTATGCCCCGTCCATAGCAACAGGTTTCCCTATGCACAATATTTTCCTGTAGATCTCATGGACCTTTTATTTAATCAAGAACAAAAATTCTACAACAGCACCTTAGCAGATTTAGAGATATCTTATCATTTACTAACCAGTATATATTATAAGAATTCCTTAAACCTTACAATGTCCCTAGTAGCCAAATATTATCCCTAGCAACCGCAGAAACTCGTCAATACTGAGCTCTGTAAATTGCTTTTTTTCCTTTTTATAACCGAATGTTGATCTTTAATTTTTAAATCATGAGAGGAAATTATTCTCAGTAATTAGAATGTCAAAGGAACCAAGTCAACTGCATAACATGGTAAAGCAGCGCTACAGCGGCAGGAGAGGATATAATTCATGTTGAATAATTAAGAAATAAATCATGGAAGTCAGAATGTGTTGGGAGTTTTAACATGGATTGGCGGATATTAGTATTTTACCCCGAGCCAGAAGCGAGGGATAAAATTTACTAATATCCGCCAATCCATGTTAAAACTCAAAACACATTCTGACTTCCATGATTTATTTCGATTCTGATATGTCTAAGAGTACAATTACGGTAGTACACTTTGATTGGAAGACGGTAATTTATATTTACGCTTGCGAAAATGTCGCACACAATTTATGTAACTCGAATAATACTGCGCCCATTATCGGCATTATTCGGGTTACAATTTATGCTGTCAATGGAAAAGTCAGTCACATTCACCGGGGCATGTGCTAATGATATTATACCGAATGAATAACTAGCTCGTTTGTTAACAAAGCGAAAGAAGGAGGTTATGTTAGAATACACAATTTAAAATGTGTCCATGGACACGGATACCCTTCTAACTGAAAAACCCTTCACTCAATTTACCCCAAAATCTAGTTGATCTGTCATTTGTTGTTATAAATAACATATCCATATAGCAAATCAATTGGTTGAGGCTTCGAACGTTATGGTACGGAAACATCGTTTGGACGGACGTACGTCGCGTAAGTTCGTCCGAACGAGGTAACACGTAAACATCACACAGAAAAGAAAAAATGACAAACGTAGACCTTGAGATGTCAAATCTTCTTAATTTTATTTTACCTGCATACCTTAAATAAACTAGAATATTATAATAAATCATGAAAACCTATGAAATCACTGTATGGCTAGAGGTTCAGATATTTTTTTTTCTTTAAATTAATAATACCCGAGATACAACATCTTAGACAACACAATGGCCAAACGAAATGTACTATCGGGGAATCATTTAATGCCCGCATATGATTGCTAAGCTATATCTAGTAGCTGATGTCTAGTCTTAAAGGCACAACATTGTATTCGAACTCTCAGTTAACAGTGACCTAACCATTAGTAAATACTGTTGTGCTTTTTATCAAAATCCATTGCTTAATCATACCTATCTAGTAAATGAAAATTGAACCTATTCCTATATAATTAGCAATGGTGCTTAAGGGTAACACGGAGGCAACAATGACATATCAAGGACAAAATCAGGCATTATCAAATACAAAATATCATTAATGTACTATCGTGACTATACCATTTATTATATTCAAGATCTTGACGTATATCCATAAGCTAACCAAAACCTAGGGTGCATGGTCGTATGGACGTGCAGATCGATGGACAAGGGTACATACTTGTACTTCTTTGTGATAATGGTAATCAAAAATAATAATGCTTATCGAAAAAATCCAATATCATAGGTGCATTATATTCTTCAGTAGAAGCTTTACTTCATTGTCATCATCAATTAACTTTTAGTGTCGGTGAGATTTGCACTCCAGTCATTACGAAATTCAATATCCATATGACGAGCACATCACAGTAACCACACAACAATCTCTGGTCACAATAATGCAACATTTAAGAAGTCTTATATATTACCCTTTCTAACGTTTTTTTTCTTTTTATTTCTGAACTTTATAGTTTCTCCTTTTTCTGCTTTTGAGGTTTAATGTACATGTATAATATGCTATTAAGATTTGAAAAAAAAAATCTGCCATATACGAACACAATGTGGTTACCGTAAATATATATTTCTTTATGAGAATAAGTCGTGTTCTTTGCTTTTTTAAACACTTTTTATGGTTTAAATTGTATAAAAGTGATCAATTTCAGTTCATTATATCAGATTTTTTCAGTCGGCACTAAACAAGGCAACGATAGCAATGTTAACCTTTATTATGCGATCCGTTTTCCTTACTTTATTTCTCTAACGTTATTTCTTTTTTATTTTTGTAATTAAAAGTTGTATACAATTGGTATGTGTTGCATCTCTGCTAAGCACACGACAGTAAAGCATTAGAACAAAAACTGGTTGGCTCGGAATCATGATAATGTGTGAATCCCCATGTCTATCCGCGGAGCAGTGAGATGGCACTAACAATTCCAACTAAGTGTGTTAGTCTAGAATAAACCAGACAGCACCATTTTGAAATAAACTTAACTTCCTCTCGCCATGGTATAGCTGAAAAATTGTTCACTTGGCGGTAAGCAACGATCACTTTTTAGTTTTACTAATGATTAAGAATTTGTAAGTTAGAAAATTATCAGCTATTTTTCTATCTTATTATGTTACCCAACATTTCACAATTTAAAGAACTGGGGAATATATAGGCGTCAATAGATTCATACATGCTATTTAATAATCAGTATTGTTCCAATGTTTTTAAAATGATGCTTTGTGTTTTTTTATTGTGGAGGAAAACCATGTTTTTTATTCTCATTATGGTCCATGTTCATAAATTACTTGCAATAATCCATCAAGATTAAACTTACATTCTAACACTCCAATGAATGGATACTGAAGTTCCGATATTAAATAAGTATCTGTGTGTAAATTGTAATATCATGGAAAATGTGGAAAAACTTTAATATAATGACAATCTATCAAAATAATCATTAATCAGTTCTCAAAATCTGAACATGTGAATTTCATTTTGTGTCTATAATAAATATCAAGTTATTTTATTTCAATTCAATTCAATTTTCAATTCAAACATTTTATTGAATAAATGCATAAATACAATATCCAATGGGATTGCACATCAGGCATAGCCTATGTAAGTGCTCTCCCTCAATAACAAGTTATTTTATTTGTCATGCTTTAAAAAAGTGTGCTCTGAGTAGTTAACCCAAAATGAAGTGCTATAATCTATGGACATTTGATATTTTGTCTTAACGGTTATTTTAACATTAAATAATGTTAACACATCAAAAACTTTTTCTAATGATGCATAATAATTTTGTCTAAACCCCCCCCCCCCCCCCCTAAAAAAAACAGATTTTTTTTTTTGGCGATTCGATCTCATGATGTTGATATCGGCAGTCATTTGTGCTAACCATTACGCCACCGCAACCTGAATATCGAAGAGGTAGAAGTAAGCTATATATAAATGAAATTTACGTTATTACAATTATTCATCGGGAATTCACTTTGCGAAAGAGCTAAAATGAAATACATTTGTCCAATAAAAAAAATATAATAATAATAAAAAGTAAAGGGACTACTAAAATATAGAAAGTTCCGATGTGTCGTTTACATGTCCAATGAATTAATTTCTAAGATAATTTGACTTTCTTTTTGGTTGCTTGTTTTGTTTTCTGTACTTTTTGTGAATTGTGGGGATAATATTAAAGTATACTTTAGTATAGTAACACATGAAATTCCACTGAGGGTTATAAAAAAAAAACACGTCAGACTCAATGCACAATCAGGTCGGCAGTAAATCACCTAAAAAATTTAGCCGTTTTTTTTTTATTTAAACAAGTTTCTTTATAAAATCCCTCTCGATATTTACTAACTATTCGCCTTGTAATGTTTGAAGTTTTTCGATCAAAGGTTAACTTTTTTCCATAGTGATGTGTGTCCAATTGTCGATAGCATTTATAAATGTAATGCGCTTCATCTTAAATGACAACGTTTATATTTTTTTTCTAATACATGTAATATAATTTATGTCTTATTCATTAATCCATTTATTCGGCGAAACCGGAATATAATTCTTTATTTTAATTCAGGATAACTACAGCTTATAAAACTTGCGTAAATATATATATATAAATATATATATGAAACACGTGGTTATTTTTCTTTATTAAAAAATGATTGGTCATAAATCATTTGCAGATCGCAACAAATAAATTGAACTGCCTGAAAAATAATTTGAAATGTCGCTGAACTTAGCAGACCCTTTTTTAATCTTGTTTATTTTTGGTCTGGATTGCCGGCTTTTACACAGGAAGTGAAAAGAGTTATGGGAGTTGTCCATGGACAAAATTGTATCCAGTGGAAATCTAGCCAACCATTGTCTTTGCTTTTGAACAACCAATGTTATCCACTGGCCAACTCTCCACTGGATAAGTAGTTGTCCAGTGGACAACTTTATCCAGTATTTTGAACAACCGGGTCTAGGAAGAATGAGCTACATTTAAAATCCACCTGTTATGTAAATCTATTGTCAAAACTCTCCATTATTTTTAAGGAATAGAGAGTTATTGTTCTCTTTGTACTTTAGAGCGTGTTCACATATACACATGTAGATCGATTGCCATCGGTTTAACTATCTCTGGGCAGATTTTTATGAAATGTATTTCAAGACACGCAGGATTCTTTGAATTTTATTTGTTTATCTGATAGTAATTTTGTCTGCATGGTTTTTGTTTTCTAGTGATTTAAACACAAATGTTGATTTTTCCGATTTTATTTTTGCTAAAATGTATAGCAAATTTTTCTGTATTTGTTTCACAATAAAATATTTTTTAAAGTAAGCGTCATCGAGACTGTAACGCTCCGATAACCACTTATGGACAACAGCGCCTTTGTCGTAATTTTTTTTTGAATGATCCCCATTGTTCTTATCTGTTGATCTATGCACGTACTATTAAGATATCCCAATTATCATTACATGTATCTTTATTCTCAAAAAGCCGACGCATAACATCGGTACAGGGATAACTCGATACTTCCTTATATACACTAACACATAAGCCCGGATTTTGAGATAAATGGTGAAATCTTATTACAACAGGATAATCTTGTATGTCAATTATCAATTACTGGACACACTTTACACTGATTTAATAATATGACATGAATAGGAAAATTCTATAAACTCGTTCTCACGACTTTTCTTTTATTTCATAAAAAAATTCATGGACACAGGGGTCCTGGATTTTTTAAAATAAATAACTAATCCTGGATTATTATTTTTGCTTAAAGTCCGGTCCTGTGTTTTTATTTCAAATTTTCATTATAGCCCCCCTCCCCGTCCCCCTCCCAAGGGATATACAATTGTATCATTAATAATAAATTAATAAATAATATATTCAGATTTTCTATTTAAAATAAATTTCATTTACAAAACCACTGATATTTGTTCAATTTTTAACGCTGATTTAAGCTTTAGTCGCAACAATTTTTTATTTTTCTCTTTAAACTGTCGAAACATAACATTTATTTAACTGTAAAATTCACTAATAAAATTCACCCCCCCCCTTTTTTCTTGTTTAAGTCAATGATCAACAATATTCCAGAATCAAACAAATGAATAAATATAACATAGATTTCTTTTACATGCATCTTTTTACCATGCGGTGTCTGTGTGTTTTAAATTGGTCATCCAATCAGGACGCTCATTATTCTTGTCCAAGATAAAAATACATCGCTAAAATTACCTGTGGGTGTTTCCCCACTTCAACTCGTAAATTTACATAGAAATCGGAGATATTTCGTCATAAAATTTCACACATGGTTTTGTCTATCATATCCCTTTGTAAGATTGTTCGGAGTTCGGTAATTTTGTTATTACCTTTATTTCTTGAAGACAAACATAACATTTTATAGCATTTATCAATATTTTATGAGTATCAACAGTTTTTTCAACACCATATCTGTTTCTCGATACAGCCGCCCGATTACAGTGACCCGTGACCCAGATTACCGCGTCCCAGCAGTTTTTTTTAATAAGGTTGTTTAATAACGTCAAAACTGTTTCATAAAATTTTTTCAAGTTTTACTCCCATAGCAAAACAACTACGATAACCAACTTTATTTTGGATGAGATTAAAAGATCGATTTCTATTTCTGTCTATAACGGATGAAAACGGTCAATAAAAAATGGCCGCCGACGAGAAATCGACCGTAATATTATTTTTTGATTGCAGATTTCATACTCACCACACTCGGGTACCAACACAAAAATTAAATGAGATATGTGTTTATGTATATTAAGCATCATACTAAAATATGCCGTTGGTACTTGCTTGTGGTTATACTGAAAATTGACATTAAATACACATTTCTTGTTAGATTTCATATATTTTCACGAAACGATAGACCTTTCATTGACTAGTGTGACGTCATCGCACGTGCAAATATGGAAAATTGTTACCAAAATAGTAGTTGGGGTAAAGGTCTTATAAAATCAAGAAAAAACGAAAGCTATACGTTTCATTTATAATTTGTCTATTTTTTAGGCCAATTTCTGCCCTTATCATACCTACTCCTTTGTTTTATGGCTCTATATTTACATTTGTATTTATCAAATATTGTCGTTAAGTTAATATAGATGCGGTAAAATTGTACTTGCATAAAGGCATAAATATTTCAACACATTGTAGAATATTTACACTTGCTGAAAGACATGAAATATAATACATTTAAAATACCAATTAGAGTGAAAATATAATTACAACCCCGAAAGAAATAAGTGAAACGTTAAACATCGATCTGTGTAGAAAAACCACAACACCAAAGAATCCAGGAACATCAATCTGTGTAGAAAAAACACAACACCAAAGAATCTAGGAACATCAATCTATGTAGAAAAAACACAACACCAAAGAATCCAGGAACATCAATCTGTGTAGAAAAACCACAACACCAAAGAATCCAGGAACATCAATCTGTGTAGAAAAAACACAACACCAAAGAATCCAGGAACATCAATCTGTGTAGAAAAAACACAACACCAAAGAATCCAGGAACATCAATCTATGTAGAAAAAACACAACACCAAAGAATCCAGGAACATCAATCTGTGTAGAACAGAAAACATCAGATAAAAAAACACCAATCTATTGGAAAATCGAGAAGCGTCAAATTAGAGCGAACACAAAAGTAAAATCCAGAAAAACAAGACAACTAAAAAACCATTAACCGGAATGGAAAATACAACACCATTGAATCATGAACACACAATTAGAGGGAACATCACAAAAACAATCCAGACGTCTAGGACAAGTGACACATAAAACGACAGTATGGATAGAAATAAAGAAAACATCCGTGAAACATAAAATGCTAATTAGAGAAAACAGTAGACAAATTCATGCATAATTAAACTAGATAATCCTGCATTCTAACATATGCCATTTTGTCCCGTTTATAGATTTGTTTCATTATTTATCATGCATACTAAATAAAATATTAGTTTTAACAACGCCATTGCACAATGTATCGATGATCTGCCAGTACAACCCCTAATGGAATACCAGCATATAGAAATAGAACATAGTTTCGGCTATGTAAGGTACAACCTCTCTGGATAGCCCTTAGAATGGGATGTAAATGAACATTTGGTGAGTAGAGAATGCCATGCTCATTGCACGTAAAAGAGACCTGACAGCAGTTCCTAAGGAGAAATGGATTGTTATGTTTCGTCGTAAGCGTCCGTTGCAAAGTAAAATTTCAACCTTCCCTATTATACATCCATCCACAGACCCCCCCCCCCCCCGTTACCTACATGCTTTATTGTTTGGAAACATGTTCTCGTCATGAATAAAGCTGTAGTTCTGCCCCTTGATGTTAGGGTTAGGGCTATGATGCTTAACGCCACTTTCAATATATATCATGGCGGTCAATTTTATTGGTGGAGAAAACCGGAATACCCGGAGAAAACCACCGACATGTCGCAAGTCACTGCCAAATTATATCACATTATGTTGAACAATGATTGTACAATGGGATTCAAATTCACAACGTTAGCTGTGATAGGCACTGATTGCATAGGTAAATCCAACTACCATGCGATCACCACCACGACGGCCCCTTGATGTTAAACAACAATAAACAAAAATTAAAAAAAAGTAAAAATATGTGTAGTGATGACGCTACATTGAAATTAAGGTCATGGGCAGCTAAATGTACATCTGTGATTTTACAGTGATCATTTGTCAAGTGAAAAATCACACATTGAATGTTCAATTTTGATTATTGGCCGAATATTTGTCCGTTAAAATTTTGTTTAAATCAATGCAATACAAAGACAAGCATTATATAAAAGTGATTATTCATGCAAAAATGTATGCATCACCTACACACACACACGCACGCAGGCAGGCAGGCAGGCAGGCAGACAGACAGACAGACAGACAGACACACACACACACACACACACACACACACACACACCGTCCCCCAGAACTGCTATCAAACTTTGCAAATCAAAGGACATAAATCCATATGGTACGAAGCAAGTATGCAGAGTTAAATACAGTATCGATAGGTTATAAATTGTATTCAACTTTAATTTGGTTAATCCATTGAAAATCATCTCCGCGGTATTGTTATTTCTCTAGAACTATGAATGTAAACTCAAGTTTAATTAGGTTTTATATCAATCAAATATCATATCTTATCTCGTTGTTTATGTAAGTACTATACAAACAAAAAACATCCGATATTCTGGTTTCTTAGAAATAAATTCTTATTAGCATATATATGTCCTGACATATGTCGAACGGGAAGCTACTTAATTCCAGTTGAGCATTTCTCGTTACAGTGTTACATCATAGCTTTATATTTATTCATGTGACATGTCAATCGTTACATCACATTGATTGATATCAAATATGTTACAAGTATGTGTCCTAGTTTTATCTTCTAAGAGAAATGGACTTTAATAAACAGATACTACCTGCATGGGTAGTTGTCATCTAGATCTATTCACTGGTCGCGCCATTTAAGGAATACCAATATTAGTACTGTATTTGAAGAGTTTCCGGTGTCGATGACAGCAAATGCAGTTTGACTGGGAGACGCGGGGTAGAGACTATGCAATGAATATTTCCAACTGTCAAGTTCCTTATTGAGGCCGGCAACTCTTATTTATATCATTCCTTGTGTCTCACTTAGCGGTCAAATGGTTATGTCTTCCATTCGTGTTTATATGCTACTTATGTTGTGTTTCTTACCTTGTAAACACTGGAGACCACAGTAATAAGCTCTATTAGTTGTGTTTGATTCAAATGTTCATATTGTGGACAATACAATCTGTTTACTTTATGGCTGCAAAGGTAATTAATTCATAACAGGCACGTTAGAAGCTTGATTATAACAACAATAAACTATGGTATATTTCAGGTAATGCTTTCGTGTATCATAATTATTCGACTTTTTCAACAATGGACAAAGAAACTGACATCAATCCTACAAAGCATTGTGCTGTAGATTTTCATGGGGGATGGTGGTATAAGAAATGTGTTAATGCCAACTTGAATGGGAAATACCAGCCCGGTATAATGAACAAGCAATCAGTATTCTGGTCGTGACTATTCCTTAAAAACAGTTTATATCATGATTAGACCGTTAAATTTGTCGACTTACTAAATTTGTAGAGTTTTGCTAATACTTCGTGATTTAATATTTTTTTCTGAACATTTTTAATTGTCTGTTATTGCTGACATACTTTTTTTTTTATTATCAGCTGAAGAGACTCAATAAGAAATAATGTTAGATATTATTAGATAAGGCTCTATTTTACTGTTTTTCTATTGGCCAGAAGCAATACACGTGACATTCCATTTTCTAACATATTGATTAGCAAAAAGCAATTTCTGTGCAATAAATAATCATATTGCACCCTTGTGCAAAATCAATGAATGAAAATACGTGACACTAGAGTGCAATATGGTTTTTTATTGCACAGAAGTTGCTTTTTGTTAATCAATATGTTAGACAAATTCATAAAATTTCAAAATTTTCAAAAAAAATTATTTTTTTTTAATTCAAAATTTTCATAAAATTTCAAAACTTTCAAAAATTTCATCAGCTTTAAAAAAAATTCAAAATGATACAATTTTCAAAAAGTTTAAAAAATTTCAAAGTTTTCATAACATTTCAAAATTAAAGTAAAATAGAGCCGTATGTAATAAAACAATTACTACACTTGAATTTGATCAACATGAGGCTTTATGGAGCAGAGTACAACAATATTGAACGAGGCGCTTCCATTAATTCCACTTACATCAAACCATAAACATTTGGGGATAACATTTAGCGAGGAAGCAAAATGGAATAAACATGTAGCAAATTTAATAAAAAGTGTCTCTAAACACATATGTGTTTTGCGTAAATTGAAATATAAATTAAATAGAAAAAATTTAGAGAAATTATACTTAATTTACATTCGACCAATATTTGAGTATGCATGTGAGGTCTGGGACAACTGTGGTGTCTCTAATTCGTGCAAATTGGAGAGGCTACAGTTGGAGGCAGCTAGATTTATCACCGGACTTCCAATCTTTACCAACACAGAATATCTATATAGAGAAACTGGCTGGGAGAGATTGGAAGAAAGAAGAACTAGGAGAAAGCTCCAATTATTATATAATATCCAAAACGGTAGCACACCCTCTTATTTACTCGATCTTATTCCCCCAACAATCCAAAGTACGACTATTTATCCCCTTCGAAATGGCAACGATATTATTGTTCCATTCTGTAGACTATCTTTAACTAGAGATTCTTTCGTCTCAGCTACAGTAAGGGAATGGAATAACCTTAATCTTTCAGTGCGTAATCTTGACACACTATCTAAATTTAAAAAGGCAATCCGCAGTTCAATCTCAATACCAATTCCGAGACACTATTCTTATGGTCCTAGAAAACTAAATATAATTCTAACACAGCTTCGCTGCAATGCATCCTTCTTGAATTACGATTTATGTAAAGTAAAAATTTTATCAAATGCTTCCTGTAACTGTGGCGCACCATGTGAAAATTCTCACCATTTCTTTTTTGATTGTGATAAATATACAGATAATAGGGAAATAATATTTAATAGTCTTAACTGGCTACCTTCTAATATTAATATTGATGTAAATCTACTGACAAAAGGAAGTGATCTCCTAACATATGAAGAAAATATAACCATTTTTAAACATGCTTTTAAATATATTAAAGACTCCAAAAGATTTACAATTGTCTAAATGATCTAAAGAACCAACACACATCTCCAAAAGTATTTATTCTCTTTTCTTTTTTCTTTATTCGTTTTTTTTTCCTGTATATTGTCTATACTTATGTTTTTGTATATAGTCATCCTTTGTATATTTAACTCTATGCTATTATATACATATTATATCATTTCATTGCGCATGCTAATCCATATTGTAAATTATTGTATTCGGGAGAAGACTTCATAAGTTGGAAAAACTTGTGTCCGATCCCTATTTGTTATATTTAGCAAATAAAAATATGTTTAAACTAAAAAAAACCTCATATTGATCAAGTTAAAGTGCAGTAATTGTATATTATTTCTTGGACTAATTTGTAAAGTAAACAGATCTATTGAAGCTATTTAATGTCTGAAACAAACTCAACTGACGAAGCAGTGACTTGTTCTACCCAGATTTTAAGACTACACCACAACCATTTTCTATATTCCTGTATTACATGCTCCTGATTACAAATGTCAATATCAAATTTCTATTGTTCGTGTTATAATACTGGCCTTAGAGAACACAATTTATCTTACAATCGTGTGATTGAATGTTATTTTAATTATTGAGCTAACTAAGGTTGTCCTGGTTTCCCTTTCACGTGTTTTCCTGTTAAGTTTTGGTAAAGTTGTTTTGTAAATTAACCTGAGAAAACCGAAAGGGCAATTAGGAATGGACAATCCAGAGACACTAGCAACACGGACACAGAAGACACAGGACGAAGAAAAAAAAGAAAAAAAAGACAGCACAATGCAGAAAACTATATAAATTAGCAACACGGACCCCACCCCAAAACAAAAACTCGTGGTGAACCAAGGGGCTGACGAAGGGTAAAACAGTTCCCTTCCTATTGGCCTCTTTTATCTCCCAGTGTATAAACCCCATTACTCATCAACTTTATATTTCGAGGTTATGTTTTGAGATTTGAAAACTGGTCTCTCTTGATGTTTTCAATGTTGGAGTGAAAGAGACAGACATGATTTGTTGTGTGACTTGTGGTACTGGCTTAGATAAAACACTGAATTATGAATCAATTACACTTTTATGACAGAAATATTATTACTAATTAACGTGATAGCATAATTGAGTAGTCTTTGGAGCTGCGAATGAAGCAGTCGTTGTTCGATTCAAAGCCCTGACAAGACTAGCTTATCTAGCTTTACGCTTAAATTAAATAATTACAAAAGGTTCTACGAATCAAGTGTCCGTCGTATAATTCAAATTATTAAATTTTGTTTAACTTCAACCTTCAAAACAATGTGTATTTTCATAACAGAAATTTCTCTTAAAATGACAAGATCAGATCTCCAGCCATTGATAGATGTGGTTTTACATGTAGAAAATAGCTACACTGAAAATGAAAACATATGTACGTATATTCGAGTGGACATAGCGTAAGACAAATGTTAAAGTCACAAATCGAAGCATATTGGAAATTCGAATCTACAGAAATAAAAACGTCGATATCTAATTTAGTACACACGACTCATTTCTCGAATAATAATCATCAATTACGCATAATGTCAAAAGATTTTGTGATCAAGTAAACCAAAGGACCTAAATATGTACCATTGTAATGCATTGGTATATGAGAATAAAGAATCTTGAATCTTGATTGGTAGGACCTTGAACAGACTATCCCAATATAATACAATTTAATCTATGAATAAATTAAATTAATCTATTACATTATACGACAACATATAATTTAAATTACGACTTGCAATTAATTTCATTTACTAAGTTATTGAGGGCATAAACGACCTCGAGATATAAAAGCGGTGTGCTCAATTGCCACGCCCATTTCGTGCCATAGAATTGGAGCAGTGAACACTGAAAGACAATAAGACTGAACTACGCCCAGCAAGAAAAAGATAGTCGAAAATGCCTAGAGGACGTAGACAAGCCGGTCGACGAGTCAATCGTCGTCCTTATCAACTAAGGAACAGAAGGAGGAATGCAGAAGTGATACCTGTCCCTGTACCTATGGATCCCCCAGTACCAGCAGAGGGAATTATCGCAGCTGACAGGGAACCTGCAAATGTTAACCAGGTTCCTTGACAAGACATGGGGTCTCAAACGGCCACAACTACGGGTAATAATATTGTACCTTTAAATACAAATGAAGTTGCTGTAAACATAAACAAAACAGTACAGCAAAGTGAGCCCCTTTTGATTCCCGGTTTCAAAAATGAAACTGATGTATTTTTGTCGCAGGGTTTAAAAGAAAAAGTTTGGAATTTTGAGTTTGTAGATTTATCTCAATTTCTAAGACAAAATTTTGAAAATAATGTTGAATAAAGACCAAGTAATTTAGAAGTGATAAATGGTAAACTAGTACTTCAACAGCGATTTTAAAAAATCAAGAACATAGATAACATAAGCACATGGACTAATGCTTTTTTAAATTACACATCAGTGTTATTAGAAAACCATCCCAGCAAAACTGGCGAATTAATTCAGTATATATCAATAATCAGAAATGTTGCAGAAGAAAATACCAGGTGTAGGTGGTTGGTATATGACCAACAGTTTAGGTTGAGAATATCGAGGAATCCAACCATGGAATAGTATTGATGGTGAGCTTTGGTTGCGCTTTATCGCAACTTCTGTTGGTCGTTCAACATAAATTCCTCCTAAAAGAACAACACATTTTTTTATTGTTAAGATTACAATTATAAAGACAGTTGTAGCAAATTAAACTGTGCTTATAAACATGCTTGTCTAAAATGTCAATTGCAGCATCCAAGTATTTATTGTTTTTGGCAATTTAGGTCAAGGTACATATAATTTAAACAAGGCTCAAATTAATCAAAAGTCTAACCAAAATGTCAACGGTTTACAAAAGCCCAATCATTTAATCAAGCCAAGACCGCCATTGAAGTAATTGATTATTGATAAGGTCTGGAAAACAAGTGTTTGTACAACTTGATAAATAAGGGTAATAACAAAATTACCGAACTGCGAACAATCTTACAAGGGGAAAGTCAAAACTCATAATTATATAAACAGACAAAATCAGTCAACAACCGGAAAACTGTGAAAACCGTAATGACCCTGACTTGGTACAGGCATTTCTAAAGAAATGGTGGGTTGAATCAGATTTTAAGGCGCCAAACCTCCCGCTCTCATTACGTTTCAAAGGTTCCGGTTGTCACTATAACAGTATTTAAATACAGGAACAAAATAGGTAAAATAGTTGTCAAAGCAGTACCATATTCGGTGACGTAAATGACAAAAATATTTTTACGTCACACATTGATAAAAAATATCCTTGACATTTTTCTTGACCTCTTTATCTTTATGCATTTTCACTATGTGAAAATGCATCGCTTATAATCGTTTCTGCAGAGACGGAATATATTTCGACAAGATCTTGGTATCGGAATATAAACGTTTTAAGAGATCGAATAAGGCGAACCTTTGTATAGCCCTGATCCAGTAGCCTGTTTCTCAGATGAAGATGACGTTTCAGGAAATCAGAATAATTGCTACTGGCCCCTGCATAGCAAATCAATTGCGAGATGTAAAGACTATATGCAGGAGAAGCTGGTATATTGCTGCACATGTTTGGAAAATTTATGATTTTAAATTTGAAGTCGTCTCGTTTATCATAAATTTTAGTACTGAGTTGACCACTGAGGTACAAGTCCAAAAATGATGCGAAAGAAGCTGTATCGGTGGTCTCTTTAACTTCCAGCTCTGGAGGATATATCAATGGAAGAAATTCTGCAAATCTAGAATTATTGATAGATAAAACGTCATCAATATACCTGTATGTGAAATTAAAGGCTCTAGCCTCATGAATCCTCTTATCTTTTACAAGCTTTTGAAGAAACTCCGACTCATATGAGTATAAAAATAAATCTGCTAGAATAGGGGCACAATTCGTACCCATTGGTATACCGACCACCTGCTGAAACAGTGTCCCTCCAAAGGAGACAAATATGTTATCGATGAGGAACTTCAGCATACTGCTCATTTGTTCCTCGGAGTAGCATGTTTTACCTTTTTGAATTTTGTTTGAAAAATATGTGGAATTGTAGCCTAACACAACACATTTTGAGCAGATATGCTTCTCAGGTTTAGGATTTATGCAAGATATTCGAACTCCTCTGGTTTTATCCATACAAATACATTACAGTTTTTGACACATTGACCCTCTGATTTCTTATCCTCATCTTATCAAGCAATCCGGATACGATTTTCAGAAATTTCAATTATATTTGCCAAGTTGATTGAAATTCTCAGTATTAAACTGATGAAAAATCTAAAGGAGTTAGGTTTGCCGCAAAAATTGAAATGCCTTATATCTCAAAACAAATTCGTTGATATAGCAATATTTTCATCATATTTACTTGAAATTCAATTGTAATTTAACTTGAGAAGCTTATCACTTTAACTGGTAATTGTTAGCACTTGTGAGTGTGTTTATTTCATTTCAGAAGCAGTTAACAAAACAACAATATGGTCGCTAGGTAAATCTCCCATTAATATTGATGAGTTATGTCATATATTGAAGCAATATCCCGATTATGACAATGTCGCGATTTTAGAAAATGGTTTTCGATATGGATTCTGAATTCATTATACGGGTCCGCGTACCCCATTGGACTGTAACAATCTTAAATCTGTTTATCAACACCCACAAGTGGCATTACAAAAACTTCAAAGTGAGTTAAATTTAGGCAGAATAATGGGGCCATTTCGCCAAAGGCCATTTTATAATATAAGATGCAATCCCATTGGACTTATTCCTAAGAAAACCGGGGGGTTTAGGCTTATTACACATCTTTCACACCCTTTAGGCCAGAGAATTCATTCCTATGTTGATCAGGTACATTCAACAGTTCAGTACACTTCGTTTGATAACGCGGTTTCAATTGTGCAAAGGTTAGGGAGAAATGCTCTTTGTGGGAAGTGTGATGGAAAATCGGCGTTTCGATTGTTACCTATTTATATTGATTTGCTAGGCATTGCGTTTAATGGGAATTATTATATTGATAAAATGGTCCCTATGGAGTTATCTAAGTCTTGTGCTTACTTTGAGAAGTTTTCTTCATTTGTTGAATGGGCTGTAAAGCATGAGAGTAATAGCCAGGACCTAGACCATTACCTGGATGACTTTTTCTTTGTTGGGAAACCTGGTACAAATGATTGCCAAATTTTAATGGGGACTTTTTATTCGATTTGTAAACGTTTAAACGTCCCTGTAGCAGAGGAAAAAAAATTTGGCCCATCAACTACAATTGAATATTTGGGTCTAGCCATTGACACACAAACAATGGTAATCAAAATTCCAAAGGACAAAATAGATGAACTCTGTGAAAAAATCTTGTTTGTGTTGAACAGCAAAAAAGTGACGCATAAACATCTTCAGTCCCTTGCTGGTTCATTAGCCTTTTGCCCATTAGCACTCCCTGTAGGTAGAACATTTTCAAGGCGAATATACGCATCACTGTGTAAAGCATCTAAACATCAATATGTTATTCGTGTAACCAATTCTATGAAAAGTGATCTGTTGGTTTGGAAAGAGTTTCTCCACAATTTCAATGGCTTGTCATACATTCCAGAAAAAAATGGTCTACTAACTACGATTTGCAGCTGTTTACAGATAGTGTCGGTGTCGAAACAAAAGGGTGTGGTGCTTTTTACGCAGGGAAATGGGCACATCTGCAGTGGCCTACAGAATAGAAATCTACTCCATTATTAAGGGACATAACCTATCTTGAGTTAATACCAATTGCCTTGGCTATTTTCTTGTGGGGTCAGGAATTTAGAAATAAAAACGTCATATTTTTCTCAGATAACGAAGCAGTCGTTTCAATCTTAAATAGCAAGACATCAAAATCGAAAACTGTTATGTCTCTACTGAGATTCATAATCTATTGTACCTTAAAATTTAACATTCAGTTGCAATCAAAACATATTTCATCAAAAGATAACAAAATTGCTGATTTTATTTCTCGTGGGCAGGTCGAACGATTCAGGAAGTTGGTGCCATTTGTCGAGCTTTACCCATGTCAAGTTCCTGCAGAATTCTGGAGCCTTTTGTACTAGATGCAAACGCAATGTTTGAGGCATCCCTAGCACAAAACACTTGGAAATCTTATGAGAATGGACTGAAATCATTAAACGAATTTCGCTCAATGCACAACATGTCTCCTATATCGCCTCCTCCTGTTTGGCATATTGCAAATTGTATTGCATATTTAGCAAATAAGTCATATTCTCCTTCTACCGCAAAATTGTATGTCGCAGCTTTAGGCTTTGCATTGAAATGCAAAGATATTAAAGACACCACACAATCTTTTATAATCAAGCAAATGTTGAAAGGCATGACTAGATTATATGGCGTATCAGATGTACGGCTTTCAATCAGTATCGAAATGATAAAAAAAATTCCGAAAGCTTTGTCACATACCTGTTCATCAAAATACGAAGCAGTAATGTTCACTGCTGCATTTTATTTAGCATTTTCTGAGGGTTGGCGAATTTACCTGTTCAAATTCTTCAGAAGTACAGAAAATAATGAAAGTATCAGATCTGCATATTAGCAATATAGACCAAACTCTAACACTTAAATTAAAATACCCGAAAACAGATCAAATGGGCAGGTCTTCCGATTAACAATTGAACCAAACAATGGTATGCCAATCTCTACATTTAATGTTTTAAAAGAATTTCTACAAATTCGACCAGTTTTGGATGGTCCATTGTTCTGTCATTTGAAACGAACAAGCTTAACAAGGAAACAATTTGTGCATGTTTTACATGCATCGCTCAAATTTATGGGTTATACTACTGACAAATTTTATACGCACTCCTCCCGAATAGGTGCAGCAACTTATTAATCAAAATTTGGTTATAGTAATGAAGAAATTCAAAAAAGGCGTCGGCGGTTGTCAAACTCCTATGAACGGTATATTCGATTTTAATTCAGTTTTAATATTCTATTAGGAATGAACATAGTGTGGATAGTGTGATGTTCCTTAATACAAAATGCATTTGAGCACACCAGTAACAGACCAACTGGTGCAAACCTTGGCCTGGAGAAATACGGTGTCCAGCTTGTGTGGGTAGGAATGAGAGGCATGAAATGGGAAAATTTGATGTCACTGATCTCGGGTCTGTTAATTGTTATGGATTACCACATGCAATTATGATACACGGTAGGGGGAAATGATATAGGAAATTCGAAAACCCCTTGCGGTTTATTTATACACCAGATGAAAGTGGCATTTGCTCATATATTGTTTGAATTACCTGGTACCGCAATTATTTGGTCTTCTACCATTTATAGGCAATGCTATATTCATTAATAGCATACAAGGTGCTTTAGAAACATTCTTTTCCAACCCACACACTCACATTTATCCTTATGACTAAACTGGTAATTTGTCAACTGTATTTCTAAATTTCTTGGCAGTGTTCATACTTTCAACGTATTGAGTGAAAGTATTTTCATTGGCGGATTTTGAAATACAGCTAACCGCTTTGGATCGTCCAGCAGTAGTTCTACTATTGGATCACCCATTAGTATTCATTCTTCATCATTTGTGATGGACCTTTTGAATTGTTAATTGAAATATTGAAATAATAAAGCCATGACAAATTACCAGCCAAGCATGAATTTGTTTTATTTTGCATTGAATATACTTGAATTAGTTGAATTATAATCTTAGTAACTGAGCTATATGAATCTGGATTGAATATCAGATATTGAGGTTTGATTGATCATAGCTGAGATGGTAAACAAATTGTGAATTTAGCGTTATTGGTATATAGAGAAGGTTTACATGAAGACTCTTGGAATAATTTAGCTAGCATCTTTTATTGGGTGTTTCATTTTATTTGTTCATGGTATTGAATAACTGCTGGAACTAATCTTTGAGAATATATCTAATAAATAATAGGTTATTTTGATCTTTGATTTCCATATATGTTATTAAAATCATGTATTTGAAATATGTTTATAATCAGTCAGCAGCAGCATTGTCGTTTGGCTTTTCACTTTGCATAATTTATAGTCTGTTTAACCTTTATATGAAATGATACTACGAATTATACAACATTTTATTTCTCTATACTATTTCTGTTTTCATGTAATCTTCTGTAATACCTCTTAATGATAGAGGATATTTTCATGGGGGGGGGGGGGGGGGGGGGGGGGTACAAATAGCAAGACTAGCAAGAAAATGTTCTATAGAATACAGAGATGTTCATAAATTATATTATTTGGCTGATATGTATAATTTTTTGCAGATTTAAACTTTGCTATTGTAAATGAGACGAAATGGAATTTCCTTCAACCATATACACATTGATTCAATAAGCTTACTCGTGAATATCTTTATTAATTAATTTAGCTTTGCGATACAACATCATCCAATAACATACTGTATAGGGTCACGTCATGATTCATATCAGTGGTTGAAATACGATCCAAAGGTCAATCTTTTTTACTATGTAACACATATAGATCTCCGTGTACAGATATTGATTACTAGACACGATTAGCATACGCAATAAAGTTGGCCCTTCAGGTAAATGAAAACATCATTATCACGGGCGATCTGAATTCAAATCTATTGTGTTCAAACAGCAACAAACTTATTGACCTTGTGAATATTTTTAATCTTAAGAATGTGATTGATAAACCTACTAGGATAAGTGGTAATACTAGTACTTTATTAGACCCCATTATTCTAAGCGATACTTTGAACTGTAATTATTCTGATGTACTTAAAATACCAAGACATATAAGCGACCACGATGCAGCAATTGCATTCTTTCAATGCCCAAAAGCTACATCGAAATCATTTACAAGAGAAATCTGGTTATATGACCAAACTGATTTTGTTAGATTTAATCAGATGCTAACTGATGTAAATTGGAATGAAAAACTTTGTAATTTTGATGATGTAGATGATATGTGTGAAGAATTTTCAAAAACTTTCCTTCAAATCTCAAGTGCATGTATCCCTTCAAAAACAATATTGATACGCGAAAAAGACAAACCATGGTTCAGTAACGTAATACGAAAAGAAATTCGCATATTAGAATCTCAAAACGAAAACAACATTATTAAATATAAAAAACAAAGAAATAAGGTAAATAATATGAAAAAATAGCAAAGGAGAAATTTGAAAATAATTTAGACAACTTTTTATTAAATAACTCTTCAAACCCCAAAATGTATTGGAAAATAATGAAGATGTTAATCAAATCTAACAAAGGAAATTATTGCATACCCCCACTCCGGAATTCAATTAATGATAAAAATATTGATGATATTGCTTATGACGATTCGGACAAATGCGAGTTATTGAATAAATATTTTAGCTCAATATCAAAACTGGACGAAGAAAATGTTACTCTCCCACAGTTTGACTCAAAAACATATAATATTATTCACGAAATACATATAACAGAGAACGAAATTATTGATGTTATTCAAATTCTTGACCCAAACAAAGCAACAGGATCAGACAAAATAAGTCATAAAATGCTTAAAATTTCTCCTGAGAAAATTGCAAAGCTCCTTCTAATAATATTTAATCAATCTTTACAACAGAGCAAATATCCTTCTAATTGGAAGAGTGCTCATGTTATTGCAATTTTCAAAAAGGGTGACACATCCCTACCCTCCAATTATCGCCCGATATCTTTAATAAGTTGTGTAGGTAAATTAATGCAACGAATAGTTTATAAGCATGTTTACAATCATCTTGTTAATAACAATCTCATATATAAATACCAATCGGGGTTTTTGCCAAAACATTCCACTGTCCATCAACTATTAGAACTATACAATTCGATCCTAAACTCTCTAGAAAAAAAAGAATTTAGCTGCTTCGTCTTTTGCGATTTTTCTAAAGCTTTCGACAAGGTTTGGCATAAAGGTCTTATTCACAAAATGAATTCATACGGAATTCAAGGGAAGTTAATAAAATGGTTCGAAAACTATCTGTTCAAAAGAAGACAAAAAGTAATTAATAAAAACTCTTGGTCAAGTTTCGAACCTGTCTCAGCTGGTGTACCCCAATGGTCGGTATTGGGTCCCCTCATGTTTCTAATATACATAAATGATATAGGAGAAAAACTTATATCGTTGAGTAGATTATTTGCTGACGACACATCACTCGGATATTCTAGTCAAAGTGTTGATCAAATAAAAACTGCAATCAATCATGATCTACTCGAACTAAATGCCTGGTCTAGTAAATGGCTAATGTCATTCAATTCCGAAAAAAACAGAAATCTTGTTTTTCTCCAATACGGGTAACATAGACAACATCGAATTTTCTTTTAATGACAAAAGTATCCCTTTATTTACTAGCCATAGGCATCTGGGAGTTATCCTCTCCCAAAATGCAAAATGGAACGAACATTTAGAAAATATGATAACAAATATAACCAAACATCGAGGTATATTACGGAAATTAAAATTCAATCTAAATAGATCCAATTTAGAAAAAATGTATTTAGTCTACATTCACTCCCTTTTTGAATACGCTTGTGAAGTCTGGGATAATTGTGGAATTGGCTATTCAGACAAATTAGAAAAACTTTAATTAGACGCTGCCAGAATTGTAACAGGTTTACCCATTTTTACAAAATCGGAGTATTTATAAGCTGAGACAGGTTGGGAAACACTATCAGAGCGGAGATACCGCAGAAAACTCCAATTAATTTTTAATATAAAATGTGGAATGGCACCTGAATACTTGCGTCATCTAGTTCCCCCAACTATTCAGAGTACTACTATATACCCTTTGCGAAATGGTGATAATTTAATAGTTCCTTTCTGTAGATTCTCTATAACCAATTCGTCATTTATTCCTTCCATAGTTAAAGAATGGAATAAACTTGACATTGCAATCAGAAAATTAGATTCATTATCCAAATTCAAAAACGCTATTCGTATTAACAGCCAATCAAATAAGATCTCAGTTCTCAAACTTTATTACTATGGCCCTAGAAAGTTAAACGTGATCCTAACATAAATTAGATGTACAGCTTCTTTCCTCAACCATGATCTACATAAGGTTCATATTTTATCTAGCCCAGCGTGTAGCTGCGGTGCCCCCCAAGAAGATGCGAACCACTTCTTTTTTGTTTGTACCAAATATTCTGAAATAAGAAATGAACTGTTTCTCAGCATAAGCGATTTGTCTCAATCGATCAATACTTCAATTCTCACTTCAGGGAGTGAAACCTTAAGCTTTATTTTTTATCCAGTTTTCCGATTCATATAAAGGTCTAAGCGATTTGTAATCGTTTAATGTACTAACCAAACATCATCCGGCATCCATACACACACACACACACATACTTTTTCTTCATTTCTTTTTACTCGTTTACTATTTTCAGCTATATTATATGATAAAATTGTATTTTTCTTGTTTTCTTGTGCATTCTCAATATAATGTAATAATGATTGTATATGTAGGAGAAGACTCCATAAGTTGGTAAAACTTGTGTCTGATCCTCTTTGTATCATTGATCAAATAAAGTAATCATAAACTATCAGTGGTGAACCTACCACTTAAAATCGAGTACATGCCAAAAGATGTTGTCCAATTGGTCAATGTACAGCTGCCTTGCAAATGATTGGACGGTCAAGGATGAATGAAAGGTCTCCTGACATGACCACAAACGGGATGTTGTTGGATTGTTGGATGTTAGTGTGTTGCCAAAGAAATTAATTGAAAAAAACATTCTGATTATGATCATTTATTTATAAACGGTTAATTCATTTTCGAAACATCAGTCACACTTGAAAATCACATACATTCGTTTATATACAATATTGAGTGCAGTGTTATATACGAATACATCAATAAAATAGAGTTGCAACAATATTTAAAATAAACAAAACAAGCAATAAAAATATAGAAAAAATACTACACTGAAGCCTGTCTAACACGAGCCAATTTGGGGCCAACATCTGTGTTCGTAATAACCAGGTGTTCTCTCTATAAAGGTCAATTTAACAACACTTTCCTATATTGGAGATTTACTTAAAGTTCGGTTTATACAGGATTTCAGCTTATAAAGTGTTCAGTTTAGACAGGCTTCACTGTATTTACATAAATATATTGCTATGGCAGTGTAATTCTTAATAATTTATATTATTATTATTATTATCATTATTATTATTTTTATTATTATTATTATTATTATTATTATTATTATTATTATTATGGTATTTTCTACACAGTTCTTCTATTAATAAGCTCATAAATAATGTTATACTCCTTAGTCCTTCTGCCTGTGCCATTCTACATTTGCCTGACATTTCGGTATTTTCTACTTGACCAATCCGTGATTGTCATATGCAGTTGTTGACGAATACGGGGGTGGTTGTGCAATTCCCATTGTTGCAGGGTTTGTTCCATCTGTTGTATAAGGTGCTATACCATTATTAACTGGATGTGGTTGTGGAGGACAATTGTTGGTGGTATCAGGATTTGGTGTTGTCAAACCAGCTTGTGGTGCTGACGATGGTTCTGAGCATTGCTTGTCGAGTGCATCCGTAGTATTGTATGGCATTGCTGTACTGGGATACGTTGGAGGTTGTTGTGTATCTGAGAAAAAACCCCCACAATTAAAGTACATTGTACACAATGATGTAAGATAGATAGCATACGAAATTCAATAATATACTTTTTCATAAATATCATTAAATCTCCTGTTTTAACTATGACTTAAATATCTTAAAATCTGACAAAAACCTAACAAAACATTTACGACGTAATGTTAATTGTATTCATTTACTTCATGGTGGTGTAATGGTTAACGTGATCGCCTCGAATGCGATATATCATGGATTCGATCACCGTCGGGTAAAATAAAAGACAATACAAATGGTATTTTCTGCTTTTGCGCTATGCGCGCAGCTTTAAGGAGTAAGATGAAAGACTGGTTGGATCGTAATCAGGTTAATATGTTCGAGTGGAGCCACAGCCCTACTCTCAGACTGTTGTTTCAGTGAGCTAGCACAATAAATAAATTAAGCGTTGTGGTCTAGTACAAGGGGGACATCATCATCATTACATTGAATTTAACTTGTTCCTGCCATGATAGTGCTGCTCATTGTGGCATTTAACAACAATTACTCACTCGCTCTTCATTAAGCAAAGTATTTTTCTAATGTTTTGACAACATTTTGTGAACACATTATTTACAAATATATTGGTATTGTTGTAAATATGTTTATGTTGTCATTTATTTTTGTGATTGTATTTGGTCTTATTGCGGGGAAACGAATCTGGGCAGGTTTTTTTTATCGTTTGTTTATATATGTATTGCCGTTGGAGACCCAGTTATCAAAAAGAGGGGAGGATTGTGATCCCATTAACTGGCATAACCCCGCCACATGTTTGTGCCTGTTCCAAGCCAGGACCTGGATTTTCAACGACATATATCGTGATATTTTCTATCTGTTCAATGAGTTATGTTTAGGTAAGAGGTTATTGTTAGTTTTGTTGATATTGGTGGAGTCAATGGCCATCAATGTTTAAACTCTCTGTTCATAATGATATAGCAGACGACAATCACTCACGGTAAACGTTTGGTTCCACAGGTGCCTCTTCTGTATAAGTATCTCTGCTCTCTTCTGTTCGTTTCCATTTGCAATATATGTATAATCCTATGAGACCAGCTATAAAAATAACTCCACCAAAAATAAGTACAATTGTCCACCCTGACAATCTAAAATATAACAATAACATGAAAATACATCTTTAACCAGCAACAGTTGAGCATTTCGTCTAATATGGTATATATTTGTTTCATGTATCACAACCAAAATGTGCAATGACTATGATTAATGCAACAACTTAATGAGCGAGTGAAAGTATTGTCTACGTGGTTGAGAGCCTTTCTGAATTGACTCACAGGAGCATAATATATAACGACATAATCAACGTCTTTTGTTCATGCCATTCCAGAACAAAATTATAGATCCTCTTTTTACTCTGTCGACTAATATGTCACATGTTACTACCAATAAATGAAATAGTAGATACATGTACAACATGTACATTTTCTTAGTTGATTTATTAGATATATTTATTACTGTTATTGCTATTAATTTACAGTTCCTAAATAATGTAATTATCATCAAATCTAAGGTTCTCTGAAAATTAAACCAAACAGTGTTAGAATTAGATCTTTGAGCTGACACATGTTTGTTCTTCCCTCGACGGGATTTGAACTCGCACCATTGATACACTGCAGTACCAATCGCTTAGTATTATGTGTAGCGCCCTAGACCACTCGGCCATAGCCGCTATATAAAAAAATATAGAGTGGAAGTGTTGCCTTGTCTCGTAAGGAAATTCTAGAGATAGACATAAGACATGTGTCTAAGCGTGTGTAGATGGTACATATATACTTAATATTATAATTTGACAGCAATCTTACTCCGCAATTTTAACACATTGTATAGGATGATGAAGAATTCATCATACAGTCACAGGAAATAAAGTATATTATCATATACTTACTCAAGATATGCTTAATTTTGCGGCTGTATCCCGGAACGCCAACATTTGGAAAGATCAAAGAAAGTTGTCCTTCCTAATTAAGAGGGATTAAGGGGTCCCATTAAGGGTGGATGATCAGAGCAATCACAGGTAAATAAAGGTAAATTTGATTCTCTTATTTGTATTTTCTATATAAATGGTATCAAATAAAATACGAAAACATAATAATCAATGAATATTTATTATTAAATTTTAAAACTATAATATAAGCACACATGAAATATGAAAAAAATAATAATGAATATTTATTATTATTAAACAAGCATACAAAGTTCTAACGAATTACCTTTTAAAATGTAGGAGGAGTTGTGCATACAAACTTCTGTGACAGACGGACAAACCAGACAAAAACAATATTATAAAATATCAATCAAACTTCAATCAAGATATTTTGCATATTACATTAGTTTTCTGTCTTTGGTGTGGATTTCATTGATAAGCACACATGAAATATGAAAACATAATAGTTACTATTTATATTAAAATTTCAAACTATATAAGCAGACATGAAATATGAAACATAGTAAAGATTCTTTTTAGACGACTTTTTAACTGTGTCAATAACAGGTTTCATACGTATTATGTGAAATATGATAATATGGATCTTACCTTTTAGCTGATGAGATGATAATTTTTTAGAATTAGTGGTGAAATGCATATTTTTATATCTAAAGTAGTCAATCAGATGCGAATCTATAATTTTAATGAACTTTTTAAATGGCGACACGGTTGGGGGAAACAGATGTGAAATACAGCAAAGTGATATGATATACAATTTTAGACTATCCTATTCATTTAATTAACTTTTAGCAGCAATCTGACAAATTGTAAAATCTTAACTGTATATAGAAGGATTTTTATGCTAAATGTGTGTGGGTAGGACTCCACTCTATATATGTGCAAAAACATCGAATAGTGGAGCGAATGCGAGCACTGTACATAAACGGAGCACCTCTTCTACATACTAACGTATGTTTCTCCTACAGAGGGGGTTGCAGATAAAGAAGAAGAAGAAGCAGAAGAAGAAGAAGAAGAAGAAGAAGAATGAATATTTATTTTTCAATCTTAAAAGTATATATATGAAACATGAAAACATAATAATAATAAACTTTAAAACTATTATAAGCACTACATTTTGAATTATATAAATGTCAATGATGTTGGTATTTAGCTTGGATGGGGAGCCCTTGGACCATCTGCTCTCCATATGTTAAAGTTTTAATTAATGGCTTATTTTCTTATTGGTTTTAAAAAAAAATACAACAAATAAATTATAATATTTCTCATTACTTTGTCATTTTCTTTATTTCAATTTTCTTTTTAAAATCAATATATTTTACTTCATTTTCATTATATTTTAATTAAACATAGCAAGTCATATTTCACTTATTAATTACTTTTTTAAAACTAAATTACAACAAATATATTATTTTATTTCTCATTAAACTTGTCATTTTCTTTATTTCAATTTCAATATATTCGAAATGCAGCAAGTCATATATCTAGGGGGTGTAATAACCTGATCCGTATTACATGGGGGGCTTTGCAATAATGTGTACCGTATTACTTCTAAATGGGGACCGGAAATTTTGAATGATATCGAATATTTACGTTTTCACAATAATACGTTTTCTTTGTCTGATCAGTTTTCGCTATTAGTGTAACTTGACTTACTTCCGTCGTCTGCTACTGTCAAAATAGATAACGGAGAAAACATGGAAAATGCTCGTTATCCAATGAATGATAACCGCTGGTTTCATAGATCAAATGAAAAACAGAAACACAAGTAGGAAAATTGAGTATGATCTGAAATTAATAAAAAATGACTTCGTATCCATAAATACATAATATGACATTATTGCATCATCAAGCTATGGTTTCTGAAAATGACCAGCTCTTACAAATACGCATTAAAGTACAGACAGTATTCTGACACTTCCGATTTTTCCTATATATTTCATATAAAACTACAGTTTTTAAAAAAATATTATCTTTAAGTCAATTCATGTCCGATTTCGATAATTATTTTATCAACAAAAGCAGAAAGATATGTACATTTGCAGTTTATAGTATTAATTTTGAAATAACTTTTTGCAGCATGTTTGTCAAATCGCTATGATTTAAACACAGACTTAAATAATATGTCAGCAAAAGTACTATCATTGCATTTTGTTTCGAAAAAAAAAATGAATGCAGTTGTGTTTAACTTGTGTTTTCTTAAAATGTTTAACATAGAAAATTATTTCGAAATTATAGAGTAAAAATACATTAAATTATGTTTTGCATTGATACAAAAATGATCAAAATCTGACATGAATTGACTTCAGGGTAATTTTTTGAAAAATATGAAATATATAAGGAATATTGGAAGCGTACAAATACTTTTGTCCACAGTCTGTATATGATAAATATGTTATGATATGACATTTTTCATATTACACGCCATATCAACCCTGACCCATATTAGCACTCGGACCTTCCTCCCTTGGGCTAATACGGGTGTCTCGGGTTGCCATGACATGTACCGGTAATATGAAAAATGCAATACAATAAGCTATAATTATACAAACATCTAAGCATACAATCATACAATATATCTTTCCCACTCAGTGCCGGATTTAGGACAAATGAAGCCCTGTGCTAGTTAAGTTATGAGGCCCCTTACTTGGGTCTTGAAGGAGGTAAACCTGGTAGGCCTACACAGGCAGTCAACTCTATCAGTATGTCTGGAATCGCTCCGAAACAGAACGTCTTCAAATTTAAAATTGTACCACATAAGCAAAAATCCATGGCAAAAAAAAAAATTGGAAGGAAGATGGGCCCCCTGGCCAACTGGGCCCTGTGCTTAAGCACACCTAAGCACAATGGAAAATCAGGCACTGGTCCCACTGGATCTCAAAGTTACTCGAAATACTAGGTTAATACTATATATATATATCCATATCAACAAAGAAGACATGTTCCGACAGAATTGCAAGATGCGATGCTGAAGAGGCACAGTAACGTGACAAGGCTCAATAGGCCATTACAACCCTCCCCTCCCCTTCACCGGGGATTACAGGATACTAATACGGTACGTACTTACGAAAATCAGAAAGAGTTGTATAATCTATATGTTATATGAACTTACTTAGTGCTGCTACTGCTACTGCTATAGTTATAATAGTAATAATAACTATAACTATATCTATAATAACGATATCCACCAAAGCAGGGTGAAACTAAAAAATGTAGAATATTAATTGATAAAAATGCAAACTCGAAACTGAAATTCTTGGCTAAAATACTACCGTGACTATTTAATTTTGAAATACAACCCCTCCCTCTCCAAAAAAAAAAAAAAACAACAACCCCAAGAATAATAGACATGACAGGTGATTGAAGTTATATTAATTAATATTTGATAGTAATTGGGAAAATAAAGTAATTAAGGAATTATTCCCTCGTAGTTTTCAATCATTAACCATCATCCAAATATACAAGACAGTCGATGATTTTCACTATGACATACATAAAATTATAAGATAATATGATACATATTATATTGTCTGACAACCACGTAGCATATAATTAAACATAAAAAATTCAATGAATTGCTATAAAACAAGAGCATTTCTGTAAATGACATAATTATCCTTAGAGTTTAACTGTAGCCTTGGACACAGCGTCTTTGAGTGTTTAGTATATTTGTCTAATACATTTCTATATCAGATGATGTTCGTGTTGTTTAATAGTACGTTGTAGCACGACAGGTGCCACTAGTGGAGCAAGGACTGCTAACCCTTCCGGTACAGCTCACTTTACCCCCTATTTTGTTTTATTATTACATTTATTTTCCTGTTTACATATGACCTCAGAAGTCCATGATAATCCAGAGGCTTACATACATTGGTTGTATATAAACACAAAACGGGATAGAAAAAAAAATGATGCTAATTTGGTTTGTAGAGCTTCAAATAATAATGTTTCTACATTGTTATTTAAAAGAGATATTTTGTTATTAATGCAGTATTACTTTTTAGTTCTCTTTTCAACATTCTATTGTGTCAACATTTTTATTATTTATTTGATATCATTACTAACTTTCCATATTGTAACACTTTTGACCATTGTGTTGTCTGTTCTTCTTCGATATACGGATTCTGATTGCCCCTTTGGTATCTTCAAACTCTTCTTATATGCAGATATACCCGTACCACAATATCCCAAAATATCTTTAACATGACTTTTTGCAAATATACCCCTACATATCATATCATGTATATGACGGGGGAGGTGGGAGTTGTAGATGGAATCCTTCTAACACTTCTGTATACGATTATATTATGTGAGACAACAATATAAAGAGACAACATGGGGCCGTCTTGGTCATGATCGTATGGTAGTTGGATTTATAATTACCTATGCAATCAGTGTCTTTCATCACTAACGTTATGAGTTACAATACAACATCATGTGATAAAGTTTGTCATTGACTTGCGGCAGGTGGGTGGTTTTCTCCGGGTACTCCGGTTTCCTCCACCAATAAAACTGACACCACGATATAGCTGCATTATTGTTGAAAGTGGCGATAAACACCATAATCCCCCCTCCCTCCTCTCGAGAAAACAAGTTAAAATACCAATTCGATGAAATAAAAAACACATAACAATAGGGATCATTCACCGCTTCTCCCGTTTGGTGACGCTGCTGTTCCATAAGTGGTTACATGTGCGCTTGAATCACAAAGACGCTTGTATCTAACGTTAACCTAATGACGGCACAAACTTAGACAGTGCAAACATTGAAGGTTTAACTAGTACAGCGCGGGGTGGTATTACTTGTTAACAGTTAGAAGTATAGATTTAGTTGACGAGTATATGTAAAATAAAAGTATAAGTCTTAAAGTCATATGAAAAGAGTTTTATTATGAACATATTAAGAAATACAACGGACGTTTACAAGCCATATCGGCATGTACGTTGGTGTAGCCTATATTAGGTGTACATGATGTTAGGTCTATCTATATTTAAGTAATCTTCAAATCTAAATCACTCTCTTTAAGATTAGTTGGTACAAAATTATACATATAATATATTCCTTCTTTGTGTAGTGTTATTAACTGTTAAAGAATCGACAACAAGCGAATTAATCATAGCATTCATTTTGGAAAGATTTTGAGCAGATGTATTATGAATAGCATGATAAATAGCTAAATAAAGAAAATTCGCTGTTTCTTACTATTTTCAATTATTTTCGACAGATTTTGGTAGCACTCAAACAGTTTGTACAATCAGACTGGCGGATCATGGTACAAAGCCTGGAACTGCCATACAATGTAAAACTCAAGACTCAAATTGTCACCGACAGAATTCCGTCCGGGTTTTAAGTGGGATTCGTGCTGCTCAATCTTCAGTTTTCTGTGTAGTTTTTATTAGACCACTGTTTATCATTTTTTCCTTTTTCGATTGGCCATTGCATTGCCTGCCCGTCTTCGATTTATGACTTCCGATAATTCTTTTGGCATCTACAAACAAACTTTTCTTATCTGTTGACCTATTCACGCACCACTATACTATCCCAATTATCAAATTTATTTCATTGTAGTATATATGCCACATTATTTTTTGTGGGTTTATTCCATTCTAATGCAGGTAAAAACGTTATTTATAACTTAAGTTAGCTGCATGTTATTGAAATGAACAGTCAAACGATTTGAATTACAATTTCAGAAATGCTACGAAAAAATCGGAATTTGCATAAAACCCAGCGTTCTATACAATAAAGAAAAGCATAGATAAAATGTAAACTACACGATTGGAAACGTACGGACTACTGGGTTTGGTGCTTAACACCACTTTCAACAAATTTCAGCTATATCGTTGGGGTCAGTTTTATTGGTGGAGGAATACGGAGTGCACAGAGAAAACCACGTACCTGCCACAAGTCGTTGGCAAATTTTATCACATAATGTTGTATCGCCTGGGCGAGATTCGAACTCATAACATTAGTGTTGATAGGTACTGATTGCATAGTTAGTTGTAAATCCAACTACCAAACGATCACGTCCACGAAAACCCCTAACGGACTACTGAGTTAAATATTGTAGGGAATGTCAGTTAAGTTTTTTCTTTCTTTAAACTGGATATATCATACAGATAAAGAATATTTTTTGTTGGAAAAGTTTGGAAAATAATCACAAATATCTTCCCCTTGGATTGTTTATTACAAACATAAATTTATTATTATTATTTTTTTGTTAATCATTAGCCGTTTTGGGATTTATTTTGAATAAACTCCCCTTTCAAAGATATGAAGTACCAACTATGTTACTTGAAAAGGTGTCTATTATACACACAGATAGTCCATTATTCATTAATACAAGTTTTTTTTTAATTATTACTTGTTCTTTTTCTGTTTTTTTGCTTAAAATTTTATATTACTGCCTAAAGGTATAAATGAATTTGTTGTGTTCCTGTGTATGGTACATTATGGTTTTGATTTTTTACCCTTTTACCCAGATTTTTATTATTGGTCATAAGGGGTTAACAAATTTCCCAGAACAACAATTCTGCTTCAGAGTGCATTTTATTTCAGTTACAAAAATGTAGCATCGAAATCTTTTAATAAGAGTTAAATACACCCTTTTCCCCTATAGTACTAATGCTCATGTAAGAAATGAAATGTGATACACGTATACACCGTTAGGAATTTAATTAATAACCTAATATACCTGTCGTTCTGTAGTCAACTGTTCAAGCGAAATGGTTTTAAGTATAAGATACAGTACTATTTAAAAAAAAATACAGAATTTTCCTATTCATGTAATGCCCTTATAACATGAATAGGAAAATTCTGTAAACTCGTTCTCAAACAAAACTGTTCTCACGACTATTTATTTTATAAATTATAACATTATTGTACAAGTTAGATAAACTACTATTGAAACAAAAGAAGTTGCACCTATTGCGGGATATTCAATACGGGCCGCTTCTCTTTTGTTTAAAATAGTACTATATTTTATACTTACAACCGTTTCGCTTGAACAGTTGACTACAGAACGACAGGTATATTAGGTTATTAATTAAATTCCTAACGGTGTATACGTGTATCACATTTCATTTCTTACATGAACATTAGTACTATAGGGGAAAAGGGTGTATTTAACTCTTATAAAAAGATTTCGATGCTACATTTTTGTAGCTGAAAAAAGAAATGCACTCTGAAGCAGAATATTTGTTCTGGGAAATTTGTTTTCCCTTTATGACCAATAATAAAAATCTGGGTAAAAGGGTAAAAAATTAAAACCATAATGTACAATACACAGGAACACAACAAATTCATTTAATTGACGTGTCCTTGTACCCAACGTTAACAATTCAAGCGTCCTCGAGATTAAAACGTTCTGCTAACCACTTATGGAACAACAGCGACGTCTGTCGAAAGAAATTTGGTCAATGATCCCCATTCAGACATATTTAACAACATTCTCTAGGGGGAAAAAAAATGATAACAATTCGGAAAACACGAACACTTAAATTAATGATGACATCATTATGTTTCTAAAAATCTTCAATTACATAGGACTAAGAAAGCCCGAAAGTGACAAGACGTGAGTACAAAATCGTCAATGGATATAGAAAAGAGACACATGGCTAAAATGTTGCTTCAATCAACAAAGTAACACTAGAAATGAGTATGACGGACTCAACAAAAAATGAAGGATGAAGGATAAGCAGTTCTGACTTGAATTTAGTGCTCGTCGTGTTACTAAGGGCTGTGGTAAAAGTCCAGTAAATTCCATGAACGAGGTATAAGGGATAGAAAGAGATTACAACAGTGTAAACAGATCCTGAGTAATATGTGGTATGCTAACTGATGCAGTTAGAATAAGAAAGTACTTCTTCTTACACACTAATTCTATTGTTATCGATAGATATTCAAATTTTGGAAATACCTATTTGTCAAAAGAATTTGCACGTGTCTTAGTCCCAGGACAAAGAGTGACGTCACTTGAACACCTCGGCACTGTGCCAGGTATTCAAGCTTGAACCACCTCGGCACTGTGCCAGGTGTTCAAGTGATTTATCGATGACAAAAACGGCTGCATTTACCGACTTCGATCTCGGGTTCAAGCTAGATAAACACCCTCGCCCGTGCTTTGAGCACCTCGACCGCTACGCGGTCTCGGAGCACAATTTGCACGGACTCAGGTGTTCATCTAGCTTGAACACCTCGATCTCAGTCGGTAACCATTACTTCCTGGCTACATCATATCGTGATGTCCTTAATATCAACCCTGTACCATTGTAACCATTCATTGTAGTGTCTGCGAAAACTGAGAGACCACAAATGACAATAATGCTATTCTTAAAAAAAGTAAGAATTATTTGGACTTTTAAACGTTTATTTGATGACAAGTGATATTGTACTATTGTTAATTGGAAGTTATATGAAAAAATAATGGCACTTGGAGGCCGAGTACCAAATGTCGTTGACTTCTTACCACTGACGTGGATATGTCCTTTATACACAGCTCAAGTATTAAGTTGACCTACACCGGAGGTTAATTCACTATACATGTCCATAAATAAGCTCAGAGGTAACGATGTAGGTAAAAACAAATTGATAAAACTGATGACCAACACCGATAATCCAAACCAAGCTGTAAATCAATGATTCCACTATGAGTAAATTATCTTACCTGCAACACAAACCCATAAAATAAGAAATAATACTTTGCTGCCAATCGCCTCCATGTTAGCTCTATTGCAGGTTAAACTAATGTACGTCCTGATTCTCTGTATACTACCTGGTTTCCATAGTGCCATTTAAATGAGTTTGTCATGCGTTGCATATATGCTTGTGTTTTCAATTTAAATATACTTGTTAACAAGAAGACAATTCGCTATAACGTATTGGCTTTTCAAAATGACATTGCAAAATATCAGATGTCACGTACACTTAATAAGTTGGTAACAATAAATATAATGTATAGAAACCGAAATTAAAGATGCAATTGTAATCTACAAGTGATATATTAATTCCCGATTATCTCGTTTATGCTGATCATATGAATTTCAGCAACATCGGACCGATGACCACCATGTACTTATAATTACTAAAGGGAGACAACTTATTATAATTGATTCCTCATTGTGAGGTAAAGTTTATCTTGATAATTTGATTAGTTTGATTTAAATGCACATATTTTGACCATAACTGCCAGTAATTAGCATCTTTAGGATATTTAGGTTTAGGGGCATAAATCTAGTTTAACCCCGCCACTTTTTATTTTTTATTGAAGTGCCAGTACCAAGTCAAGACAGAAAGTGAGCGGCCATGTATTTGTGCTAAAGGTATCGATTTTGATATTTAATTTTAGAATTGTTCCGACATTTGTTGTTGTTGTTGTTTTGTTTTCGTTTTTCATTTGATAGCTATCTTTGTAATCCATCAAATTGTTAACAGTTAAACACAATACATTTACTTCAAATTGTTAACAGTTAAACACAATACATTTACATGGAATTGTTAACAGTTAAACACAATACATTTACACATTTACATGGAATTCTAAATTTATGATGCCTGTGGTAAAAACCGGTAAGGATCAAGATGTTTGACACCTTGTTGTATATGACCATACTAGGATGACACATTATTATATTATTTTATATGGAGAACGACCACCTGATTTCATTTAATGTAATTGTTTTTGTATAAAAGAATATATACGGTTGACTGAATAGATGTTTGTGATATCACACTATTACACACTAGTTCTACTGTTATCGATAGGTATTTAAATTTTGGAAATACCTATTTGTCAAAAGAATTTGCACGTGTCTTAGTCCCAGGACAAAGAATGACGTCACTTGAACACATCGGCACTGTGCCAGGTATTCAAGCTTGAACCACCTCGACACTGTGCCAGGTGTTCAAGTGATTTATCGATGACAAAAACGGCTGCATTTAATTGGCTAAATATGTACATGTAAATTCAATATTTTTTATATTATATATTTTTTATAAACAATATCACTAGAGTGTAAGTCAGTTACCGACTTCGATCTCGGGTTCAAGCTAGATAAACACCCTCGCCCGTTCTTTGAGCACCTCGATCGCTACGCTGTCTCGGCGCACAATTTGCACGCGCTCAGGTGTTCATCTAGCTTGAACACCTCGATCTCAGTCGGTAACTATTACGTATTGTATACATTCGACATTAATACTAAGTGATTATTTATAAGCATCGCATGGGATGTTATAAAGATATCAAATATATAATAAACTATTAACTTGTGTTAAATTTCTACTCTTTCAGTTTCTATTATTACTTAATTATATACTGTAGGACGAGGAAGTTTAACAGTGATCGTCAACAATATCAACAAAACGAAAAATTACCTCTAACCTCAAATCATTGAACACAAAATAGACATTTGGCGATAAAGGGCCGATTAATTTGACCTCAAACCGCAATATCAATATATAAACCAACAATACATAACCACAGATTTGCTTTAACTCGAAAAGACGGCATACTATTAAAAGGTAGGATACGTTGGCTCAATGCCGTTACATTTAATATCAATTAGTCGTAAGCATTTAAATCCATCATAGGTCTTCTGAGTAGAACAAGTTTAATAAGCTACCAATTTGTTCAATCAAATACGGAACATACAATATGCAATACAATATAAATGTACTGATTTAATTGCTAGTTGGATCTACTAGTTCTACAACCAGATTATCTATATTAAAGCAAGGAAAACATGCATTAAAAAGTCGACTGTAGTTGCTCATTCAAAGTCATTAAGAATACCAATTTCCAATAAGAAGAGCTTGAAGATACCAAAGCTATTATTTCGTTGTGATATTCAAGCGGTCATTGAAGTGATAAACAAACAATCGTGCAAGGATAAATCGATTATGAAATTGATCCGTAGATTGGTGTTGGCTGCTTTGAAATTTAATGTTTCTTTTCGAGCTAGGCATATCGCTGGGAAACAAAATGTTATTGCTGACCAGTTATCTCGTTTTCAATTTCAGAAAGCCAGGCCAGTAGCTCCGGGGCTTTGCCAAGGACAAACTGCAATTCCAGACCAGTTTTTCAGCATTTAAGTAAACAGGTTCTCCACAAAATCCGGACGGTATTAACAAAAAACAATAGGTTTTTATGTATATTTTCTTTCAGTATTTATAGTCAACGAATATTTTACTACTGTCACAAAGTTCAGGATTTGTGCTCGCTGCCTTTAATTAACGATTTAAGTGTGACGCATTTGAGAATGTTAAAGATTATCGTTATTTACTTTAATGCGTCACACTTTGTCACCTGACTATTTAGTGAGTAGTAATTATAGCATTTAATCTTTACAAACTCAGTCTAATTTTGAAAGACATTGAAGAAGGTCATTTGTTGATCGAAAATTTTGTCAATATATTTTTTTAACATCTTTATCGGTATCGTTGCACAATCTTCTAGACTTCTATATACAAAAAGACTTATAATTATTTTTGTTATATTTTAACATCTTTTTTGATGTTGTGCTACATTTTAGACGTTTATTTATTATTTTTGTTTATTTGCACAGAATCGTTAACACTTGTTTCCGAGCCAACATCCCGTAGATTCATACGTTGGCTACTTTTTCAGACGTCTGAAAATTAAACCAAACAGTGTTAGAATTAGATTTTTGAGCTGTCACGGTTGATCTTGTCGCATAAACCTGACAGCCCTCTCCCAATAAGGTATTCTTTATCCTCCAGTTGGAGACGCAAAGAGCTCTGCGATTTGATCTGTGGAAACCATCGTCAATAATACCCAGTTAATTCCCCTTAAGCGTTTTGTACTTTAAATCCATCGTTAACGTATTGTTTATAATGTTGTTTTCGATGTGAATATATCTGTACTACTGCTAATTCTCTGAACAAATAAACCTCAATCTGATGCACTTATTCTGATCTTTACTTTATTATTATTATTTATTTATTTTTGCTGTCCTTTTATTTTGATTTTGTTGGTAACAAAAATTGACTGTGATGTCTTTAACTTGCAAAACTAGACAGTTAATGCTGCAAGAAACCTAGGACTACAATTATATATATATAAAATACATAAACGTAAAACTTGAAACGCCTTTAATTGTATATTATTTCATGGCAAAGATGTATGGTCGTATCTGAAAAACAATCCATTAATAATAACTTCAAAATATTTAGTTTCTTCATTATTATTATGAATATTGTTTTAATTCAAACATTGATTTAAACGAGTAAATATAATTCAAGCTAAATGTATTTCCTGTTATATTGTTTAATATTTATTGAATTCCTACATGTACTAATATTATTCCAAAGTACATGTAAAGCGAGACAATATCAGTTTATTTTGTCTGCTGCAGTGCAAACCAACTACAATAATTTATAAAAATAAATACATTGAATAAAATTGACTAAAACTATAAATTCTCCAATAGACGGTTTTTTTTCATAGTATAAATATTATGAAGATTTGGTGTTCATTCATAAAAGAAATGTCCTTCAGAGAATGAATTAATGGTTTCTTCTCGTGTTTCCCAGCACAAATCAAAGGTAAAATGCCATTTTGATTGAACAATGCAAAACACTTTACAAAATATATAGTTAATGTACATGAAGTTCGCTACACGTGGTAATATTTCTTGTTAATGCTATCTTCCCGATGTGCCATACATTCTGGATCTATAACAATGTTGACTGATTGTAGTCAATAATACACTTCGAGGGCTACCCCGCCCCTTTTGTTATTATTGATCATGAATAATTCTATATTTGATTTATATAATAATGTGGTCTTTTCCAGGTAATATACCAAAATATTACCCAGGTCTGAGAGACATATTACCCGACATGGGTAATATTTTGGCATATTACCTGGACAAGACCACATTTTTTTTTATTTTTTTTTTTTTTCATAATATAGTTTATTCAAAATCTCCTGTTTACAATAACCTTAATGGCCCAGGAGTGAACATTAAGGGTCCCTGTTTTGCATAAATCTCACTTGTCCAGGGGTGGCAAGTGAAAATAAATTTAAAAATTCCACTTAAACATATTTCATATTCATTTGTTTTTACATTTCATTATAATATACACAATTAGACGATACAATTATTACCATGCATTAGCTTTATGTTCATAAATAATAAATACTCATATGTTATTCCCAAAAAGTTCTAATTTGTTGTTATCATTTTCATTAATATGCGAAGTTTGCAATGTGCATTGTAAATGTTTTTTAAAATTAATTTTCCAAATGTTGAAAATTGTTTGATCTCCAATTAGGGATTGGTTATATTTCACCTTATTACGTGTTTTCCATATTTCCCACTTTGAGATAAATATTACGGTATTAAAAATTACGTCTAAATCCTCACCCCAAAATATAGCCCTAACATAATATTTAATTCCTTGATTTCTATATTAGCTGTTAATCCAGATCTGTTAAATATTGCTTCTATTTCTTTTATAGTTTTTTTCACAGAAGGACATTTAAAAAATAGATGCTGCATCGTTTCATCGTTGTCTCTTATTTGGCAGAGATGGCATCTTCCGTTTGACAAATTCATTTTTTTCAATCTATGTTCTGTATAATTTATATTATGGAGACATTTCCACTGGAATTCTTTGACCTTATTAATAATTTTGATTTTCTTTAATGTTGTCCAAATTTGTGTCCAATCATTACCCCCGTACTGTTCTTCCCACTTAATCTGACATTTTGGTTTTATATTTTGTTTAAAGATTCCCTGAATTACTTTTATTTTCAATTTATCAGGTGATATAGTTGTATTTGACTTATTTAAAAATTGTAGCTTATCGTTGATATTTAAGGTAACTCTACGTTCTGGTACTATTGTAGTTTCACCTTTTATGTGGTATGTTAACTGATAGAATAAGTAAGGACTTCCTGCTTACATACTATCGTGATGCCCTTAATATGAACCCTGTACAATTGTACCCATTCATGGTAGTGTCTCCGAAAACTGAGATAACACAAATGACGATAAGGCTATTCTTAAAGAATAAGAATTTAAACAATTCTTTGGACTTGTCTTTTAAACATTTATTTAATGACAAGTGCCGTTGTACTATAGTTTTTGGAAGCTATATTAAACATAGTAGTTCTAGGATGCCGAATGTTGATTGCCGTTGTCTTCTGACCACAAGCCAAACACAACTGACGATAATTTATTCCTCATAAAACCAGCTCAAGTGTTAAGGTGACCTAGACGAGAAGTAAATTCGCTATACATGTTCATCAATAAGCTTAGAGGGAACAATATAGGTAAAAACGAATTGCTAAAAGTGACGACCAACACCGATAAACCAAACCAAGCTATAAATAAATTCCACCATGAGTAAATTATCTTACCTGCTACAGAAACCAATAAAATAAGAAATAATACTTTGCTTCCAATCGCCTCCATGTTAATTGCACTGGAGGGAACACTAATTTACGTCCTGCTTGATCATATACTACCTGCTTACTTATTTCGAGTTAAAGGAATTTGTCATGCGTTGCATATATTCTTTTGTATTCAATTTAACCATACTTGTAAAAAGGATGAAAATTCGCAATAACGTATTGACTTTCAAAATGACAATGCAAAATACCAGATGTCACGCAATAAGTGGGTACCTACAAATATACTGAATAGAAGCCGAAATTAAAGATGCAAAAGTGACACATTACTTCCCGGTTATCTCGCTTATGTTGATAAAATATATTTCAGCAACAATGGATTGATGGTTATCTTGTACTTATAATTACTCAAGGGACACGACATGATTCTTCATTGTGAGGTAAAGTTTAACTTGAACATTTGATCAGCTTGGTTTAAATGCACATATTTTTGCCACACTTGCCAGTAATTAGCATCTTTAGGATATTAAGGTTGGGACCCATAAAACTAGTTCAACCCCGTAGCTTTTTTTTGAAATGCCAGTACCAAGCCAAAACGGAAAGTGAGAGGTTATGTATTTGTGTTAGGCGTATCGATTTTGATATTTGATCTTGGGATTATTCCGACATTTGGTATTTTTTTCATTTAATAACTAATCTATCATATTGTAAATAGGTCAACACAATACATTTTGCTTGGAATACAAAATCTCTTTTGCCTGTGGTAAAACCGTAAGGAGCAAGATGTGTTCACACGTTGTTGTATAGGTCATACTAGGATGAGACATCATGATTATACTATTGTATATGGAGAACAACCACCTGATTGTATTCCATGCAATTGTTTTTGTAATAGGTGGTTGTGATATCTCACCACTATTCTATGCATTCGACATTAAATCTAAGTGATTATTTATAAACATCGCAGGGGATGTTATAAAGATATCAAATATAAAATAAACTATTAACTTGTGCTAAATTTCTACTCTTTATTTTTCTAATATTACTTTATTGTCAATAATTAGGACGAGGAAGCTTAAACAGTGATGGTCAACAATTCCACTAATATCAACAAAACGAAAACATACCTGTCACCTCAAACCATTAACAAACAAAAAAAGAAGACATTTGCAGATAAATCACACATACATTTGTATATGGTGTGATTTAGCGACTTAATCGGCTCAGAACCCCCTCCTGATTATTGGATCTGAAAGCGCAATACAGATACAATGTATAAACAAACAATAGATAACCGCACAGATTCGCTTTAACAGGAAAAGACCACATACTATTAGAAGGTAGAACATGCTTTAATACCAATTAGTCAGAGACATTAATATTCATTTAAGGCCTTCTTGGTAGAACAATTTTAATAAGCTACCAATTTGTTGGAATTTATTACGGAACATTAAATATGCAATAAAATATAAATGTACTGATTTAATTGCTAGTTGGACCTACTAGCTCTACAACCAGTTTTCTATATTTTAGCAAGGAAAACATGCACTAAAAAGTCGACTGTAGATGAAAAATCAAAGTCTTTAAGACTAATTTCTAACAAGAAGAGTTTGAAGATACCAAAGTAGCACTCATAATCCGTAAATCTAAGAAAGACAGAAAAAGATAATGGTCAAAAGGACAAACAATCATCTACAAAACACTACACATAAAACTAAAGATCGAACCCCACTAACAATCAGGGGTGACCGCAGTTGTTCTGGAAGGGTACCCAGTTCCTGTTCAACTCGTGGCACCCGTCGGTCGTGTTACTCGAGTAAGCTTGGATGTGGCTAATTTGAACCCTTTTGTTAATTACGTCACAATAGACAAATGGATGGGAAATGACCTTTTGATAAGAAATCTGCATACTTATATGAAAGATCTTCATAGTGGTAAAGCAAATTAGTGAAAATTGTCAATAAAATAATTGCGTAAAAGATTTTCCCTTACGGTCATTAAAGTCAGAAACATTATTACAAATACAGGCAAAACGAACCGATGTAGATATCTAAACGTCATTTGAACGTCGCCATCTAAAAAAGGAAAGATTACGCCAGGGAATACACATTGTCTCTATTGTCGTAAACGCGTGTGTTAAAATTACATTGAGAAGGGAATATGATTCAATCCAAACAATGACATGAGTAGTTTAGTTTTATAATAATAACATAAACAAGTTTTCTCTTCGACTTACGGCTTCTTATTACCACTTTGGTATCTTCAAACTTTTCTTTAAATTTTCAAAACGTTACGACGCGTATTAACAATTGTATAAATACGTGTAAATGTACAATGTCAGATGAAATATATAAATTATTTAATTTAATATTTTGAATATAAATGTATATGCTATCTTTTGTCCTCTAGTATATTTTAGTGTTCGCTGATCAGCTGACTATTGCAAAACATAATATTGATGAAATAAACATAGCTAAAGCGAAGAACCAAAAGAACATTGTATCAAGCTTGTCACATATATCTCCAGCACTGTCTTCTTTAAATTCCTCGAATTCTTGTTCTGTATTTACGGAAACTACTTGATTTTTATTTCTTCGGCAAGTTATTTTATGAACGCACCCAGAAAAACGTTTGATCCAAGATGGCGGATGTGGATTGTTGCTATGGTGATATATTCTTAATTGCATGGCAGTTACTGCAACAATAGCAGTTTCCAATACCAGCATTGTTTTCAGAAATATTGCTAATACAGAGTTATCGGAAGATTGTGGAAGATATGACGTCAAAATAAATGCATAAACAGAAAATGCAAGATACATCGTAGTGGTGTAAGATAGTTTTTCTCCACTGTCACATGGAATACAAAAAGTAAATAAATCTAAAATCGCCATCATGATGACAGGTAAAACAAATTCTAATAAGATACGAGAAGGTTTTCGCTTTATGTTCAAAATGAATTCTGCTTTGTTCTTGTTATTGCGATTTACTATTCTAGAATCGGTACTTTCGATTATCCAATCATCTCTTACTTTAGATATTTCTGTGTTTACTGTCACCGACCTTATGCGAATCCCATCTCCATTGAGAAATATAAAAATAATCCTACATGACTGAGAATCGAATGGGTAAAAGGTAACATCGATCAAACATTTAGTTTCGAACGATCCAAACTGTATCCAAGTTACATCCCCATTTCTTTCGATTTCGACTTGCTTCGATTTCGATTCCGAAATTCCGACAGACGATTCTCCATTATGAACTCTGATATCTGGTTTCCAAATGTTGTCTGCAGCTACAAACAGGCGATCAATATAATTAAAATGAGATTTATTCCAAGTTAAATATTCGTCGTTCCATTTCAATTTCAGTTTTCCAGAACTAGACATAGCCTGATTTATCTCACTGATATCATTAATTGAATGGAATACTCACTCTATATCTACGGATAACGGCTTAGAAAAGTTTGTTGATGGTCTTACTTGTGTATCATACCTTTGTAACAGAGATTTTTTCATATAAATAACATCATCTGCTGAATATGCTAGAAGTTGACAAGGAAATGCAAACATACAAATCAACTTGCAATAAACAATCCACATCCGTCAAACTGTAGGTTTTCGAAAGTAAAAATAATCAATACAATAAAACATTACTTTTAAATAATCAAAATTGATAAAACTAAGAACATATTGTAAATAGTCTTGCTAATGTATCCATATATATTTGTAAGAAGTGGTAATTTAATTTTAAAATTTAAAAGATGTCAACTGTAAACTTATAGAGAAACAAATAAATTAGAAGTATGATCCACAGTAACGCTCGATTCATTTCCACTTTAAAAAACAATTATGAACGAATGTAGCGGAGAATGGTGCAAAAAACAGTGACGCTACATTACTTGTTTATATTAACAACATTTTTGGTGAACTGTGAAAAATCTAAACATAATACAGATCTCTATTCCTTTTAGTCCTTTGATTAAACAAAGATTAACGATATAGCCCAAATCCGTAACAGTTATCCCTAATGGTACTGGCGTCACATTTACTTGTTAGATGGAATACAATTAAATTTGCATTGTAGATAACGATATGTGGACGAATACAGTTTTACCAAAATCAGAAGAGATGTTTGGTAAAAGAAAATATCTAAATGAATAAACTACAACATAACAAACCAAACCCCAAACTTTTACAACCCCGCGGGAACCCCGGGGTATAGAAATGGGACCGAGAGCTTCTTCGGTTGAAGGGGCGTCCTTCGGTTGTGCGGGATACATAAATTCACAACCAACCCGTCCTTCGGATGAGACGTAAATAAAACCGAAGTCCCGTGTTGAGAGATGTCCACCCTCTTCGCACGTTAAAGAACCCAGTGTAACAGCTCATTGTATAATGCTCATGATGAGTGGTCCATAGGAGACTTGTTGCACTGGCTAAATTATCCGCCCCTACCCATCACCTTTCCTTGTTTCGAGTCCCGTGTGGTTTAAATTTTTAAATGTTCTCGTCCTGAATATAGCTGACAAATTGCTCGCTGGACGTTAAACACCAATCAATCAATCAATCAAAAACCCAAACTTTTACTTCTACCAAAACTGACGGCCTTGTTGAAGACTATGTCAGAGGTTGTATATGACAATTTAAAAAAGTTAAATCTATTCACAGCTTAAACAGTTCCGTCAACATAAAATATATCACGACAGAAGGCAATCCCAGTTTGCCTGTACCATATACGAGACCCCTTACGTACTGAAATACAATGTCCCAAAGTTAAAACTGGAAACACCGATTTGAAACGTCTCTGCTATATGTGGATACACAATGAGTGCAGGGGGGTGTATGTGAATGTACATCATAATTGGAAGTCATTTTGTGCCGCTTGAAGGTAAGTTTTTACTTTTATAGCATTAGTTATTGTAAGGATAACATTAAAGGACAAGAGTAGTTCCTTGTTAACAATATAGGGGTCAGATGGACAGACTCTAGAATATAGCATCGGACAGTTTGCAAATCAAATAAGGAAAATTTATTGAAGAGAAATTACATTTACTATTCAGCTTCGAACGTAATTGTCCCATACTGTCAATATCTGTAAAAGAATGAGATACCAAAAGGTTTGTTTGAAGCCGTAAATCAAATCAAAGAAGGAGAAGCAACCATATTTAAAAGCACAGAGACAAAACCCTACTCAGTAAGCTAAGGTTGAGCAACACGAACCACACCAACAACCAAGAATTGGACCCAGTTGCCCGGGAAGAGTAAATATATCTTACTCCACAAGTGCTATACATCGTGTTAATTGGATTAAAAAAATCGCGTTAGCTATGATAAATGGGAACACATTCGTGACGGTTGCCCAAATCATGATATATCAGTAAAAATGAAAAAGTTTAATTATTTCATGTTTCAATCCGTCAACATGTTCAACCTAAAATCATAAACAAATCATAAGAGAATCGAACAGGGTGACGAATGGAATCATATACATATAACAATTAAAAAGAACAAAACAATGATTACAAAGGAAAACTTGAAAATTTTACAATCATGGCATAGTAGAAAAAACTTTAGAAAAAACATCACACTTTCGGAACAGTTCCAAAATACAATAGAAACATGGATTTTAGTAGCACACAAAGAGATGACCTGACTGCTCACTTTACTGGCTTGGTACATACACTGCAATAAAAAGTGGCAGTGCTAAGCTAGATTTATGGACCCCAAATGAAAGGTAATCTTTAATTTCATTGCAAGGTGTCATTATAACCTGATCATTCTTTTCATATAGAAAGATGTACAATTCACCCCGGATCAAGATGACATACGGTCGTATAAATTCAAAGGCCGTAATCGATTTTTATATTGTTCATAAAATATGACGTTAAAACTCAATATCCGGCACAATTATATCGATTCAGGTATGAAAAAAGAAATGTTATGTAAATATATATATATGTGATATAAATAAACCTTATTGCGCTTTGATCACTCATATTAAACTATAATGGTCTGCACTTCTCAAAATACTACATCAAACAGTTAATAGCTTATACACAATGAAAGGTGTTCTTACTTACGTATCTAATAATAATTATTTTACTATAAAAATTATTCAAATGGAATGAATTTCATTTAAGCGTGGCGATATTTATATAAATTGTTCAAATTGCTATGAACTACCTAAGGGAACGACCATTTAACTTGAAGGTTTATGGTTTTTTGTACTGATCTGATTTTTTTTTAAACAGTTGGACACCTTTTTTTTTTCAATTGCAATCAAACTAATTATTTTTCTTCTTACCAAGTCAAAATATAATTTTTTTTTCAATGCTTTGTATAAAGGTGTGAGCCAGTATTCATTTTTAGATGCTATGCATATAGCTCATATATACTATAAATTTCCATGTTATATCTCGCATTTGTACATGTAAATAAACAAGTGAGGATTTTAATTAAACAAGTTCAGAATTTTACTATATTAAACACAATGACACACTTGTTTTTTATTCAGTTTATACAGGTCCATCTCTTAAATAAATGGCATAGTCTCTATGGTATCCCCTTGGTGGTGAAGGTGTAGACTGTGGTTTAAGACATTCACTGGCTGATCTGCTGTTGTACACCTTTAAACCATCATACATGTACCACATGTTTCCAAATTTCAGAGTGCAAATAAAATGCCCACCGTTTCCGTATGTTATGCACTTCAAAGTGTACCTGAAAATATAAATATTAAAAAAAAAAATTCATCACAAATCACCTTGTATCAGTACAATACACAAAGAATATATCAGATGTTCTTTATCACGCATCAACCTGAGACATCAGTATCAGCCACAGCATTATACTTTTATATGCAGAAACCAAATATACTGCAATTTCGATACTTTGTTTTTTATTACCACTGGGTCGATGCCTCTGTCTGGTAGACTGTTAATCCCCGAGGGTATTCACCAGCCCAGCAGTCCAGTACTTCGCTACTGGCTCGAATAAACGATATATTACTTTGAAAACTTTAAATACAATATCAAAAGTTTAAAAAATCATAAACTTAAGGAGAATCTCCCTCGCGCAAAGCTAATTTTGGCACTACTTTTTAGGTCTTTGATGTTATTTATTCTCTATCAGTCCTTTAACATCCTTCAGTGTTTGGTCTTCCAATTGTTTTGATTTTATCTGCACTGATGAGACATAAATTGTCAAAATGGCCAAATGCAGAACCCAAATTTACTGTAATTTTGGTCATTTTTTTTTAGATTGTGAAATGAAATGAGCCATGCGAATTTTTCTATCAAATTCACAGCATATTGATAGATGTCTTTCTTTATTTTTTTGTTTATAGGTGTGTAGATATGTCATAAAGTATACTTGAGATTTATTGCACAACTCTTGGGATTTATTATTTTTTCAAAACAATACTCTTAAACCAGATTATTATTTTGTTGTGGCCAATGCTGTGACAGATTATTTAATTTCTTTCCCTTCTAAATCATAATATTTTTTTAGGAAAAAAACATAATCCCCCGCCCCCCCTCCTTTAAGTTAAATGGTCGTTCCCTAAACTGAAAATGTGCCAGATTATAACCTTACCCTAGGTATGTCCTAGATATTGATCTTTACGATTTTATATATTGGGCAATCTGCAAAAACAACAACAACAAAAAACAAACTAGTTTCTCATGAAGTTTTGTATGTTAAAAACCATTGACCATTGCCCATCACTAAATTATTCTGCATGTGTTTATAAAACGATATTAAGATAAGTTCACAGGAAGGTGATTTGTGCAGTACACACGCGTGGTCATGATCATATGGCAGTTGGATTTACATCTACCAGTACAATTAGTACTTAAGTTGTGAGTTCGAATGCTCCCACGGCGAGGTGTTCTCGATACAACAATAGGTGATAATGTTTGTGGCCGGTCGGTGGTTTTCTCCGGGTACACCAGTTTCCTCCACGTATAAACTGAGGAGTATCTATATGCATGTGCAGCTGCAATGTTTTGTGACGTAAAATTTCGTTCTCATCCGGCCATCATTGTCAATCGCAAGGTATGAAGCAGACCAATAGACATATCTGTGGTGTCCTTTATTTCAAGATCAATGGGTTAGATGCTATATACAAAGTCATCAAGGGGCCGTCGTGGTCGTGATCGTATGTGCCATCGTATGTGCCTATCACCACTAAAGTTATGAGTTGAAACCCCGTTCATGGGGAGGTGTACTCGATACAACATTATGTGATAAAGTTTGATTTGCGACAGGTCGGTGGTTTTCTACGTTTTCTAATGGAGAAGAAGTAAGTGAGGAGTTAGAATTTTAATTAGTTAAGGAATATTTGAAAGCGGTTTATGAAAAACGAAAGCTGTTACAAGTATAACCTGTCCAAGAATTTAAAATATTCCTTATAATTTAATTTGCACAACACAATTGAATGATTCCTTGCTTTAAGTCACAATACCAAACCAGGTTATCAAGTATAACCAAATTTTCTCCAGGCGGATCATCCAATCAGATTGCAGTATTCACATCAAATTAAATTATTTAGATTTATTGCAGAAATGGATAGAGCAATCTGCTTTTCATATTCATCTGGATGAAATTCTGTTATTTCATTTATTATATAGATATCAAAATATAAATAAATTCAATTCTAATAATAGTAAAATATGTACAAGTTAAGAAACACGACATTAGTAACATACTAAGTAATTTTAAAGAAGAATGGACCACATGACAATTTGACGGTTACATGAGACACAAGGAATGATACCAACAAGAGTCTCCGGCGTCAATTAGGGATTTGGCAGTGCGAAATATTCTTTACATAGGCTCTACCTCGCGTCTCCAGTAAAACTGCATTTGTAGCCATCGACACCGGCAACTGTTCAAATATAATACTATTATTCTTATTTCTTAAAATAGCAGGGTATGTGAATGAATCTAGCTGATTACTACCCAAGTAGGTGGAATCTGTTGATTAAAGACTATTTATCTTAGAACACCTACTTGTAACAGAGTTAATATCAATCAATGTCATGTAACGATTGACATGAGACATGAATAAATATAAAGCTAAGATGTAACACAGTAACGAAAAACGCTCAACTGGAATTAAAATAGTTTCCCGTTCGACATATGTCAGGACATATATATGTTAATAAAAATGTATTTCTAAGAAAACAGAATAGCTGATGTGGTTTGTTTTCTTAGGGTATAAATATGCAAGGAGATAGGATAGGATGTTTCATTGATATAAAATCAAATTAAACTTTATTTTACATTCATAGTTCCAGATAAATAATAATAGTGCGGAGAAGATTATCAATGGATTAACCAAATTAATGAGTAACAATCCTTTGATCATTAGGAGCTGCAGTTAGATTTCCTTTACAAGCAATAAGCGTGGCATTCTCCATACACGATAAATTCATTTACAAAATGTACGTCCCATATTAAGGGAGAGTTGTGTATTGATTCATTGCACACAACAAACATATACCCCAATCCAGAGATGTTGTACCCCACCGAGGCGAAGCTATGTTCTGTTTCTATATGCAGGTATTCCATCAGGTATTGTACTGGCAGACCATCGATATAATTATGCAATGGTGTTATTAAAACTAATATTTTATTAAGAATGCATGATAAATAATAAAACAAATTCATTAACGGGACAACATGGCATATATCAAAATGCAGGATTATCTAGTTTAAATATGTATGATTTTGTCTGCTGTTTTCTCTAATTAGCATTGTATGTTTCACGGATGTTTTCTTTATTTCTAAACATATTGGTGTTTTATATGTCACTTGTCCGTCTAGATTTATTTTGTGATGTTCCTTCGAATTGTTTTGTTCATGATTCAAGGTTATTGTATTCTCTATCCTTATAGGGATCGTCGTGGCGGTGATCACATGGTAGTTGGATAGACAACTACATATGCAATCAGTGCCTATCACCACTGATGTCGTGAGTTCAAATATCGATCAGGGCGAGGTGTACAACATTATGCGACTTGCAACAGGTCAATGGTTTTCTCCGGGTCATCTGGCGTCCTCCTCCAATAAAACTGACCTCCACGATATAATTGAAATATTGATGAAAGTGGCGTTAGGTATCGTCGCAAAATGTGACAGTTTTTTTCAAAGATTTATTGACAAATCTCAATGTGCGATTTTGGTTTTTTTCCAAACGAGAGAGCTCTAAACCACCCACCTACCAAACGAAACTAACTTCGTTTGAAAAAAACTGCGACAATGTGCGACGATCCCTTAGATTTCATATATTTTCACGAAACGATAGACTTTTCATTGACTAGTGTGACGTCATCGCACGTGCAAATATGGAAAATTGTTACCAAAATAGTAGTTGGGGTAAAGATCTTATAAAATCAAGAAAAAACGAAAGCTATACGTTTCATTTATAATTTGTCTATTTTTTAGGCCAATTTCTGCCCTTATCATACCTACTCCTTTGTTTTATGGCTCTATATTTACATTTGTATTTATCAAATATTGTCGTTAAGTTAATATAGATGCGGTAAAATTGTACTTGCATAAAGGCATACATATTTCAACACATTGTAGAATATTTACACTTGCTGAAAGACATGAAATATAATACATTTAAAATACGAATTAGAGTGAAAATATAATTACAACCCCGAAAGAAATAAGTGAAACGTAAAACATCGATCTGTGTAGAAAAAACACAACACCAAAGAATCCAGGAACATCAATTTGTGTAGAAAAAACACAACACCAAAGAATCCAGGAACATCAATCTATGTAGAAAAAATACAACACCAAAGAATCCAGGAACATCAATCTATGTAGAAAAAACACAACACCAAAGAATCCAGGAACATCAATCTGTGTAGAACAGAAAACATCAGATAAAAAAACACCAATCTATTGGAAAATCGAGAAGCGTCAAATTAGAGCGAACACAAAAGTAAAATCCAGAAAAACAAGACAACTAAAAAACCATTAACCGGAATTGAAAATACAACACCATTGAATCATGAAGACACAATTAGAGGGAACATCACAAAAACAATCCAGACGTCTAGGACAAGTGACACATAAAACGACAGTATGGATAGAAATAAAGAAAACATCCGTGAAACATAAAATGCTAATTAGAGAAAACAGTAGACAAAATCATGCATAATTAAACTAGATAATCCTGCATTCTAACATATGCCATTTTGTCCCGTTTATAGATTTGTTTCATTATTTATCATGCATACTAAATAAAATATTAGTTTTAACAACGCCATTGCACAATGTATCGATGATCTGCCAGTACAACCCCTAATGGAATACCAGCATATAGAAATAGAACATAGTTTCGGCTATGTAAGGTACAACGTCTCTGGATATCCATTAGAATGGGATGTAAATGAACATTTGGTGAGTAGAGAATGCCATGCTCATTGCACGTAAAAGAGACCTGACATCAGCTCCTTAGGAAAAATGTGTCGTCGTAAGCGTCCGTTGCAAAGTAAAATTTCAACCTTCCCTATTATACATCCATCCACAGACCCTCCCTTTACCTACATGATTTATTGTTTGGAAACATGTTCTCGTCATGAATAAAGCTGTAATTCTGCCCCTTGATGTTAGGGTTAGGGCTATGATGTTTAACGCCACTTTCAATATATATCATGGCGGTCAATTTTATTGGTGGAGAAAACCGGAATACCCGGTGAAAACCACCGACATGTCGCAAGTCACTGCCAAATTATATCACATAATGTTGAACAACGATTGTACAACTCCCCTCAATGGGATTCAAATTCACAACGTTAGCTGTGATAGGCACTGATTGCATATGCAAATCCAACTACCATGCGATCATCACCACGACGGCCCCTTGATGTTAAACAACAATAAACAAAAAGTAAAAAAAGTAAAATATGTGTAGTGATGACGCTACATTGAAATTAAGGTCATGGGCAGCTAAATGTACATCTGTGATTTTACAGTGATCATTTGTCAAGTGACAAATCACACATTGAATGTTCAATTTTGATTATTGGCCGAATATTTGTCCGCTAAAATTGTGTTTAAATCAATGCAATACAAAAACAAGCATTATATAAAAGTGATTTTTCATGCAAAAATGTATGCATCACCTCCACGCACGCACGCACGCGCACGCACACACACACACACACAATCAGTCCCCCAGAACTGCTATCAAGTATGCAGAGTTAAATACAGTATCGATAGGTTATAAATTGTATACAACATTAATTTGGTTAATCCATTGAAAATCATCTCCGCGGTATAATTATTTCTCTAGAACTATGAATGTAAACTCAAGTTTAATTAGGTTTTATATCAATCAAATATCATATCTTATCTCGTTGTTTATGTAAGTACTATACAAACAAAAAACATCCGATATTCTGGTTTCTTAGAAATAAATTCTTATTAGCATATATATGTCCTGACATATGTCGAACGGGAAACTACTTAATTCCAGTTGAGCATTTCTCGTTACAGTGTTACATCATAGCTTTATATTTATTCATGTGACATGTCAATCGTTACATCACATTGATTGATATCAAATATGTTACAAGTATGTGTCCTAATTTTATCTTCTAAGAGAAATGGACCTTAATAAACAGATACTACCTGCATGGGTAGTTGTCATCTACAGTGTTCCAGCTAGGATTTCAAAAGGGCAGGGTGCTGGTCCTGAAAAAGGGCTCTTTAGTGCGCTGTTGGATTTTCAAAAAAGGCATTTTTTAGGGACACTGTAAAATCAAATAAAGTATACAATGAAATATTGACTTTTATTATTTATACATGAGCAAATAGGTCAGTTTATTCAACAAATCAACCTAGATATAATTCTATCTTTCTGTCATTAACTCTAAAAAACTTGGCAACTACTGTATCTGACACATGCTCATAACATTGTTTGTTGCAATTTAGTTTGACATGTAAAATATTGTTCATTGTGACCTGTTTCATGCGATTTATGTGATCACACTTTACCAATTTGACCTGTGAAAATACCCTTTCTACTTCTGCTGTACTCAGAGGTAACACAGCAGCGGTACTCATTAAGTGTATGCTATTATTGGGGTACAGTGCTGATAAACCAAGCTTTTCATTTAATAAAAGCTTAAGGCATGCCATGATGCTCCTTTCATGACATTCCTCTATTTTTATCACTTGTTTAAGTTTCAGATGAATTTGAAAGTTCAACATTTTAAAATTGGATTAAATAATTTTTTTATCAAAATACAAGGATGTTACGGGAGGACAGACGGACGAACGGAAGGTAGCGTTACTACATGTATATCCCTTCGCAACTTCGTTGGCGATGGGATAAAAACTACCCCCCCCCCCCACAAAATAAAAACCTCTACAAACTATCAGTTGTAAAAGGCAACCCCTTACAACAATTACAGCAGCATCAATTATGGCAATAGACGATGTAAGTGGTTTTTTTTCTTCTTCAAATTTACAATAAAAACAATGATGCCTGTGATATGGCAGTTAAAGGCACTCACTAAAAACTATAAATATCATACTTTTACACAACATTTATACTTATATAACAAGTGCCATTCTATAAAGAATTATGAGAGACTATATAAATTTCAATAAATTAAAACTTTAAATCACGTTTATAAAACATTTCAGTTCTGTAAAAACTTAATTATCAATCAAGAATATAAAAAAACTATTTCTTCTACCTTAAATATTAAAAAGAAACCATCATAAAGAAAGATAATTAAAAAGTTGGCATGCGGTGAAATATTTCTCCAATTACGAAATATACCTCAAAATTTGTCATAATTTGGTCTTAATTTATGGTACAAGGATGTGCTTTGCAAAGTTTTGACCTTTTTATCTAAGACATCAGCATATCTGGCATGCATCCAGGATATGCACAATGAAAGATAAACACAGGATTTACACAGACATCGTGTTCTTTGTATTTGATCTTGATCTACATTATTAGTTTGAAATAAAATACCTTGTCTTTTGTATGAACAATTATTTATATACACGACTATATGGTTTAAAAGGAATATATTACTTGGCTCTATTTTAAGCTTGTCTTATTATTTGTTATGTTAATTTGTCAAGTACGCACATGTGTTTACAAAGAAGCTAATTGTATTGATTGATCAATTAAAAAGCAATTTTTTTTCTATTAGAATTACCATGCAGAGTCAGTGTGTTTTAAATCGGTCATCCAATCAGGATGCTCATTATTCTTGTCCAAGATAAAAATACATCGCTAAAGTAAATTTACCTGTGGTTTCAGAGAAGTAAAAATATCGAAGTGGTGATTTCTATTTCTTTTAAATATATTTTTATTGCTATTGTAAGGGATTCAAATTAATTAAAAGCTCAACACCATCAAGATGCTAAAAAAATATATCTAAAACTCCCCTAGTACTAAAAAAGTCATTCAAACTTCTGTTTGTTTCTTTGCATTTTTTAATTTCTTCCTTCAAACGTCTGTCACGTTTGGGCATTGTGACAGAAATAAGACAACATGTGTTAAATTTGTTTATTTGATGAGTTTTAATCACTTTCAATCAGCTGTTGCAAATAACCTACGGTCAATCAGCTGTTTTCCTTAATTGTCAAGGTAAACAGGTAGAATATTGATTACGATGCGCGCGCAATGTTTACAAGGAAGCGTAATCGAGAAAAATGGCGGATCATTACGAAACGTCAAAATAAACGATACATTTGATTAAAAAAGACATATAGACTTTGAAAAAGGGCATGGCGCCATGAAAAAGGCACAGGGCGTCACTTGAAAAAGGGCGGGCGGTCCGCCCTGTGAAAAGGCGATTTTAAAAGCTCTGTAGAGCTTGTGTTTTATGTATGTTGTGATATGTATCGACTCTAAATAAAACTTTATTTATTTATTTATGAAAAGGACCTAGCTGGAACACTGATCTAGATCTATTCACTGGTCGCGCCATTTAAGGAATACCAATATTAGTACTGTATTTGAAGAGTTTCCGGTGTCGATGACAGCAAATGCAGTTTGACTGGGAGACGCGGGGTAGAGACTATGCAATGAATATTCCCAACTGTCAAGTTCCTTATTGAGGCCGGCAACTCTTATTTATATCATTCCTTGTGTCTCACTTAACGGTCAAATGGTTATGTCTTCCATTCGTGTTTATATGCTACTTATGTTGTGTTTCTTACCTTGTAAACACTGGAGACCACAGTAATAAGCTCTATAAGTTGTGTTTGATTCAAATGTTCATATTGTGGACAATACAATCTGTTTACTTTATGGCTGCAAAGGTAATTAATTCATAACAGGCACGTTAGAAGCTTGATTATAACAACAATAAACTATGGTATATTTCAGGTAATGCTTTCGTGTATCATAATTATTCGACTTTTTCAACAATGGACAAAGAAACTGACATCAATCCTACAAAGCATTGTGCTGTAGATTTTCATGGGGGATGGTGGTATAAGAAATGTGTTAATGCCAACTTGAATGGGAAATACCAGCCCGGCATAATGAACAAGCAATCAGTATTCTGGTCCAGATGGATTGGACGTGACTATTCCTTAAAAACAGTTTATATCATGATTAGACCGTTAAATTTGTCGACTTACTAAATTTGTAGAGTTTTGCTAATACTTCCGTTAGTGATTTAATATTTTTTTCTGAACATTTTTAATTGTCTGTTATTGCTAACATACGTTTTTTTTTATTATCAGCTGAAGAGACTCAATAAGAAATAATGTTAGATATTATTAGATAAGGCTCTATTTTACTGCTTTTCTATTGACCAGAAGCAATACACGTGACATTCCATTTTCTAACATATTGATTAGCAAAAAGCAATTTCTGTACAATAAATAATCATATTGCACCCTTGTGCAAAATCAATGAATGAAAATACGCGACACTAGAGTGCAATATGGTTTTTTATTGCACAGAAGTTGCTTTTTGTTAATCAATATGTTAGAAAAATTCATAAAATTTCAAAATTTTCAAAATTATAAAATTAAAAACAAAAAATTTAAAGGTCAATTTTTTTTTTAATTTAAAAAATTTCATAAAATTATATTATTTTTTTTAATTCAAAGTTTTCATAAAATTTCAAAACTTTCATCAGATTTAAAAAAAAATCAAAATGATACAATTTTCAAAATGTTTAAAAAATTTCAAAGTTTTCATAACATTTCAAAATTAAAGTAAAATAGAGCCGTATGTAATAAAACAATTAATTGTATATTATTTCTTGGACTAATTTGTAAAGTAAACAGATCTATTGAAGCTATTTAATGTCTGAAACAAACTCAACTGACGAAGCAGTGACTTGTTCTACCCTGATTTTAAGACTACAACACAACCATTTTCTATATTCCTATATTACATGCTCCTGATTACAAATGTCAATATCAAATTTCTATAGTTCGTGTTATAATACTGGCCTTAGAGAACACAATTTATCTTACAATCGTGTGATTGAATGTTATTTTAATTATTGAGCTAACTAAGGTTGTCCTGGTTTCCCTTTCACGTGTTTTTCTGTTAAGTTGTGGTAAAGTTGTTTTGTAAATTAACCTGAGAAAACCGAAAGGGCAATTAGGAATGGACAATCCAGAGACACTAGCAACACGGACACAAAAGACACAGGACGAAGAAAAAAAAGAAAAAAAAGACAGCACAATGCAGAAAACTATATAAATTAGCAACACGGACCCCACCCCAAAACAAAAACTCCGTGGTGAACCAAGGGGCTCACGAAGGGTAAAACAGTTCCCTTCCTATTGGCCTCTTTTATCTCCCAGTGTATAAACCCCATTACTCATCAACTTTATATTTCGAGGTTATGTTTTGAGATTTGAAAACTGGTCTCTCTTGATGTTTTCAATGTTGGAGTGAAAGAGACAGACATGATTTGTTGTGTGACTTGTGGTACTGGCTTAGATACAACACTGAATTATGAATCAATTACACTTTTATGACAGAAATATTATTACTAATTAACGTGATAGCATAATTGAGTAGTCTTTGGAGCTGCGAATGAAGCAGTCGTTGTTCGATTCAAAGCCCTGACAAGACTAGCTTATCTAGCTTTACGCTTAAATTAAATAATTACAAAAGGTTCTACGAATCAAGTGTCCGTCGTATAATTCAAATTATTAAATTTTGTTTAACTTTAACCTTCAAAACAATGTGTATTTTCATAACAGAAATTTCTCTTAAAATGACAAGATCAGATCTCCAGCCATTGATAGATGTGGTTTTACATGTAGAAAATAGCTACACTGAAAATGAAAACATATGTACGTAAATTCGAGTGCACATAATGTAAGACAAATGTTAAAGTCACAAATCGAAGCATATTGGAAATTCGAATCTACAGAAATAAAAACGTCGATATCTAATTTAGTACACACGACTCATTTCTCGAATAATAATCATCAAGTACGCATAATGTCAAAAGATTTTGGGATCAAGTAAACCAAAGGACCTAAATATGTACCATTGTAATGCATTGGTTTATGAGAATAAAGAATCTTGAATCTTGATTGGTAGGACCTTGAACAGACTATCCCAATATAATACAATTTAATCTATGAATAAATTAAATTAATCTATTACATTATACGACAACATATAATTTAAATTACGACTTGCAATTAATTTCATTTACTAAGTTATTGAGGGCATAAGCGACCTCGAGATATAAAAGCGGTGTGCTCAATTGCCACGCCCATTTCGTGCCATAGAATTGGAGCAGTGAACACTGAAAGACAATAAGACTGAACTACGCCCAGCAAGAAAAAGATAGTCGAAAATGCCTAGAGGACGTAGACAAGCCGGTCGACGAGTCAATCGTCGTCCTTATCAACTAAGGAACAGAAGGAGGAATGCAGAAGTGATACCTGTCCCTGTATCTATGGATCCCCCAGTACCAGCAGAGGGAATTATCGCGGCTGACAGGGAACCTGCAAATGTTAACCAGGCTCCTAGACAAGACATGGGGTCTCAAACGGCCACAACTACGGGTAATAATATTGTACCTTTAAATACAAATGAAGTTGCTGTAAACATAAACAAAACAGTACAGCAAAGTGAGCCCCTTTTGATTACCGGTTTCAAAAATGAAACTGATGTATTTTTGTCGCAGGGTTTAAAAGAAAAAGTTTGGAATTTTGAGTTTGTAGATTTATCTCAATTTCTAAGACAAAATTTTGAAAATAATGTTAAATAAAGACAAAGTAATTTAGAAGTGATAAATGGTAAACTAGTACTTCAACAGCGAGTTTAAAAAATCAAGAACATAGATAACATAAGCACATGGACTAATGCTTTTTTAAATTACACATCAGTGTTATTAGAAAACCATCCCAGCAAAACTGGCGAATTAATTCAGTATATATCAATAATCAGAAATGTTGCAGAAGAAAATACCAGGTGTAGGTGGTTGGTATATGACCAACAGTTTAGGTTGAGAATATCGAGGAATCCAACCATGAAATAGTATTGATGGTGAGCTTTGGTTGCGCTTTATCGCAACTTCTGTTGGTCGTTCAACATAAATTCCTCCTAAAAGAACAACACATTTTTTTATTGTTAAGATTACAATTATAAAGACAGTTGTAGCAAATTAAACTGTGCTTATAAACATGCTTGTCTAAAATGTCAATTGCAGCATCCAAGTATTTATTGTTTTTGGCAATTTAGGTCAAGGTACATATAATTTAAACAAGGCTCAAATTAATTAAAAGTCTAACCAAAATGTCAACGGTTTACAAAAGCCCAATCATTTAATCAAGCCAAGACCGCCATTGAAGTAATTGATTATTGATATGGTATGGAAAACAAGTGTTTGTACAACTTGATAAATAAGGGTAATAACAAAATTACCGAACTCCGAACAATCTTACAAAGGGAAAGTCAAAACTCATAATTATATAAACAGACAAAATCAGTCAACAACCGAAAACTGTGAAAACCGTAATGACCCTTACTTGGTACAGGCATTTCTAAAGAAATGGTGGGTTGAATCAGATTTTAAGGCGCCAAATTACGTTGTCAAAACGTAGTGACAACGTAACTGTTTCGTTGTTACAACGTAAGAATTTTACGTTTTAGCTACGCCGATTTGTAGACTCCCCTAAGCGTAACTACAACGTTGTGGTACTACGTAGTAAAAGTCCATTCTACAACCATGACCATGTAATGACGTTTTCACAACGCAACTACCAACCACCACAGGACCTTTATACGAGGTAAAACCAACCAATTAAGGACGTTTACAAAACATAACTACCAACCATCACAAGACCTTTACACGACGTAATAACCACCACCAAAGAACCTTTACCCGACGAAATTACAACCATCCAAGGACCTTTACATGACGTAATGACAACCTCCTATGGTCCTTTACACAACGTAACCAGAACGACCTAAAGACCATTACACGACGTAACCAGAACCACCTAAAGACCGTTACACGACGTAACTACAACCACCGACGGACCTTAACTAGAACCAGCTATGGACCTTTATACGACCAACTACAATCACATTAAATTAGGACCATTACACAACATAACTACCAACTATTCAAGGGCTCCAGGGGTGTAACTACCATTGAGGCAGCCTAGGCAATTTTCTGGGAAAGGACTCCCTTCTTGAGCTCATCCCCTGACGTGCCATCATTACTGTGAATCATGTCTTCTGCACGACCTGCCTCCTTTGATATTCTAGTCATGGCCCTGACCTTTTGTGATGTTCCTATTTCAACGCCAGGTATGTATAATTTATACTAGAGGCTTTTGATTTAATTAATCCAATATAAAGTTCTAAAAATTTATTAACATAAATTATTGAAAATGTAACAGATTGATGATATCAAAACATCTTTCATTCATACCTTCTTTCTCCTCTCAAGCTCCTTCTATCATGGTCTTTTTCAAAGATGCCAAAAAGCATAGATGTAACTACTGTTATAAGTGTTTTTTTTTATGGGAGCTAAATTTTCTTCCATTTAGCGGTAATTAATTTTCATCATCCCGATTTTTAACCAAAATCATATTTTAGCGGATAGACCTTTATATTAGAATAATATTATCTGAATGGTTTGACCAACAATTCAAAATAGGAAATGTTTTAAAATAAAAAAGCAAGAGCTTTTTGTATGGGATCAAACAGTATTTTAGAATTACATACATGTTCATTCATAGAAAATTGTGTACGGGCATTTAAAATAATTTTAATATACATGTATTATTACAACATATTAACAAAAATTAAACACAGATAAGTCTCATTAACAGACTAGAAAAAAAATGTGATCCATTAATTAACACCAAAAATTGTCAACTTACAGGTAAATTAAAATTGTTGAAATGAAATGCTCATATAAATCAAAAAAAGGTGTGATTATATAGCAATAACTATTCATGATAATTAGTGTTTTAGAGATAAAAGGGCAATACGGTTGTTTCGAATCATGTCAATTCCGACCACGTTCAGTCTTTTTCGTATCTTGATGTCTGAAATGCTCGGCAGACGACTTCCGGTGTTTACGCTATTGCTGGACAACATCAGCATATCATAGTCGTAGATGCGGTAGACTATAAGTAATTGTAATATGGAGACACCAAGGAAACGGCTGAATAAATACTGGTGTTTGGTACCTCACTATCTATCTGATATCAGAAATATATACATAAAGGCAGATCGTTTTCCTTTCATGATGCTGACAGCCGCAAATAAAGAAAGAAAATAAATTTAATTTTAAAGAAGTAATTGTCTGCATTGAAGTCTTTGATGCAAATAAAATAATTTAATTGATATCTGTCTTTTACAGAAAATGTTAAGATTTTTTTAAGTTGAGGATCGAATGTTAAAATGGCACAAATCGATTGGAGTTTTTGTTGTGTACATTGACACCGGAAGTTCAATGCTGAACATTTCATTGAAATCACATGATCTGGCAGACGAAAATAACAAATTTTTTACGGAATGGAAATGATTTGAAACAACCATATTAATATCATGTTAAATAATTTACCTATATTTGTCACCATATGCATTGTTTCCGGGAAGGACCCCACCTTTTTGTTAAGATATTTTAAAAGAGTCATTTCAACATCTTTAAGAATGGCAGCGACCATATAAGAAAATAAAGACATTTATGTAGTCAAGGGTGGAAATTTACGTGGATTCATTTTTTTTTTGGCGGATTCACGACTATCGCGAAAATTAGATACCCGGGGGAAAAAAACCACTTATACATTATTATACAAATTCAAATAGTCGAACTTCCTTAGCTCGAACATTTTATTGAGCATAATCAATGTTCAGATAAAAGAAAAATACCTGTACTGCATAACTGTTTAAATACCAATAAAAGGCATGATTTTTAACTGTTAATTACGAATAATAAAGAAAGATTGTTGTACCAAGCTGAGCAAACAGTAATTGAAACAATCAGAAGATCAAATGTTTACAATCGTAAAAAAGTTTATTTAAACAATATTTAAAATTGTTATTACATGAATTAGTATTATTGACAGGTTTTTTCTTCTTCAATATTTATAGTTGCTGGAATCAAGTATCAAACTCTGTGATATCAAGATTCATCTAAATACCAAAAAATAGAAATGTACTAGTAATGAAATTCTGATTAACCTCAGTTTCTATCTCTATTATACTAACAAAGATACAAATAGAATTGCCTCCAATTCAAATTTTTTAAAAAGAGAACGAACATTTGCTAAGAAAAAATTTAATTGAGTGGCATCGAGTAGAAATTTCGCTTCGTTAGATATTTATCTATCACCTTCCATATTTATTTACCTAGTATTATTCATTTCTAGCTCATTATCATAACAAATGTATCTGCTTGTAGCAAAATCTACCTACTTTGTCAACCATTTTGCTGCTCCGGTATTCTCGTTGAGGTTACATGATTTTCCGAAAATAACTCTAAACTGCAAGCACAGTGTTGATCAAATTCTGTTTAAGTGAATGAAAATTTAATTCATTTTCACTGAAATTGTATATTTATAACCAAAAAAACTCAATTTTTATTAGAAAATATACATAAAATTGACTTAAACAACCAACACCATTAAAAAAATCATGTTATGAAATCGTAATCAAATACATGTGTGCATGAGGAAGGTCAGATTATTTTTAACCGATCACATGATCAATTGACGAGATTACCGTAGCAGCAAGATGGCGGACCAAAGTAGGCGGGATCTGTTGATCTGGAGACATTTGATATGTTAAGTTGCTAAAAATGAATATTTAGAGTGAATTAAGTAGGTAAAGCAATAGATAAACATATATAAATCCTTTAACACTTTAGAGAACAAATTTTGATATAACGTCTTCGAAATCATGACTTCTAAATTATTTGTTTTTCTGTGAAGAAAAAGTAACTATTCAACTTTACAAAGTTTGTCGGAACAAATGTTCTGTAGCAAGACTTGGGGTTTACATTTTTTCAATGACTCTTTCTAAAGATACATGTAGTAATAAACTTTAACTTTGTAAACATTGTTTTCAAGAAAGCGGTGCCGCGTAGCAGACCACTATAAAAATGGACACATACCACAAAAGACTACAATACTGAAATAAATATGTAATCATGTGAAATTAAACCCTAAGAAAATTCAACTAGAGGCTCAGTGGGTCAAGCCTGTGTCGCTCACCTTTCTTTCTGCTTTTGAGAAAACTTTGTACTGAACCTTCCGTAAGTGCTTCCTACCAAATTTCGGTTCATTTGGCTACTCGGTTTCAGAGATGATTTTTTTTTTTAGAAATAACCAGAAAAAATAATTGCCTATGGTGGCCATGTTTGTTAACAGATCGGAACGAAATGAGCAATCTTTATAGAGGGCCTTACATAGATGCTTCATACCAAGTTTTGGTTCATTTGGCCAAACTGTTTCAGAGAAGATTGCTTAGAAATCGACCAATCAGAAACAAGAATTGCCTGTGGTGGCCATGTTTGCTAACGAATCAGGACGAAATGAGGAATCTTAATAGAGGACCTTCCATAGATGCTCTCTATCAAGTTTCAATTCATTTGACCAAGCGGTTTCAGAAGAAAAGATTTATTGAAATCAATCTATCAGAAACAAGAATTTCCTGTGGGGGCCATGTTTGTTAGCAAATCAGGACGAAATGAGCAATGTTTATAGAGGACCTTCCATAGATGCTTCCTACAAAGTTTCGGTTCATTTGGCTGAGTGGTTTCAGAGGAGAAGATTTTTTAGAAATCAATCAATCAGAAACGAGAATATTGCCTGTGGCAGCCATGTTTGTTAATGGATCGCAACTAAATGAGCATTCGTTATAGAAGATCTTCCATAGATGCTTTGTGCCAAGTTTTCGTTCATTTGGCCAAGGGGTTTCAGAGGAGAAGATTAAAATGTGAAAAGTTAACGGAAGACAGATGACGGACGCCAAGTGATGGCAAAAGCTCACATTGCCTTTGGCAAGGTGAGATAAAAATGATGAATCTGACAAGAAAAATATGAAACTCATATTTTATACACTCAATCATACCTGAGAAAAAATCAACCATTCTAAATATTAAATTTCAATAAATATACTGGCATACAAATCATGATTCTCATTCAACCAATTAACTTTCATTCAACATTATATAGCACTATCATGTTATCCCAGGGGATGTTATGGCTGTTAGTATGGTAGATAAATTTCCAACTACCTGTACAATCAGCGCCTATCACCACTAATGTTGTGATATTGAATTCGACTCATGGCATGGTGCTCTCAGAACATCATTATGTGATAAAGTTTGTCAGTGACTTGCAACAGGTCAGTTGGTTTCTCTGGTGTCCACCACCATAAACTGACTGCCACGATATAACTGAAATATTATTGAAAGTGGGGTCTACACCCATAACCCTAATTTGTATTGTCTCAACCATACTGATATAAATTAATTTTAGAGGCACATGTCATTTTATACGTGTTTTGATTGGTTTAAAAAGTTGAGGTTATTTGTCAATGTACGGAATCTAAAAATAAATGTCGTTCTCAAGGCATTGTATGCTGTTGTCATCGGGTGATTTTCTTTAAATGAGGCATCTTTGGGGTTATTTTTAATTGATTTCCGATTATTTGCCTTATTTTGAAAAAATAAATATATTTTTCAATATCAAAACAAAAAAGTTTGAATTAATTTATAAGGATTAATCGAAATTATTTGTTAGGTTCATTCGAAATAACCTCAATCAGGTTGTACACACCCTTGCGTAACCCACTACGTGGGTTACCCGATGTGTACAACCTGATTGAGGTTATTTCTTCATGAACCGAACAAAAATTGCAATCAATCCTTAAATAAATCACAAAACTTGCATTTAAAAAACTAAAATCACAAAACTTGCATATAAAAAAATAAAATCACAAAATTTGCATATAAAAAAATAAAATCACAAAATTTGCATATAAAAAAATAAAATCACAAAATTTGCATATAAAAAACTAACCAAACACATACAAACTCTAACATTTGGTCCTCAAAATTAAATGATAATTACCCATGTCCAGTACTTCTCTACTGACCAATATCATCTTCAATTATTACACATGATTCGTCTACATTTCACAGAATTAACTGCAATACGAGCAGTAACGTCAGACATTGCTTTGAAAACTTGAAGCAAAGCCTTTAATGCATCATGTCGATCATCATCAATATTAACCTTGGCAATATACGAAGTTAGCAAGACACCATGTGATATTTGGTGCAACAAAAGCCTAGACTGAGAATCAATCTTTTTTAATTCTATGTTTTGTAAAAACAATTCCCTGTTCTTAAAATGAAAATGTGATTTTTTAGATCCAAAGTTTTTATTCTGACCCTGTTGTACATTGCAACTTGTCAAACCTTCCTCTGCATTTTCATCTAAATGAGGAGGGGTACAGAATTGATTGAAATGATCACTACTAATCTGGAATTTCTCATCATCTGAGGCTTTGAAAGTACGTAGGGTACCTTTATTCACAAATTCCTTATCGACTGAATGTAAAGCATTCAAGACAACCCCATCTAAGGGAAGCCTACATCTTGGTGAGGAGTTTTTTTGCTTGTCGCATGACAAGTGATCCGAGACAGATTGGTACTGGACCTCCTGTGATTTTTCACTATCAACCGTGATACCAAGTTCTGATGCTACTTTACACATAAGGTTAGTGTAGCCAAAATTATTGTTAATATCTGCATGATCTACAAAAACTTGGTCTGAGCAAGTACCAGCCACTCAATTCTGGTCTGGATTTTCATTATCCCCATTATCACTCTTGGACTCCGACTGGTTACGAGCCAAAACTGAAAACTCTGACTCGTCTTCCGAGACATCCTCATAATCATTATTATTGGAGAACTTGTCAAACCTACGTCTGACATTTGAGAAAGTTGACCTAGTCGTGTTTGCAGTACATGACACACTAGTGGATACAGAGGTTGTAGTATTTGAGATAAAAGTGGCAGACGTTGCTGCAGACCTCAAGAGGGTAGGATTAAGGGCCTCTTGAACTCTCTTGTCTACAAAGTCTTGTTGATTTGGCATATTAAACATCCACATAAATGGATTAGACGACATTTCAGTTCGTGCCTGAGCATTAATGTCGATATTAGATGCGTGAATATCATGGACACTGCCAACCCCTACAGGGGAGTTACTTTGGAAGGTCCCTGTCCCCACAAGAGGACTTTGTATGGCTCCTGTCCCCGTAAGAGGACTTTGGGTGGTTACTGTCCACGTAAGAAGACTTTGATTGTTTTGGTTGTCGGCCCTCGTAAGAAGGCTTGAAGCAACAAATTGTCGTGTCCCCGTAAGAGGACTTGAAGGACAAGTCTCAACATCAGTCGATCTCGACTGTTTCTTGGTAGCCGCCAAGCGAGCTTTGTCAATCATACGTTCCACCGACTGACGTTTTTCCGATGTCCAAGATTTACAAATCTCGCACGGAAATTCACTATTACAAACTCGATGACGGTAACAATCATCGTGATCATCCAAAATATTAACCAATTTATCACACTTTATACAAAGTTTGAAATCGGCTGACATCACGTAATGTATAAGTAATCCAAATAAAATAAACGATAAAAAGGGTAAATAAAGGTTTCTGCTTCAGAAAAAAAAACGTATTTTCTCAACTAAAAATCATTTAATATACTCCAAAATAGTTGTAAAATATCAGGACCATTTTGCTGAAGACATAGCATGGCTGCCCGAAAAAAACTGAAAAAGAGGCTTGTATTTTAAGGGAGGTAACCGATGGGTTGTTGAGGCGGGAAATTTGAATTCAGGCAAATGCTGAAGACGACCCGAGAACATTGCAAAAAGTTGATGCAGGTAAGTATAGATAGTGAAATAAACACCCGTGTCCAGTACTTCTCTACTGACCAATATCATCTTCAATTATTACACATATTCTGAGGGGCCATCGTGGCTGTGATCGCATGGTAGTTGGATATACAACTACCTGTACAATCATGCCTATCATCACTAAAGTTGTGAGTTCGAAGCCCGTCCATGGTGAGGTGTACTCAATGCAACATTATGCAATAAAGTTTGTCAGTTACTTGCGACAGGTCGGTGGTATTCACCAGGTACAGCTGAATAAATCTGCAGTAGTAAGGAGCAACAACGGGTTGGCTAGGAAACAGAATTGCAAGTTAATTAAAAAAAATCATCATTTAAAAGAGGATTAGATACCTATATTTAATAATAATACAAATTGTTCTCTAAAATTCGTAAATGTTTATACCTTGTAACGTGGTCCACCTTGCTTGTCTGGGCAGTGCTTCAACATTTCTGCCAACTCCTTCTCCACCTCCTTTTCATTGGCTTTGTATACATTTCTGCAAGTTGCTATAAACAATGACAAAATTAATTTAGTAAAGTCTTTAATAGTAGAATTTGTCTCTTTTAAATAATTTTGCATGATTTTTTTTGGTTGCATTGTGGGATAAAATTTTGCACTTGTTTGCCTATGGATTATTCAGGTTATGTTTTGCAGGCTGTCAAGCACCATTTGATTAATAAAATATACAAAAAATGTAAAAAAAATAGGAATCCATAGTATCAATTATTTTCTCATGGGGGCTGTCGTGATCGTATGGTGGTAGTTGAATTGATAACTAACTATGCAATCAGTGTCTATCACCACTACTGTTGCGAGTTCTAATCCCGCCAAGGCGAGGTGTACTCGATACAACATTATGTGTAAAGCTTGTCAGTGACTTGCGACATGTCTGTAGTTTTCTCCGGGTACTCCTAGTTTCCACCACCAATAAAACTGACTGCCATGATATAAATGAAATATTGTTGAAAATGGCATTACACCATAACCCTAATGTAAGATGATGGACAAGGAGGATGGTGGATGCCATTTATTGGCAAAAAGTTTGTTTAGTTTTTGGCCAGGTGAGCTTAAAAAATACATTAAACCATTTATGAAAATATATTTTTAATTATTTTTTTTATTTACTTTCTTTTAGCAATTTACTACTTCTTTTCTTTGCAGAAAAAAGAATAATAAATTTACTATTTAACAAACTTACTTGTTATGATTTTGCACAGAGGCAAGTTGTGGAAGCACTTCTTTTTTCTCTTTCCCTTCAAACTAAACATTGACCACAATTTTGTTGTACCTATCTTGGACATAATTCTAGCACCCCATCTCCACAATTGTGCCCTCCTATACCCTGCATAAACTTCATCTGCAAATAGAAATTCTACCAAATATATTTCTGTTATTTCTAAATATAGTATTCAATCTATAAACTATATGAGTTCTGTTTTTGCTTAAGTATGTGTATAATAAATAGTTAAGACAGGAATTGTTACAAGTGTTATACCAGAATAAAGAACAAAACAATTGTTTTAACTAACATTTATGGACATGTCAGATTATTATAAATTTCCATCGGTCAAAATGTCACGAATTAAGGAAAAAAGTCGGTCAGAATGTCAGCTTGGCAACAACATTCTTGGTCATTTTGATTTTTTTCCGCCCAATGGCCGATGACCGACACCAATCTGAAACCCTGGATATGCTTAATAAAGCTTGAATAAATATTTTCTAATTAATTTAAGATTTGCTAACCATCTGGTCTCTGAAGTCTGGTTCAGCTCTTAGTTTGTCATTGAAATCTTGCAGCTCCTTTTCATCATCCATTGGAGATTCTAGACGTTCAAATGGTATAGGGTTGTTTGTATCAGTCACCTGCTGATTTTGTATCTGCCTTAATATATCTATAATTGTTTTTTGATGTTCAATGATCTCTTCCAATTTAATCAATACTTTTGTTTGGAAATCTGAAAAAAGTTTATAATTTGCCTACTATTTAAAATGTACAATTAAAATTTGTATTTGTATTTGAATAAGAAATAAATAAGCAGTAACATTACCTAAATATAACGTACAAATATTGTATAAAATTTTGAACAAAAATATGGGTTTGTTTATTTCCCAGGTACATATATACTGTAAATAAATACTGCCATAACAAATTTTGGTATATCATTCATTATTTTCATTTCAAACTTTGGTATACAATGTTGCCCTGCACAAACACTCTGAACGTCTGTAAGCAGAAGAATATTTAATTTGATATTATGTTTTGTTTTATATTCTCGATCATTTTTTTAACAAATGAAAAGGAATAATAAACTGTACAGTCCTAATTTTGAATTCCTCCATTATCATAGAAATAATATTTATTACAATGGTATTAAATATTAATTGACTGACTGCATTTACGGGTATGCTCCGCTATCTAAGGTTACATGAACTGTAGTAGGTTTATGACCGTTAACATCCTCCGATAACTGCGTTAGTGGAGATCTCCTTTAGCTCAGTTGGTAGAGTATTGGCATGCGATGCGAGAGGTACCGGTATCAAATCACATTGGGAACATTGTATTTTTATGAAATAAAATATGCTCTACTGTTATAAGTGTATACATTAACTTACTTTCATTAGTCTTATATCTGTATGGCCTTGGTTGTTGCAGTCTAACCTCTAGTTCATCATGATCTGATGGAATGGGAATAATGTCTGTGAGCCTAGAAGTATTGGTTACCCTTTCTGGTTGAAGGTTTGGTGACTTGATACCGGATAACCTATTTTCTCTTGGTCCTTTAAATATACAGTTATCAAAAGTGATATAAAGAAAATAAATTACCAAAAAGCTATTCAAAGAAACTGTTGATAATTATTTAACATAAAAATTAAATAAAATGATACATAAAGCTTTGTTATCAATTTGTAAAGGGATATTAAAGCTCGTTTTAACATATATTTTTTCAACTCGTGACAAAGGTTGTTTCATTTCAATTTAATTGTAAAAACAATCCATAAATACTTTGCATGACCATATAATCCCTAATATCGTTAAAATATCACTTAAAAGGGTCGAAATGAGTTTTTGCCCAGGAAGCAAAAATTCAATTAATGGAAAACGGCAAGATATGACAGAATTATCAACGAATTATGTCACTTTTACAAAGTTTCATTGATAAAAACCGGGTTAATGTTTCATAAATATCATTTATTGAACCAATTGCAAGTTTTCATGAGATACAAAAAATGACCAAAATGAGCTTTAATATCCCTTTAAGAAATAATGTCATAAATTATTTCATAAAACAGACAGTGATATGCAATTTTGTACTAGTACAAAGCATTGTGGATTATTTAAATGCATTATTGTCGACAAAACCATTAAATTATAACATTCGAAACTATATCATCATTTCTCTGAACAAAATTTTATTTTTTCTATCATTTACTAGTATAAGAAACAACGATTCAATGACCAAGGAATCAGCCTACCAACAGATTCACATAAAAATGATTATATTTATATAAAATGTGCAGTATGAAATTTACCAGAAAAATTTGGAGGTTTCGGTAGTGAAATGTCTCTTCCTCTTCCTTTAGATTTTACCAATAGTCTAGGGCTTACCCCTATTGGTGTTGTCAGTAATTCACCATCCAACTTATCAGTAGTTTTGAGAAAATTGTTGTAAACAGAAAGAAACTTGTCATATTCATAGTTATTTCCTTATTCATAGCTAAAGAAGCATAATAATTCAAACCTTTTAATAAAACAATGACCATTATATCAATAAAGAAAAAATGCAGAAAATGAATAATTTGAATGCATAATAAGTGTCTTAGACTAGATGAGAAGATTATTTCTATGACTAAATGTAATATTTAAAGCTCTTTTTTTTCCCCAAGTATTTTCCTGATGCTGATCGGTAATTAGATTTTTCAAATTCAAAAACAAATCATTTTTTACACAACGACAATAGACTGCAGTTTCATTACCGTAAATCGTAGTCCTTATTTTATGGTTAAAAATCGTAGAAAATAGCTCTGGTAACTGCATATATATTTCTACAAAATCCAAATCAAAGTATATTGGATATCTGAACATGTTCAAAATGAATTTCTAGTAAGAAAATAAGTAAGATGTTTCAAAATTACCTTCATCGTCGGTTGAAGATATAAAACGCTTGGGTTTCTTGGATGTCCTGTTTCTGTCTTCTTGAATACCGGTACACTCTGTCTCTTCCATTGATTCTAAGTGAGAGGTTTCCACAGCTTTATTTGCCTTGAAAATGGCCATTTCATAAGTTTCTGTAGAATAAAAAAGTATGTATCAGGCCTTTTAACAAAGGGCGGTACCATGTAATTTTACCCACCTAAAATGGTCTTTGGTACTTCCTGAGAATGTTGTATAAGATATACCCGAAAATGTTCCAATTTTAATTTTTTTTAAAACCCTGCAAATAGTGAAGTATCTATCGGTACACTTGAAAAATATTGAAAGACCTGATATAATACAAAAATATTGATAGCTTACATTATTTTTTTTTAAATTATTTGACATACAAATTGAATAAACCATCCAAATATTTGCTAAGTCAAGGGTGGGTCTAGAATTACTCAATTGGCAATGGATCGGCACAACAGTTTCATCTTTATTTGTCAAAATATGTAAAATTATAAGCTAAGAAAAAGTTTTTATTGGCACGATTTATATTTGCACATGCTTATCAGGGGTGTGGAAATACGGAAATGTTCTGCTTGTCCCAGGGAAACTTATCTGAAAAAAGTTACTTGTCCATACAGAATCCTACTTGCCCTCCCTTTTTCTAAAAAAAACATTTAATACTTGCAAATACAGATGATGATACAGGAGTCTGTACTGCCATCTGACATATCTAAAATAAATCAAGGTTGCTTCTTATGGTCTATAACACCATTGCGTAAAATTTCTGATAAAAGTTTTTATAAAGTTAATGCAAACATCCCTGCCGAAATACTGCTGCTCATATGAAGACCATTTTTAATTTGAATTTCAGACAGAAGTGTGCAGTGAGAGAATTAGCTGGTTGCTTTTAGATACAAAATAAGCTGTGTTATAATGCTTTTCATATTGGTCAAGTTCATTTTGATTAGCTTTAGCAATGGCTTTGGCCATCAAAACCAATCATGTGTTTAGTTTTAGTGGTGTCCTTCATGAGGAAAGCTGTATGCTTATCAAGAATTTGGTAATATTGTAATGACCCTATGGTCATTACTTTGCTTTATATTGTTTATTAATTTAGCTTCCAAAACTGTTATGATTATAATGAAGCTGATTGAAATTGTAGTTATATATATATTGTTTACATTTTTAAACAAACTGGGTTAAACATTGATTACATGTTTTGTAAAAGTAATGGTCACAAAATTTACAGTAGTTTGCCTAAATTATGTAAATAATATCATATCATTGTCATTTTTCTAAAAGAAAACAGTTATAAATTGTTTCGAACTGGGTTTACAACAAGTTCGTACATTTCAACTTAGAAATGTTCCCCGATGACCCACTTCCTATTCAAATAGAAAAACTACAGGTCACGTGACCGTTAAATTCTATTTTTATAAAGAAACGTGTTTTGGTTTCAAACACTATTATTACGATTCCTGAAACATTCAGATTTTTAATCCAAACTTTAATTTTAATAGAGATAGGCATATTTTCTCACAGTAAATCCAGCGTTCATAGACCTATTTTTGTATATGTGATAAGTTCTACTGCCGTGTGTTTGGCAAGCTGTTTGGCATCGATTGCGTCAATTTAAACTAGTCGGGCCCTATACTTATTATACCCGCTTCCAAAAACATTTGTTTAATAAAGGAATAATATTTAAGTAAATGACAAGTTCTTACTTACGGGGTTAGATATAAAAATCCTATCCGATATACGAGCACCTTGCTCACCGATCTTCCATTGCGTTTGGCAATTGGGGGATTTTCATTGGCTACTGTGGCTGAGGTAAAAACTATAAAAAGGGCAGCAATTCCGATAATTAATGGTGAATAATTCGCTTCTCTCTGAAGTATACTGCCAGAACAGACTAGCACCAAATAAAAGAACAGATCTTGTGTAAAGTGAAGGAATATTGAAAGAATAGATATTTACTTACAGTATATAACAGAACAGCAATTTATAAAGTAAGAAAAGAAAGTTTTTTTGTGTACAGATATATATGAGCAGACGTCAAAAGTTCCATTTTTTTTAGAGAGGCAATTATTCCCCACCACAACGACAAATCTAACCCTGGGTTACTTTCCCCTCCCTTTTCTAGAAATTAAACAAAATATGAGTGGCCATTAATAAATAGTGTTATTAGAGTAAATACAAAAATTGTATTTACATTTTATTTGTAGTATCCATATTCTGATATTGTGAATCATTGTACTATTTTATTCCGTATTGAGATTAATCCCATATAATACAATATGATGAATATATAAAATATTCTGACCCAGAATTGACTTTGTTATTTGTGTAAAGCAGAGCAGATCAGTGGGAAAATATATCTTAGGGTTTTCCTTGCAATTATTGGAGTTACAGTGAATGACTCTTCCGAGCGTCACTGTGCCACCTTTGTGCAACTTTATTAATCATACCGCAGTGGAATAGGGAGGGGGATTTCTTACAATATGACGTCATTATAATGTCATATTAGAATACAGCGATATTACTATGCATCCTTGACAACGCTTAGCGATAATTTGAATCATCTCAGCACTTACGTGATATGAAACATCAAAGGGAAAGTAAACAAAATAGCGATGAAAGTATATTAAGAACATGAAAGCCTACTTTCTAACTGTTAAATAGTTACTAATATATGCCTACCTGCATATCCAAAGATTCTAATACGATACGTTTTCCATTTGTCTTTGTCTGGTAGTTCTCCTCTTTTCACTCTTATTGAATAGGATGTATTTGGCCAGTAGCAGAATAATCCCTATAATGATAAGGCATAAACATAAATTAAAACAAAAACAAAAAATAACAAGAATTAGCTGACTGAGTTAGTTCTCAATGTTTTCGGGTAATAACATACCAATCCTGAAACATACTCAACTTAAATGCAACAAACTGTCAATAACAAAAAGTAACCATCTTATAAAATTAGTTTTGTATCTATAAAAAATTAATGCTTTAATAGGTAGTCTTCAAATGTGAGACATGCATTCACACATTTCCTGTAACTGTTATTATATACCGCTTTTCCCTAAAAGTCTGTTGTCATCTTTTATCTGTTTTTTTTTTTTTATCTAACTGTGAACTTCCCATAAGGCACAAAACATAAAGATGAATCAATCTGTCCATGATTTTAGTGTCACAAAAACATAATAACCAGGTGTCATTTATTATCAGTAACACACAAAGCGTTTTTATAAATTTTTGTAGAATATATTTTATCTCCTCATCTCGGTCGATCCAAGACCACAACACTACTGCTACGGATTCCTCCTTTATAAACTCTACCACTGCATACTTTGATTTGACTGCCATCTATAAGAGTAAGTTGGTGTTAGAAACAGCATACAATGTTTCTGAAACATACCTCATTTAAAATAAATTGTGTAAAACATGTAAAAGTGAAATAAATCTGTATATGTAAGACATAATTTTTTCTGGTTGAAATTTTATCCGGTGGAAAGAATTTAATATTAAATTTTATGTTACGGTAAATATTTTATAATTAAATACTTTCCATTGCTATGAAAAAAAGTATCCTAATGTACAATAAACAGGTGCATACATTTTTGTAATATTATTTCCGACGCTGATTTTATAAATAAAACAAAAAATGTTAATTAATTGAGAAAATTAGTAACTTATAAAATCAGATTATTTCCTCTATATTTTTTTCCGGGTGAAAAGTTATATTGTGCAATGTTATCCACGAATATATTCTAATATTAAATTTCTTCCACCTCATGTGGAAAATATATAATAGCATTGGAAGAAATTTAATATTGAAATATTGTCCAAGGATAATATTTTATATTATACAATTACAGTCTTTTGTTGAGGTCAATACAAGTTTTTATGGACCTTAAAAACGATATTCACCAAAGCCTTTAGGCTTCGGTGAATATTGATTTCTAAAGTCCATAGAAACTCGTATTGACCGATACAAAAGACTATAATTGTTTTATTACATTAAAATGAAAAGTGAAAGTGAAACCAAGTCTCCCGAGATTTCTGCAAATCTCCATTTGTCTTCTGCAAGCCCATCGCCTGCGTCGGACATGATGATTACGTGTTCATTCTAAAGTAACGCTAATAAGACGATTCTGATTGGACGAAATTTCACATTACCTTTATGTCCATTGGTCGAATGGAAATAGAATTCACGTGATTCTTTTTATAGATTTCGTTAGAAAACGAAAGTGAAACCAAGTCAATACAAGTTTTAATTTAACAATATCAAATTTTACGGAATGTCAGGTGACAGCATGATAGCCAATAAAATTGTTTAAATAAAATCATTATGTAATAATAAAAATAATCCACCGGAAAGAATATTATGGAGAATAAAATAAAATGTTACAAATATACACTAACTTACACTGAGAAGTAAATTGAAATTTATATATAAATATTTGCTTAAACTTGCATAGTACAGTTGAAACAATATTCAATACACTAACACATGTATTTAGAAATTTAAGGCAAATTTTACAGGATTTTCTGAAGTACTCTAGTGTGTAAGTTGTTTGTGAAACGTGCAATTCTCAAATAAGGTAATCGTCACATCATCAGGTACTGGTCACTGAAGGACTTTCAAAAGATTTGCAAGATGAAAATAAAAGGTATCCAAAGTACAGGATTACTATCTATAAAACTTGATAATATAGTCATCACTGAGTGTAAATTTATTAATTATTACAATATATACATGCATTGTAATTATTTAGAATTAATGCATTTACAACTGATGTAATATGGTGAGAAATATTGTATCTTGACTGCTCTCAATGCGAATAGCTCGTTTCGTGATACTTTTTTGTGGTAAAACTCTCATATGTGCATTTCTATTGTGAACTTTAAAAACCCCAAGAAGACGAGAGTCACATGGAGTGTTGAATATTGCCTCTGTTCTCTCAAATACTCTACAGAGAAACATTTGTTTTCCAAACTCATCCTTCTCATGACTAATCTGAATAACTTCGCAACATTTCAAGTCATTTAAAACATACGCATTGTTTGGCTTTTTGGTAAAAACATCAACTTCTAGTTCATCAGTATTAATTTCAAATGTGTTTTCAATTTCACCTAAGCGCTTAGTTATTTGAACAATGGGACTTCTTCCAGATCGAACCATTTTTTTTAATACTTGTAAATAGTTTTCGAATGGAAATGCCCCGCATGTATCCAAACATCCGAAATGCCTCACTTGTTCTGCTAAATGTAGTAATGAATGAACGTTATATACAAGGAATTCAACTCCATATAAATTTCTCCCCTGCCTAACAAAATATTTCAAGAGTTCATGAGCATACATCCACTGTTGCATTGCCAGCTGGGGACTTACTAGAATAGATATTGCAACACTGAATGTCATAAAATGATCAAACAAATCAGAATTCAAAATCCCTTTTAAAGCAATTTTTCCTGTGTACAATAGAAATTGTCGAAATTCAGTTGCTTTCCATCTATCTATATTTAGTAAACTTCGTGGTTTACGAGCAAATGCATTTGGTATAAACCGTCTGAAATGTTCTAACCTCTCACTTATTTCTATTATTTGTTGGCAGACATTTTTACTTCTTTATTTCCTCTCATCCATATCAATAATAATCTCCTCATTACACCAAGACACACCTGGTGCATGTAATCAATAGGGAAATGGAGAATCATATCAATGGGTAAATTACAAAATGGTGACAAAGCATGATGATGTTCCTCGTTGGTCTGATTTCTGAAAGATAGATCTGTTCGTAAAGAAATGTTATCAATATTCTGATATGTCATTCTGCCGTGCCATTCTCCTCTTTGATCACATTTGTCGCACCCGTAATAACCTGAATATAATTTCATAGATTTGACGAGAGCTTTAGCTGGTGCGTCGCATACAATACATCTCAAAATAACGTTGATGGTTTTATTATTATAAACATATCCATTATTTAAAATTTGATCCAAATCGGTAATCGTGTCTTGCAAAAAATCTAAGTTTGATGGTTTTGAACTTCCACATGTCAGAGCAACAGGAAATATTTTTGGGGGGTTAATATTCATTATGCCGCATAAGATTGGCCAGAGTGTTGTGGTCGTGCTTTTGAATAACGGAACTCCATCTATATTCAGAGATATTTCCAATCTGTCCAAGTTTTCTCGCCTTTCAATTGGATACTTCATAAAAATTTTCTCCAAGGCCTCATACATTCCAAAATAAATATATTCCATGTTTGATTTGTGGTTAACAACAACATCTCTTCGAGTTTTCAATAAAGTCCGAGAACTAGATGGTAAACTGGAATGACCTGATGATTTTAACAGTTTGAGAAGTCCATCTAAGGCATTATGTTTAATTTTGAATTCATTCGCCCAGCTTGCCAAGTATTCTGGTAGTAAACAGTCTTGATCTTCAGATTCAGATTCTGAAGAAATACAGACTGGAACATCCACTGTATTCCACACATCTTTGTCTTCTTCACTAGTTATGTCCTTATCAATATGTCTGTCACTGGAAGAATTATCTTGATTATCCTCATTTATCTGAAATTCCGCATGTGATGATGATGGTTCCTGTACAAAAAGATTTGTTTCTTCAGGTAAAGTTTTGGTTTGTCGATTCAATGCATGTTGTTGAGTAGTCGAGTACTCCTCCTCACTTGAACTGTCATTATGCTGATCACCCAAAGCCCTTCTTGAAGTAATCCATTTACGTTTATATTCTTGTCGACTTCTTTTCATCTTTACTTTAACAACAAAAAGGATAGTTGAACATTGAAAAATTATATTTCATTGATGCCCAAAATTTCGGAAATTGCATCAACTTTTGGAGATTGCCATTGGCAAGAACACTTGCTGTAAAAGAAATTCAAGGTTTTATTATTATTAAATATTTGTCCATTGTCACGACTGAAACCTGATTTGTATGTTCAAGGATGTTAGGCACTACGTGTATGGTTCGTATTTGCATACGACTGGCAAAAGTTTAGAACATCACATTCGGAACTCCAATAAAAAAACACGCTATGCAGTCCAAGTTATCGATTAGTAGATGCAGTAAAATTATCATTGCAATCGGGTTGTAATACTGAACTTAGAACTTGTATAATTATGGTTATTTTTAGCTGCTTTTGGAGCACCACTGACACGATCGTTTAAAACAAAAAAACACCAATATTTACGATATAATAATATTTAAGGGATTGTCTTTCCAGAATACTTTAATAAGAAATTATTGAATATCAGAATAAGAAGCATGCATTTAATTGGTTGAACACTCTCCATGTGACCTTCACTATTCTGCGATACAGACTGAGTTGCTGATATAGACCGGTCCAAAAACTGTGTATAGACTGGTGCTACCAGTTTATACACAGTTTGTGGACCAGTCTATACACAGCTATATCAGCATTAATAGAAACTTTAAAACACTTTCAATGATCCTGATTAAAATGTTCATTTGTCTAGCTCTATATGTAAGGTTTTATTTATTCCTAAAATTGCAGTTTCTGTTAAGGTTTCTTAATTCCTTGAAAAATTTATATTTTGTGTGTCTTCAATTCAATAAACACAATAGTTACTGATATAGAGCACGAGGGCAATATCAGGATATACAGACTGCCTTCGGAGCATGATCAAGCATGAATAAAGGAAAGCTTTTATGTCATGTGTATTATATACAAATGGATATGTGAACATAAATGAATGAATGCTCTTTCAATTTTAACAGTTGTCATTAAATAATTTACACTAGAAAGGTTATTATGATGTCGTTCGAAATTGTGTCCGGATCTAGGTCACAGAGTGACTAGAACGGGGTCATGCAAATCTGTTTAAAACCAGTAACAATGCATTGAATAATATATGGGCTATGATTCAAAAGGAATATTGAATGCTCTTTCAATTTTAACAGTTGTCATTAAATAATTTACACTAGAAAGGTTATGATGTCGTTCGAAATTGTGTCCGGATCTAGGTCACAGAGTGACTAGAACGGGGTCATGCAAATCTGTTTAAAACCAGTAACAATGCATTGAATAATATATGGGCTATGATTCAAAAGGAATATTGGTGTTTAATCTGAAATATGAACATGCAATCAGCTTCATAAATTTGGTCAAATTTATTATCAAATGTCAATATCATCGAAATTGTTCGTAATTGCGTTCGGTGAGGCTAACGTGTACGGCATATCCAGAAATTGATGGTACTTTCCACATAAATATTCATCATATTCAAATTAGATTTTGATCACGTGACTGCAGTTTCAAGCTTGATGGATCGTTTATTAGATTTGTCAAAAAATAGCCTACAGTACGGAAATTCAATGTGTCTGTCAATGATCCGAAAATTAAAAGTTATTGTTTATTTCCGCAAAGTTTTTCTGTCAAAATTCAAACATGTTTATTTTGTAACGATTTTAGACATGTCTTTGATATCGCGATCATGCAAAAATGATCATATTATATTTAATGTGGGAACCCTGAGCTTAGAAGCTAGAAATATAAGGTTAGTCAATATAATTACATATATTATTGAGGAATCTAAATTAATTTCAGAAAATGTGTCTCCAAATGTCATTCATTGTTAAATTTTGTGTCACACGCCACCAGTTTCATGTATTTCAGACATTTTTACATAGACTCTTAAGGCCAAAAAAGGGTTCGTCGCCTCGGATTTTCATTTAGTTCAGGAACCTCAAATATTTAATTGTTTTCATTAATTTTTATTTCATTTAATTCAGCTTGATTCAATGTATCATTTTCAAGTTCAGAAAATGACTCGCATGCAATTATGAATGATATCGTCTATATAAGATCATATGAAAATTGCTGACGTCCGGGCGTCGCCATCTTAGATATGCAAATGATCAAAGTACCCATCATTTCTGGCTATGGATTATTGAAATTTTAGGACTTCGTCCTTCAAACAGGTTGCCTGTCTCATATTACATAGGGAACACCACACTCCCTTGCCCTTGGCCTTGTTCACATCATGCATCAACCACTTTTCCCCAATTTTCCATTTAGTGATAAATTTTCTCAGTCTTTGGGTTAACGTCTTTTTCAGGTGAAGGTTTTCCTTATGGCTTAAAATTACTCTAAAAAATTTATTTTGGATTTAGTTTCAATTTGCTGCCAAGGTCAACATTTAGAACTTTTAGGATATTAACAAAATAAACATACCATTTCCGATCAAAGATGTACGGTTATTTCAGTAACTACATGTAATACCAACTTCCGCTAAAATTTGGGCTACAACATATGAACAAGGTAACATGTTTGAAATAACAAACATCTATTTTATGAGGTATTTCAAAGGTATGTCATTCACGATTTCTAATCAGAAACGATAAGAAAATAACAACCAAGGTCGGGACGTTCATACGTGTTATTTGTGTTTCCGTAAAAACGGATGGAGTCCGCACCAAAAAATGGGCGACAACTCATGGATAAAAACTTATGTTTCGTTAATATTTTATTAAAACACGCTAGTGAATCACGTTCAATCCATCCATTCAATCGACCAGACTATTTATATGCGAGCTTAAGCGAGCTCTTTATGGTATAGAATGTGTACTTAGGATTTTTTAACAAACATGGTTGAACATATTGTCGAAGAAAAAAAATTTCTACGTTTTGTAAACACCGGTTTCCGGGTAACACACTAACACACTCAACTAATGAAGATCTTCTTAACATAAAGCGTAAATGTGATCCTGAAGTCTCGTACCCTCTCTCGTACGTCCGATACCACTGAAACCTGGAACCCGTGTGTAATAAAAGTCATTTTGCCAGCTTGTTTTACTTATATTGATATTTTTTAATTTATTAAATCTCTTCTGACATACTGACAAGAATTTTTGTTTCTACACGGAAGTTAACTTTTGAGATTTCGTAAGGAACGATAACTCGAATAAAGGAACGACAGCTCGATTGAATGAGACTAGATTCGGCCCTAAAAAAAGTCGTCCCTAATATATCTCGGCCCAAAAAATCTCGACACTTTTTGATGAAATTGTCAGATAATTTTCAGATGAGCGAGCATTCATGGCCGTGCCGATTTCATATTATAGTTACATCAACTCGCCAGAATGCATGGCTAGTCAGTGTTTTCACTACAAATTTTCTTTGTAATTTCTCTCCAAGTCTCTTACGATTTTGAAATAAAGTATGCATTTTTTAAAACTTTTTTTAATAACAGAAAAGAACTTTCAAAAGCAAGTAATGTTCAAGAATCTGATTGATAATGTAACCACAAAGTGACAAACCAGTATCAATACAAAATAAAGAATGAAAGTAGTCAAAGACTCGGTCATACATTTCAAGGTGGCATGGCGCGCAATTTTAAACACGTGAATTTCAAATTAAAAACACCACTAAATTGTATTAAAGGACGGAACTACACTTCCACAACAAGGTATTTACAAAAAGCAAATCGCAATCTTAATAAAAGCATTTCATCTGCATATAACATCCTGCTAAAAAACCAATATAAAGCATCAATATTATGTGTATTACCTGCATATATATAGGAACCGCCATTAATGGACTGTACACATGTGGAAACGGCTTATAAATAATCTCAAATCCAATTTACATATTATGTGCAGCTTAACTTTTACAGAAATTAACCAGGTTTGAAATTATAATGAAGAAATTTCAGTTATTTTTGTCTTATTTAACATATATACACCATACTGTCTTAACAATAAAAATAAGAGGCTACTGTCCCTGCCTCGGGGGAATTTGCGGTAGTGCCTATACCGACAAAATTTGTGAGCGGAGCTTATCATAAAAAATCCCCGTTTAAATATGAACAGCATGTTTATGAAACTGTGTGTCACATGACCAACGTGACCCAACGTGACCTAAAGGTCACATACCTCAGAAATTTGAATTTTCGAAGTGATTTTTGTAGATTTTAGACTTTTTTAATAAGACTGAAAGTTTCGTAGGGAGGAACACTAGTAACCATGCCTGTCAAATATTTTGCTCCAAAAGTAACTGTGAAACTATATGTATCATCGATTTTTTCCTCCTCGAGATAACCGTGGTAAAAAAAAATGAACAATCTGAATGTTTGCTCTGCCCACAGCTATTTATACCCGCTTAATACTTGTTAATTGTTTGCGTAATTCTGAAATACGTTACCAGAACGTACAAATTACGTTTAAGTTTTTACGTTACGATCAAGACCATATGGTGCGTAACAAGTACGTTGTCATAACGACTTGTATATAACGTATTCTGAAATACGTTACTAGGACGTACAAAATACGTTTGAGTTTTTACGTTAGCATCAAGACTATATCCGTACGTAACAAAAACGTTCAAACTACATTGTCAAAACGACTTGGATATAACGTATTCAGAAATACGTTATCAGGACGTAAAAATTACGTTTGAGTTTCACGTTAGTATCAAGACCATATCCGTACGTAACAAAAACGTTCGAAAATACGTTGTCACAACGACCTGCATATTACGTATTCTAAAATACGCTACCAAGACGTAAAAATACGTTTGAGCTTTTACGTTAGTATCAAGACCATATCCGTACGTAACAAAAACGTTGGAAAATACGTTGTCACAACGAATTGCATAAAACGTATTTTAGATACGTTGTGGCAACGTAATTTTCACGTAAGAAAGGGACCTGACCAAACAGCAACCAAACTGCAACGTTGGGAATACGTAGTGTGCTAGCTGGGAACCTCCCGCTCTCATTACGGTTCAAAGGTTCCGGTTGTCACTATAACAGTATTTAAATACAGGAACAAAATAGGTAAAATAGTTGTCAAAGCAGTACCATATTCGGTGACGTAAATGTCAAAAATATTTTTACGTCACACATTGATAAAAAAATATCCTTGACATTTTTCTTGACTTCTTTATCTTTATACATTTTCACTATATGAAAATGCATCGCTTATAATCGTTTCTGCAGAGACGGAATATATTTCGACAACATCTTGGTATCGGAATATAAACTTTTTAAGAGATCGAATAAGGCGAACCTTTTCATAGCCCTGGTCCAGTAGCCTGTTTCTCAGATGAAGATGACGTATCAGGAAATCAGAATAATTGCTACTGGCCCTTGCATAGCGAATCAATTGCGAGATGTAAACACCATATGCAGGAGAAGCAGGAGAAGCTGGTATATTGCTGCACATGTTTGGAAAATTTATGATTTTAAAATTGAAGTCGTCCCGTTTATCATAAATTTTAGTACTGAGTTGACCACTGTCGTCAAATTCGAGGTACAAGTCCAAAAATGATGCGAAAGAAGCTGTATCGGTGGTCTCTTTAACTTCCAGCTCTGGAGGATATATCAATGGAAGAAATTCTGCAAATCTAGAATTATTGATAGATAAAACGTCATCAATATACCTGTATGTGAAATTAAAGGCTCTAGCCTCATGAATCCTCTTATCTTTTACAAGCTTTTGAAGAAACTCCGACTCATATGAGTATAAAAATAAATCTGCTAGAATAGGGGCACAATTCGTACCCATTGATATGCCGACGACCTGCTGAAACAGTGTCCCTCCAAAGGAGACAAATATGCTATCGATGAGGAACTCCAGCATACTGATCACTTGTTCCTCGGAGTAGCATGTTTTATCTTTTTGAATTTTGTTTGAAAAATATGTGGAATTGTAGCCTAACACAACAAATTTTGAGCAGATATGCTTCTCAGGTTTAGGATTTATGCAAGATATTCGAACTCCTCTGGTTTTATCCATACAAATCCATTACAGTTTTTGACACATTGACCCTCTGATTTCTTATCCTCATCTTATCAAGCAATCCGGATACGATTTTCAGAAATTTCAATTATATTTGCCAAGTTGATTGAAATTCTCAGCATTAAACTGATGAACAATCTAAAGGAGTTAGGTTTGCCGCAAAAATTGAAATGCCTTATATCTCAAAACAAATTCGTTGATATAGCAATATTTTCATCATATTTACTTGAAATTCAATTGTAATTTAACTTGAGAAGCTTATCACTTTAACTGATAATTGTTAGCACTTGTGAGTGTGTTTATTTCATTTCAGAAGCAGTTAACAAAACAACAATATGGTCGCTAGGTAAATCTCCCATTAATATTGATGAGTTATGTCATATGTTGAAGCAATATCCCGATTATGACAATGCCGCGATTTTAGAAAATGGTTTTCGATATGGATTCTGAATTCATTATACGGGTCCGCGTACCCCATTGGACTGTAATAATCTTAAATCTGTTTATCAACACCCACAAGTGGCATTACAAAAACTTCAAAGTGAGTTAAATTTGGGCAGAATAATGGGGCCATTTCGCCAAAGGCCAATTTATAATATAAGATGCAGTCCCATTGGACTTATTCCTAAGAGAACCGGGTGGTTTAGGCTTATTACACATCTTTCACACCCTTTAGGCCAGGGAATTCATTCCTATGTTGATCAGGTACATTCAACAGTTCAGTACTCTTCGTTTGATAACGCGGTTTCAATTGTACAAAGGTTAGGGAGAAATGCTCTTTGTGGAAAGTGTGATGTAAAATCGGCGTTTCGATTGTTACTTATTTATCCAGGCTGTTTTGATTTGCTGGGCATTACGTTTAAAGGGAAACTTCGCGATTTTTTACATGTTAGCTAAATATGTTCCTGATGATATAAAATACATATTCACAAAGTTTTATCGACATATTTCCACAAATAACGAAGCAAATCGCAAATTTGTAATTTTAATTTCTAATTTTTCAACTAGTTTGTGACGTTTTAAACTAAAAATGCATTGTGGGATTGAAATTTAAAGTCTGGGTCGCTGATGTTAAATTCGCTTCATTTAAAGCGCTCAGAGGACTGTAATTGAAATCTAATAACCGTTGGAAAATTAAATACTGAAGTGGACAGCTACGTACCTTTTTGACAAACAACTATTTTAAATGAACAAAATGTTTCATTTCCTTTATATTTACAACGGAAAGAGTGTTTTATAACAGTCACCTATATTCGCTATATATCGGATCCCTTTTACAATTATGTTCATTTTGTTTTACTGCTAATGTGCTGAAAATATAATGGATAATTTTGACAACGCGTAACTTGTGTATTGATTTCTAGATTCTGTTTTAATCCCTTTTTTATAATCATTATTCGGCATGCTGTTTCCTGTTATTTTGATCTCCGCATGTAGATGTGCGCTTGTGTGTTTTCTAGCCGGAGGGTAAAATTATACAGGTGTACAATTCAATGTGACCGGATTAATAAAATGGGAATTTGAATACACACTATTTGCTTTCCAAGACGAGTTGGTAGAGCGTTTATTATCTATTAAAGATAAAATATTCTTAAAACATTAGAATAAATATAATGTTGAAATAACAGGAACAATTTATGTTTTAGATGATAAAAAAGTATACACCATCCTTGAAATTATAAGTTTTCATTATGAGAGGCGCCAAATTGGCCAAACTATATATAGCTGTCTCATCATAATAATTTAACGATCGATGTTCATAAAAGATGTTTTAATTTTAATTTTAAATAAAATGATTATGATTTTACTCAATCATTATTTTAACAGTCGGTGTTCATAAAAGATGTTTTAATTAATTTAATTTTAATCAAAGGATTATGATTTTACTCAGTCATTATTTTAACAGTCGGTGTTCATAAAAGATGTTTTAATTAATTTAATTCTAATCAAAGGATTATGATTCTACCCAATCATTATTTTAAGTCGGTGTTCATAAAAGATGTTTTAATTAATTTAATTTAATCAAATGATTATGATTTTACTCAATCAATATTTCTTTACTTTTCTTTTGTTCAACGTGTGTTGTTTGTTTGGGAACATTTCTATATAAAGCACCGAAATTAACGTTTTAGATATAGCTTAAATATGTCGAGCTCAGGTACGGAAAGTGACTCTAGCGCCTCAAGTGATGTAGATTTCGACGACTATGGAGAGTTCGGTTACCAACTTGAACCAGAATATACGGAAGAAGAACTCAGACAAATGGAAGAGGCAGCGAGTGCCCAAAGTCGGGAAATAGAGAACAACCCACGTCAGAACGACACAAATTTGATATCCACTGATATTCATTTAGACAAAAGTTCGGAAGAGATCATGATCATGAGCGGTATAAACAGATGAAGGGCAGTCAAAAATTAAAAAGAGATTAGGCCACACCAGATTTACTTCTTGTTCTTCGGATTTTGTGCTAAAAACGTTGTCCAGAGCGAGCAAGTGATTAAAAAATGTTAATTTCTTTTCCTTTTTTTGCTTGTCATTTTTGATGAGCGAAACGTAAAATATTATGCGAAAAATATAATATATTTTTCATGTATTTTCAGAAGCGAGAGACCATATTTTAATTTGAAATATTTTATTCTTCAATAAATTAAGGCAAATAATTCCTGAAGTAAGAAGTGAAATGCGGGATTTACTTATTTTTATCTTCATTCTGAAAACGACAGGTACATTCACACCGGTTCACTCAGCAGGGTACCTAATATTGCGTAATGAGTTTAGGTCCACACAGGAAATCGCCAGGCAGAATATACAAGTGTCATTTTACATCCGGTCGACGGGCCTCTGACTGAATACATGTGTCACAATATTTGGCAATAATCAGAAACGCAATGCACATTTTGTGACCCGTTAACTAACTAAACTTTTACCCCTAAGGGTTGAAGGCATGTACAAGGAATATATACAAACAACGTACACAAGTCAAATAGACAAAAAAATAATAAGAACAGAAAATAAAATGTAAACAAATTACGCTTCCCGTGACTAGAATAGCAGATGCAATACACATTTTAAAGGTTCTAATAAGTGATCAAAATACACGATCCTGATCACGTGGAAGTATACATTAGGAATGGGTGCATATTAATGCACACTGCCGGATCAAGGGGATGTTCGACAATTTAGCAAAATTCGTGTATAAATTGGGTAAAAATTGGCAAACAAGAGCCTGGCACCCCGTTTTCAAAACTGCTGGATCCGCACCTAATGCAACAATGATTCATGGGCTATTTTCACCAAAAAATCTTAAGATTACCATTGATCGTGAGCTATATTGAATTGTTCACACTTTTATCTTGATTTTTTTGTGCCCCATCAGAATGATGGAGCAACAACCAAAATAATGAAATAAAGCAGGGTGAACAGGGCAGGGTAGAAATTCTTCTTGCAAAATAGACCAAAAACCATTCGTATGCAATTTTTCCTTATAGAAATAGAAATTAAAATAAGTTTATTAACCAAATCAGGGCCCCAGGAGGGCATATACAAATAACAATTATGATTGGTACACAACAACAATACATCAAACTAAATATTCGCGGTGAAATATCAATAATTGTGATGAACAAATTTTCTATGACTGTTCTGAGATTAATCAGAAGGATCCACCAGTTCGAAAGACGTGATTACAATAAACAAAATATGTTACCCAGAGACATATATGTTACGCTTTGTTTTTGTATAATAAACTTATTTATAATACTCATCGTCTGTAATTGTCAAATGAAATCTATTACAAATTATATGTTTACATAACCCTCTCAATTGTATGGCTTCCTACCCAGTAACTTTCTGTGCTTTTAGCTTATGTGTATCTTTATTGTAGTGCATGCATGATCGATTACAAAGTGCGATCTTACTGAATAATGTCATTAAAACAATTTTGCCCCGTGGTATAGGCCTTTTTGGATTTTTTTTTAACGAATTCAGGGCATTGTTCCGATGTCCGTTCTTTTTTTAACTTAATTTCGTAGTTCTTCAAATTTGGAAAAACATCTTTTGTAAATGTGTCTCATTAAAGACGAACCTTTCCCCCCGATTCATTTATTTTGCCATAATCTATAGAAGCAAAACGTAAATCTGCAAAAAGTGATTGTGTAATAAATTCATATATTTAGAATAATAAGAAAAATGAAAAGAATTACCATCAAGTTAAACAACCGTACGCCTGACAAGCCATATCGACACTGAATGAGGACCCTGGTTTGTCACGCTTGTATTGGGGCGTGGTGGTATTTAGACGTCACGTGATAATTGGTATTGAGATGCTATCAAAATGGCGACTTCCATGTATCGTTGACAGAATTTTAAAATCGATTTCATTCCCTTATCCAACATAATAAAACGCTAATATACATATAAACATCCATATTTATACATCAGGAAAAACATATAATTTTTTTTTTGCGAAGTTTCCCTTTAATGGGAATTATTATATTGATAAAATGCTCCCTATGGGGTTATCTTAGTCTTGTGCTTACTTTGAGAAGTTTTCTTCATTTGTTGAATGGGCTGTAAAGCATGAGTAATAGCCAGGACCTAGACCATTACCTGGATGACTTTTTCTTTTTTGGGAAACCTGGTACAAATGATTGCCAAATTTTAATGGGGACTTTTTATTCGATTTGTAAACGTTTAAACGTCCTTGTTGCAGAGGAAAAAAAATTTGGCCCATCAACTACAATTGAATATTTGGGTCTAGCCATTGACACACAAACAATGGTAATCAAAATTCCAAAGGACAAAATAGATGAACTCTGAAAAAATCTTGTTTGTGTTGAACAGCAAAAAAGTGACGCTTAAACATCTTCAGTCCCTTGCTGGTTCATTAGCCTTTTGCCCATTAGCACTCCCTGTAGGTAGAACATTTTCAAGGCGAATATACGCATCACTGTGTAAAGCATCTAAACATCATCATTTTATTCGTGTAACCAATTCTATGAAAAGTGATCTGTTGGTTTGGAAAGAGTTTCTCCACAATTTCAATGGCTTGTCATACATTCCAGAAAAAAATTGGTCTACTAACTACGATTTGCAGCTGTTTACAGATAGTGCCGGTATCGAAACAAAAGGGTGTGGTGCTTTTTACGCAGGGAAATGGGCACATCTGCAATGGCCTACAGAATGGAAATCTACTCCATTATTAAGGGACATAACCTATCTTGAGTTAATACCAATTGCCTTGGCTATTTTCTTGTGGGGTCAGGCATTTAGAAATAAAAAACGTCATATTTTTCTCAGATAACGAAGCAGTCGTTTCAATCTTAAATAGCAAGACATCAAAATCGAAAACTGTTATGTCTCTACTGAGATTCATAATCTATTGTACCTTAAAGTTTAACATTCAGTTGAAATCAAAACATATTTCATCAAAAGATAACAAAATTGCTGATTTTATTTCTCGTGGGCAGGTCGAACGATTCAGGAAGTTGGTGCCATTTGTCGAGCTTTACCCATGTCAAGTTCCTGCAGAATTCTGGAGCCTTTTGTACTAGATGCAAATGCAATGTTTGAGGCATCCCTAGCACAAAACACTTGGAAATCTTATGAGAATGGACTGAAATCATTTAACGAATTTCGCTCAATGCACAACATGTCTCCTATATCGCCTCCTCCTGTTTGGCATATTGCAAATTTTATTGCATATTTAGCAAATAAGTCATATTCTCCTTCTACCGCAAAATTGTATGTCGCAGCTTTAGGCTTTGCATTGAAATGCAAAGATATTAGACACCACACAATCTTTTATAATCAAGCAAATGTTGAAAGGCATGACTAGATTATATGGCGTACCAGATGTACGGCTTTCAATCAGTATCGAAATGATAAAAAAAATTCCGAAAGCTTTGTCACATACCTGTTCATCAAAATACGAAGCAGTAATGTTCACTGCTGCATTTTATTTAGCATTTTCTGAGGGTTGGCGAATTTACCTGTTCAAATTCTTCAGAAGTACAGAAAATAATGAAAGTATCAGATTTGCATATTAGCAATATAGACCAAACTCTAACACTTAAATTAAAATAACCGAAAACAGATCAAATGGGCAGGTCTTCCGATTAACAATTGAACCAAACAATGGTATGCCAATCTCTACATTTAATGTTTTAAAAGAATTTCTACAAATTCGACCAGTTTTGGATGGTCCATTGTTCTGTCATTTGAACCGAACAAACTTAACAAGGAAACAATTTGTGCATGTTTTACATGCATCGCTCAAATTTATGGGTTATACTACTGACAAATTTTATACGCACTCCTCCCGAATAGGTGCAGCAACTTATTAATCAAAATTAGGCTATAGTAATGAAGAAATTAAAAAAAGGCGTCGGCGGTTGTCAAACTCTTATGAACGGTATATTCGATTTTAATTCAGTTTTAATATTCTATTAGGAATGAACATAGTGTGGATAGTGTGATGTTCCTTAATACAAAATGCATTTGAGCACACCAGTAACAGACCAACTGGTGCAAACCTTGGCCTGGAGAAATACGGTGTCCAGCTTGTGTGGGTAGGAATGAGAGGCATGAAATGGGAAAATTTGATGTCACTGATCTCGGGTCTGTTAAATTGTTATGAATTACCACATGCAACTATGATACACTGTGGGGGGAAATGATATAGGAAATTCGAAAACCCCTTGCGGTTTACTTATACACCAGATGAAAGTGGCATTTGCTCATATATTGTTTGAATTACCTGGTACCACAATTATTTGGTCTTCTACCATTTATAGGCAATGATATATTCATTAATAGCATACAAGGTGCTTTAGAAACATTCTTTTCCAACCCACACACTCACATTTATCCTTATGACTAAACTGGTAATTTGTCAACTGTATTTCTAAATTTCTTGGCAGTGTTCATACTTTCAACGTATTGAGTGAAAGTATTTTCATTGGCGGATTTTGAAATACAGCTAACCGCTTTGGATCGTCCAGCAGTAGTTCTACTATTGGATCACCCATTAGTATTCATTCTTCATCATTTGTGATGGACTTTTTGAATTGTTAATTGAAATATTGAAATTATAAAGCCATGACAAATTACCTGCCAAGCATGAATTTGTTTTATTTTGCATTGAATATACTTGAATTAGTTGAATTATAATCTTAGTAACTGAGCTATATGAATCTGGATTGAATATCAGATATTGAGGTTTGATTGATCATAGCTGAGATGGTAAACAAATTGTGAATTTAGCGTTATTGGTATATAGAGAAGGTTTACATGAAGACTCTTGGAATAATTTAGCTAGCATCTTTTATTGGGTGTTTCATTTTATTTGTTCATGGTATTGAATGACTGCTGGAACTAATCTTTGAGAATATATCTAATAAATAATAGGTTATTCTGATCTTTGATTTCCATATATGTTATTAAAATCATGTATTTGAAATATGTTTATAATCAGTCAGCAGCAGCATTATCGTGTGGCCTTTCACTTTGCATAATTTATAGTCTGTTTGTCCTTTATATGAAGTGATACTACGAATTATACAACATTTTATTTCTCTATATTATTTCTGTTTTCATGTAATCTTCTGTAATACCTCTTAATAATAGAGGATATTTTCATGGCAAGAAAATGTTCTATAGAATACAGAGATGTTCATAAATTATATTATTTGGCTGATATGTATATTTTTTTGCAGATTTAAACTTTGCTATTGTAAATGAGACGAAATGGAATTTCCTTCAACCATATACACATTGATTCAATAAGTTTACTCGTGAATATCTTTATTAATTAATTTAGCTTTGCGATACAACATCATCCAATAACATACTGTATAGGGTCACGTCATGATTCATATCTGTGGTTGAAATACGATCCAAAGGTCAATCTTTTTTACTATGTAACACATATAGATCTCCGTGTACAGATATTGATTACTAGACACGATTAACATACGCAATAAAGTTGGCCCTTCAGGTAAATGAAAACATCATTATCACGGGCAATCTGAATTCAAATCTATTGTGTTCAAACAGCAACAAACTTATTGACCTTGTAAATATTTTTAATCTTAAGAATGTGATTGATAAACCTACCAGGATAAGTGGTAATACTAGTACTTTATTAGACCCCATTATTCTAAGCGATACTTTGAACTGTAATTATTCTGATGTACTTAAAATACCAAGACATATAAGCGACCACGATGCAGCAATTGCATTCATTCAATGCCCAAAAGCTACATCGAAATCATTTACAAGAGAAATCTGGTTATACGACCAAACTGATTTTGTTAGATTTAATCAGATGCTAACTGATATAAATTGGAATGAAAAACTTTGTAATTGTGATGATGTAGATGATATGTGTGAAGAATGTTCAAAAACTTTCCTTCAAATCTCAAGTGCATGTATCCCTTCAAAAACAATATTGATACGCGAAAAAGACAAACCATGGTTCAGTAACGAAATACGAAAAGAAATCCGCATACGTGACCGGATTAGGAAAAAATTATTAGAATCTCAAAACGAAAACAACATTATTAAATATAAAAAACAAAGAAATAAGGTAAATAATATGAAAAAATAGCAAAGGAGAAATTTGAAAATAATTTAGACAACTTTTTATTAAATAACTCTTCAAACCCCAAAAATGAATTGGAAAATAATGAAGATGTTAATCAAATCTAACAAAGGAAATTATTGCATACCCCCACTCCGGAATTCAATTAATGATAAAAATATTGATGATATTGCTTATGACGATTCGGACAAATGCGAGTTATTGAATAAATATTTTAGCTCAATATCAAAACTGGACGAAGAAAATGTTACTCTCCCACAGTTTGACTCAAAAACAAATAATATTATTCACGAAATACATATAACAGAGAACGAAATTATTGATGTTATTCAAATTCTTGACCCAAACAAAGCAACAGGACCAGACAAAATAAGTCATAAAATGCTTAAAATTTCTCCTGAGAAAATTGCAAAGCTCCTTCTAATAATATTTAATAAATCTTTACAACAGAGCAAATATCCTTCTAATTGGAAGAGTGCTCATGTTATTGCAATTTTCAAAAAGGGTGACACATCCCTACCCTCCAATTATCGCCCGATATCTTTAATAAGTTGTGTAGGTAAATTAATGCAACGAATAGTTTATAAGCATGTTTACAATCATCTTGTTAATAACCATCTCATATATAAATACCAATCGGGGTTTTTGCCAAAACATTCCACTGTCCATCAACTATTAGAACTATACAATTCGATCCTAAACTCTCTAGAAAAAAAAGAATTTAGCTGCTTCGTCTTTTGCGATTTTTCTAAAGCTTTCGACAAGGTTTGGCATAAAGGTAATTCATACGGAATTCAAGGGAAGTTAATAAAATGGTTCGAAAACTATCTGTTCAAAAGAAGACAAAAAGTAATTAATAAAAACTCTTGGTCAAGTTTCGAACCTGTCTCAGCTGGTGTACCCCAATGGTCGGTATTGGGTCCCCTCATGTTTCTAATATACATAAATGATATAGGAGAAAAACTTATATCGTTGAGTAGATTATTTGCTGACGACACATCACTCGGATATTCTAGTCAAAGTGTTGATCAAATAAAAACTGCAATCAATCATGATCTACTCGAACTAAATGCCTGGTCTAGTAAATGGCTAATGTCATTCAATTCCGAAAAAACAGAAATCTTGTTTTTCTCCAATACGGGTAACATAGACAACATCGAATGATCTTTTAATGGCAAAAGTATCCCTTTATTTACTAGCCATAAGCATCTGGGAGTTATCCTCTCCCAAAATGCAAAATGGAACGAACATTTAGAAAATATGATAACAAATATAACCAAACATTGAGGTATATTACGGAAATTAAAATTCAATCTAAATAGATCCAATTTAGAAAAAATGTATTTAGTCTACATTCACCCCCTTTTTGAATACGCTTGTGAAGTCTGGGATAATTGTGGAATTGGCTATTCAGACAAATTAGAAAAACTTCAATTAGACGCTGCCAGAATTGTAACAGGTTTACCCATTTTTACAAAATCGGAGTATTTATAAGCTGAGACAGGTTGGGAAACACTATCAGAGCGGAGATACCGCAGAAAACTCCAATTAATTTTTAATATAAAATGTGGAATGGCACCTGAATACTTGCGTCATCTAGTTCCCCCAACTATTCAGAGTACTACTGTATACCCTTTGCGAAATGGTGATAATTTAATAGTTCCTTTCTGTAGACTCTCTATAACCAATTCGTCATTTATTCCTTCCATAGTTAAAGAATGGAATAAACTTGACATTGCAATCAGAAAATTAGATTCATTATCCAAATTTAAAAACGCTATTCGTATTAACAGCCAATCAAAGAAGATCTCAGTTCTCAAACTTTATTACTATGGCCCTAGAAAGTTAAACGTGATCCTAACACAAATTAGATGTACAGCTTCTTTCCTCAACCATGATCTACATAAGGTTCATATTTTATCTAGCCCAGCGTGTAGCTGCGGTGCCCCCCAAGAAGATGCGAACCACTTCTTTTTTGTTTGTACCAAATATTCTGAAATAAGAAATGAACTGTTTCTCAGCATAAGCGATTTGTCTCAATCGATCAATACTTCACTTCTCACTTCAGGAAGTGAAACCTTAAGCTATGCAGATAATTGCTTTATTTTTTATTCAGTTTTCCGATTCATGTAAAGGTCTATGCGATTTCTAATCGTTTAATGTACTAACCAAACATCATCCGGCATCCATACACACACACACACACACATACTTTTTCTTCATTTCTTTTTACTCGTTTACTATTTTCAGCTATATTATATGATAAAATTGTATTTTTCTTGTTTTCTTGTGCATTCTCAATATAGTGTAATAATGATTGTATATGTAGGAGAAGACTCCATAAGTTGGTAAAACTTGTGTCTGATCCTCTTTGTATCATTGATCAAATAAAGTAATTATAAACTATCAGTGGTGAACCTACCACTTAAAATCTAGTACATGCCAAAAGATGTTGTCCAATTGGTCAATGTACAGCTGTCTTGCAAATGATTGGACGGTCAAGGATGAATGAAAGGTCTCCTGACATGACCACAAACGGGATGTTGTTGGATTGTTGGATGTTAGTGTGTTGCCAAAGAAATTAATTGAAAAAAACATTCTGATTATGATCATTTATTTATAAACGGTTCATTCATTTTCGAAACATCAGTCACACTTGAAAATCACATACATTCGTTAAAATAAAATATTGAATGCAGTGTTATATACGAATACATCAATAAAATAGAGTTGCAACAATATTTAAAATAAACAAAACAAGCAATAAAAATATAGAAAAAATACTACACTGAAGCCTGTCTAACACGAGCCAATTTGGGGCCAACATCTGTGTTCGTAATAACCAGGTGTTCTCTCTATAAAGGTCAATTTAACAACACTTTCCTATATTGGAGATTTACTTAAAGTTCGGTTTATACAGGATTTCAGCTTATAAAGTGTTCAGTTTAGACAGGCTTCATTGTATTTACATAAATATATTGCTATGGCAGTGTAATTCTTAATAATTTATATTATTATTATTATTATCATTATTATTATTTTTATTATTATTATTATTATTATTATTATTATTATTATGGTATTTTCTACACATTTCTTCTATTAATAAGCTCATAAATAATGTTATACTCCTTAGTCCTTCTGCCTGTGCCATTCTATATTTGCCTGACATTTCGGTATTTTCTACTTGACCAATCTGTGATTGTCATATGCAGTTGTTGACGGATACGGGGGTGGTTGTGCAATTCCCATTGTTGCAGGGTTTGTTCCATCTGTTGTGTAAGGTGCTATACCATTATTAACTGGATGTGGTTGTGGAGGACAATTGTTGGTGGTATCAGGATTTGGTGTTGTCAAACCAGCTTGTGGTGCTGACGATGGTTCTGAGCATTGCTTGTCGAGTGCATCCGTAGTATTGTATGGCATTGCTGTACTGGGATACGTTGGAGGTTGTTGTGTATCTGAGAAAAAAACCCACCATTAAAGTACATTGTACACAATAATGTAAGATAGATAGCATACGAAATTCAATGATATACTTTTTCATAAATATCATTAGATCTCCTGTTTTAACTATGACTTAAATATCTTAAAATCTAACAAAAACCTAACAAAACATTTACGACGTAATGTTAATTGTATTCATTTCCTTCATGGTGGTGTAATGGTTAACGTGATCGCCTCGAATGCGATATATCATGGATTCGATCACCGTCGGGTAAAATAAAAGACAATACAAATGGTATTTTCTGCTTTTGCGCTATGCGCGCAGCTTTAAGGAGTAAGATGAAAGACTGGTTGGATCGTAATCAGGTTAATATGTTCGAGTGGAGCCACAGGCCTACTCTCAGACTGTTGTTTCAGTGAGCTAGCACAATAAATAAATTAAGCGTTGTGGTCTAGTACAAGGGGGACATCATCATCATTACATTGAATTTAACTTGTTCCTGCCATGATATTGCTGCTCATTGTGGCATTTAACAACAATTACTCACTCGCTCTTCATTAAACAACGTATTTTTTCTAATGTTTTGACAACATTTTATGAACACATTATTTACAAATATATTGGTATTGTTGTAAATATGTTTATGTTGTCATTTATTTTTGTGATTGTATTTGGTCTTATTGCGGGGAAACGAATCTGGGCAGGTTTGTTTATCGTTTGTTTATATATGTATTGCCGTTGGAGATCCAGTTATCAAAAAGAGGGGAGGATTGTGATCCCATTAACTGGCATAACCCCGCCACATGTTTGTGCCTGTTCCAAGCCAGGACATGGATTTTCAACGACATATATCGTGATCTATTTTTTATCTGTTCAATGAGTTATGTTTAGGTAAGAGGTGATTGTTAGTTTTGTTGATATTGGTGGAGTCGATGGCCATCAATGTTTAAACTCTCTGTTCATAATGATATAGCAGACGACAATCACTCACGGTAAACGTTTGGTTCCACAGGTGCCACTTCTGTATCAGTATCTCTGCTCTCTCCTGTTTGTTTCCATTTGCAAAACATGTATAATGCTATGAGACCATTATAACAACAACTCCGCCAAAAATAAGTCCAATTGTCCACCCTGACAATCTAAAATATAACAATAACATGAAAATACATCTTTAACCAGCAACAGTTGAGCATTTCGTCTAATATGGTATATATTTGTTTCATGTATCACAACCAAAATGTGCAATGACTATTATTAATGGAACAGTGTAATCACAAATCCTCATTAGACTGTAATTGACAACTTAATGAGCGAGTGAAAGTATTGTCTACGTGGTTGAGAGCCTTTCTGAATTGACTCACAGGAGCATAATATATAACGACATAATCAACGTCTTTTGTTCATGCCATTCCAGAACAAAATTATAGATCCTCTTTTTACTCTGTCGACTAATATGTCACATGTTACTACCAATAAATGAAATAGTAGATACATGTACAACATGTACATTTTCTTAGTTGATTTATTAGATATATTTATTACTGTTATTGCTATTAATTTACAGTTCCTAAATAATGTAATTATCATCAAATCTAAGGTTCTCTGAAAATTAAACCAAACAGTGTTAGAATTAGATCTTTGAGCTGACACATTTTGTTCTTCCCTCGACGGGATTTGAACTCGCACCATTGATACACTGCAGCACCAATCGCTTAGTATTATGTGTAGCGCCCTAGACCACTCGGCCATAGCCGCTATATAAAAAAATATAGAGTGGAAGTGTTGCCTTGTCTCGTAAGGAGGAAATTCTAGCGATAGACATAAGACATGTGTCTAAGCGTGTGTAGATGGTACATATATACTTAATATTATAATTTGACAGCAATCTAACTCCGCAATTTTAACACATTGTATAGGATGATGAAGAATTCATTGTACAGTCACAGGAAATAAAGTATATTATCATATACTTACTCAAGATATGCTTAATTTTGCGGCTGTATCCCGGAACGCCAACATTTGGAAAGATCAAAGAAAGTTGTCCTTCCTAATTAAGGGGGATTAAGGGGTCTCATTAAGGGTGGATGATCAGAGCAATCACAGGTAAATAAAGGTAAATTTGATTCTCTTATTTGTATTTTCTATATAAATGTTATCAAATAAAATACGAAAACATAATAATCAATGAATATTTATTATTAAATTTTAAAACTATAATATAAGCACACATGAAAAATGAAAAAAATAATAATGAATATTTATTATTAAACAAGCATACACAGTTCTAACGAATTACCTTTTCAAATGTAGGAGGAGTTGTGCATACAAACTTCTGTGACAGACGGACAAACCAGACAAAAACAATATTATAAAATATCAATCAAACTTCAATCAAGATATTTTGCATATTACATTAGTTTTCTGTCTTTGGTGTGGATTTCATTGATAAGCACACATGAAATATGAAAACATAATAGTTACTATTTATATTAAATTTTCAAACTATATAAGCAGACATGAAATATGAAACATAATAAAGATTCTTTTTAGACGACTTTTTAACTGTGTCAATAACAGGTTTCATACGTATTATGTGAAATATGATAAAATGGATCTTACCTTTTAGCTGATGAGATGATAATTTTTTAGAATTAGTGGTGAAATGCATATTTTTATATCTAAAGTAGTCAATCAGATGCGAATCTATAATTTTAATGAACTTTTTAAATGGCGACACGGTTGGGGGAAACAGATGTGAAATACAGCAAAGTGATATGATATACAATTTTAGACTATCCTATTCATTTAATTAACTTTTAGCAGCAATCTGACAAATTGTAAAATCTTAACTGTATATAGAAGTATTTTTATGCTAAGTGTGTGTGGGTAGGACTCCACTCTATATATGTGCAAAAACATCGAATGGTGGAGGGAATGCGAGCACTGTACATAAACGGAGCACCTGTTCTACATACTGACGTATGGTTCTCCTACAGAGGGGGTTGCAGATAAAGAAGAAGAAGAAGAATGAATATTTATTTTTCAATCTTAAAAGTATATATATGAAACATGAAAACATAATAATAAACTTTAAAACTATTATAAGCACTACATTTTGAATTATATAAATGTCAATGATGTTGGTATTTAGCTTGGATGGGGAGCCCTTGGACCATCTGCTCTCCATATGTTAAAGTTTTAATTAATGGCTTATTTTCTTATTGGTTTTAAAAAAAAAATACAACAAATAAATTATAATATTTCTCATTACTTTGTCAATTTCTTTATTTCAATTTTCTTTTTAAAATCAATATATTTTACTTCATTTTCATTATATTTTAATTAAATATAGCATGTCATATATCACTTATTAATTACTTTTTTAAAACTAAATTACAACAAATATATTATTTTATTTCTCATTAAACTTGTCATTTTCTTTATTTCAATTTCAATATATTCGAAATGCAGCAAGTCATATATCTAGGGGGTGTAATAACCTGATCCGTATTACATTGGGGGGGGAGTTGCAATAATGTGTACCGTATTACTTCTAAATGGGGACCGGAAATTTTGAATTATATCGAATATTTCCGTTTTCACAATAATACGTTTTCTTTGTCTGATCAGTTTTCGTTATTAGTGTAACTTGACTTACTTCCGTCGTCTGCTACTGTCAAAATAGATAACGGAGAAAACATGGAAAATGCTCGTTATCCAATGAATGATAACCGCTGGTTTCATAAATCAAATGAAAAACAGAAACACAAGTAGGAAAATTGAGTATGATCTGAAATTAATCAAAAATGACTTCGTATCCATAAATACATAATATGACATTATTGCATCATCAAGCTATGGTTTCTGAAAATGACCAGCTCTTACAAATACGCATTAAAGTACAGACAGTATTCTGACACTTCCGATTTTTCCTATATATTTCATATAAAACTACAGTTTTTAAAAAAATATTATCTTTAAGTCAATTCATGTCCGATTTCGATAATTATTTTATCAACAAAAGCAGAAAGATATGTACATTTGCAGTTTATAGTATTAATTTTGAAATAACTTTTTGCAGCATGTTTGTCAAATCGCCATGATTTAAACACAGACTTAAATAATATGTCAGCAAAAGTACTATCATTGCATTTTGCTTCGAAAAAAAAATGAATGCAGTTGTGTTAATACTACTGCATTCATTGTGTTTTCTCAAAATGTTTATCATAGAAAATTATTTCGAAATTATAGAGTAAAAATACATTAAATTATGTTTTGCATTGATACAAAAATGATAAAAATCTGACATGAATTGACTTCAGGGTAAATTTTTGAAAAATATGAAATATATAAGGAATATTGGAATCGTACAAATACTTTTGTCCACAGTCTGTATATGATAAATATGTTATGAAATGACATTTTTCATGTTACACGCCATATCAACCCTGACCCATATTAGCACTCGGGCCTTCCTCCCTTGGGATAATACGGATGTCTCGGGTTGCCATGACATGTACCGGTAATATGAAAAATGCAATACAATAAGCTATAATTATACAAACATCTAAGCATACAATCATACAATATATCTTTCCCACTCAGTGCCGGATTTAGGACAAATGAGGCCCTGTGCTAGTTAAGTTATGAGGCCCCTTACTTGGGTCTTGAAGGAGGTAAACCTGGTAGGCCTACACAGGCAGTCAACTCTATCAGTATGTCTGGAATCGCTCCGAAACAGAACGTCTTCAAATTTAAAATTGTACCACATAAGCAAAAATCCATGGCAAAAAAAAAAAAATTGGCAGGAAGATGGGCCCCCTGGCCAACTGGGCCCTGTGCTTAACCACACCTAAGCACAATGGTAAATCAGGCACTGGTCCCACTGGATCTCAAAGTTACTAGAAATACTAGGTTAATACTATATATATATATCCATATCAACAAAGAAGACATGTTCCGGCAGAATTGCAAGATGTGATGCTGGAGAGGCACAGTAACGTGACAAGGCTCAATAGGCCATTACAACCCTCCCCTCCCCCTCCCCGGGGATTACAGGATACTAATACGGTACGTACTTATGAAAATCAGAAAGAGTTGTATAATCTATATGTTATATGAACTTACCTAGAGCTGCTACTGCTAATGCTATTGTAATAATAGTAATAATTATAATAACTATAACTATAACTATAATAACGATATCCACCAAAGCAGGGTGAAACTAAAAAATGTAGAATATTAATTGATAAAAATGCAAACGCGAAACTGAAATTCTTGGCTAAAATACTACCGTGACTATTTAATTTTGAAATACAACCCCTCCCTCTCCAAAAAAAAAAAAACTAAACCCCAAGAATAACAGACATGACAGGTGATTGAAGTTATATTAATTAATATTTGATAGTAATTGGGAAAATAAAGTAATTAAGGAATTATTCCCTCGTAGTTTTCAATCATTAACCATCATCCAAATATACAAACCAGTCAATGATTTTCACTATGACATACATAAAATTATAAGATAATAGGATACATATTATATTATCTGACAACCACGTAGCATATAATTAAACATAAACAATGCAATGAATTGCTATAAAACAAGAGCATTTCTGTAAATGACATAATTATCCTTAGAGTTTAACTGTAGCCTTGGACACAGTGTCTTTGAGTGTTTAGTATATTTGTCTAATACATTTCTATATCAGATGATGTTCGTGTTGTTTAATAGTACGTTGTAGCACGACAGGTGTCACTAGAGGGGCAAGGACTGCTAACCCTTCCGGTACAGCTCACTTTACCCCCTATTTTGTTTTATTATTACATTTATTTTCCTGTTTACATATGACCTCAGAAGTCCAAGAAAAATCAAAAATGCATACAATGTGAAGACTCTATTTTGGCATCACATAAAATGTATAAATCTACCAGTAACTGATTATATAACATTGTCGGAATCCTCCGATAGCTGGTACTGCAGTAGATGCATCCTTACCGAATTTACAGACTCATTTTTGGAAAAGTCATTATGGGACCGACCATTTAACTTGAAAGGGAGGGGGTTATGGTTTTTTGTTTCGTTCAGAATTTTTTTTTTCGGACAACACAAGAGTTAGAATATTATTTTTTTTTTCTAGAATTCCACATTAGGTTATATGACAAAAACTCTGAATCAGATTATTTTTTTCCCTCCATCAAAATCAGAATATTTTTTTCAGCAACAATGGGAATCAGAATATCTTTTTAGAAAAAAAACATAACTCTCCCCCCCCCCCTCTTCAAGTTAAATGGTCGTTCCCTAAATGAAAGGGACATAGATAAATCAGCTGATTCTGATGATTATCACCCTTGTGACAATTTATCAACATCCGATGTAAGCATATCCGAAACACATGGTCACGATAACAGGGACGAATTTCGAAATTACCAAGCTGACGATTGTATTTATGATGTTTTTGACCAGATTAAAGACCTAAAGCCTAAGCATCCAAATAAACTTTTAGCAGCCTATCTTAACATAAACAGCTTTAGATATAAATATAGCCATATTCAGGAACTGTTGGTAAATAATACTGTAGATGTGCTGTTCTTGGCTGAGACTAAAATTGACGGAACATTCTGTGACGCCCAATTCACCGTTGATAATTATCATTTCTGGAGAAAGGACCGTACCACACACGGAGGACTTGCAGTATATGTAAGGTCAGACTTACCCTGCGACAGGAAAAATAAATTAGAATTTCAATGTATTGAATCAATCTCTGTAGAAATCAAAATAGGTAGTGACAAATGGCTTAATATAATAGGGGTATATAGGCCACAAACAATAAATGAAATTTTCTTTAATAATAATTTCATCAAAACATGTCATCAAATTACAACAAAATATGATAATTGTATGTGTATAGGTGATATAAATTATGACATGTTAGTATCTGAGAAATCTTCAGCTTTAGCACATATGTGTGATATTTTTGATTTTCATAATTTAGTAAAAAATCCTACATGTTTCACAAAACAAGCAGCTCGAAGTTTGAATGATGTTATTCTTACAAATACACATAAACAATGTATGAACATTTTGAATTTCAACTGTGATATTAGTGATGTTCACAATTTTATATCAGTCCAATTCAGGGGAATGTACAACAGAGAAAACCTGTATTCAAAAACTATAGAAGGTTCAACAAATTTTCAGAGGAAAAGTTTATTTCAGATCTAGAAAAAAATTATTTTGACACTTTAATATCAGACAGTAATATTGATATTGCATATGATAACTTTGAATTTGCAATCACAGAAACAATAAATACACATGCTCCTATGCAAAAAAAGGAAAGCTGCCCCTAAACCAGCATGAATAAGGAACTCAGAAATGCTGTATATAAAAAGAGGATGTTGTATAACAAATTTCTTCAATGTAGATCTGATAAAAATTGGGAAGAATACAGAAAGCAGAGAAACTATGTAACAAAAATAAAAAAGTTGTCTATAAAAAACTATTTCTATGAGAGATGTATAGGAGGACCGAAATCTAGTGACTTTTGGCCGACAATTAAGCCCCTTTTTTTTATCAAATAAAGGAAGTATCTGCAATAAAGACATTATTCTAGAAGAAAATGATAAAATTATAAATGACCAGAATGAAATAGCTACAACTTTCAATAACCTTTTTTTTTTTATTAACGTTGCAAAAGATATAGGGCCAAAAGATTATGATAATTATGAAGAAAATCATCCAATTATTGTTAAAATAAAAGAAAATAAACCTGAAATAGAAGACTTGAAATTTAGTGAAATTGATGAAACATATGTAACTATTAAACAAATAAATAAAGTTAATATTAAAAAAGCAATTGGCAAAGATGGAATTTCCCTTAAACAAATTTAAAATTTCTAAACCAGCCATAGTAAAACCTATCACTGACCTTATAAATAAAAGCATTAAAACTTCAGAATTTTCTAAAAAGCTGAAAGAGGCTCAGGTCGTACCATGCTTTAAGAAAAATAACACACTGGATAAGAGCAATTACAGGCCGGTCAGTATATTTACTTTTATATCAAAATTTTTTGAACGAGCCATTTATGATCAACTTATTGTCTATTTCAATAATATATTCCATCCTTCTCTGTCTGCATTTCGATCTGGTTATCGATGCCAAACTGCCCTCCTCAAAATTGTAGAAGACTGGAAAGAAGCATTGGACAATAACAAATATGTTGCAGCAATACTAATGAACTTATCAAAAGCATTTGATTGTCTCCCCCATAATTTACTCATAGAAAAATTAAAAACTTACCGCCTCTCTGACAAATCACTAAAATTGTTATTAAATTACTTAGCGAAAAGGAAACAGTGTGTAAAAGTGGGTTCATCTTTTAGTAATTGGGAGGAAATTTATAAGGGGTACCTCAAGGCTCAATTTTAGGCCCTGTACTTTTTAAAACTGTTCTTAATGATATCTTCTATTTCATAAAGGACAGTTCTCTGTATATCTAGGCAGATGATAACACCCTTGCTTATGCTGGAAATAATATTGAAAAACTCATAACAACTTTAGAAAATAACAGCTTAAAACTAATTGATTGGTTAATCAAATGAAAGTTAATCCTGACAAGTTTCAGGCAATTGCCATAGGTAATAAATCTCATTCTGAAAATATTTCTTTCAATTTAAAAGGTAATATCATTAAATGTGAAGATGAAGTAAAACTTTTAGGGGTCACAATAGACTTTCAGTTAAAATTCAATACTCATATTGCAAACACCTGTAAAAAAGCTTCTAGACAACTAAATGTCCTTAAAAGAGTAGGTAAATATTCAAACTGACTAGGTAAGCTTACAATTTATCACTCCTTCATATTATCAAACTTTAATTACTGTCGAGTTACTTTTGCAACGAACAGAACACAGAAAAGATGGAAAAGATACAGGAAAGAGCTCTAAAATTTATATATGAAGATCAAAATAGCACATATGAGGAACTTTTGGAAAAATCTAAATTACCGTCATTAAAAGTTAGAAGAATCAGGACTATAGCCATTGAAACATTTAAAATTATTAACAAGCAGCGCCCCCTTTATTTACATGATTTAGTTTAAATTAAACAAAATAAATATTCTTTTAGGTATCAGAATACAGCTCATCTCCCACGGGTAAAGACTACAAGGTATTGGTTAAATTCGTTTTTAAGTATTTTGTAGCCAAAACGTGGAATGATCTGCCGGACCACTTTAGGAAAGAATCTTCATTTCCACAGTTCAAAAATCTTATTAACTCATGGAATGGCAGATCATGCCACTGCAGTGCATGCTCATAGTTGCTCCCTTGCTTATTTTATTTGCTTTAACCTACTGCTTTTTAATTTTTACTAGTGCTTTAGTGTATGTGCTTTGCTATTTGATAGTGCTTTATAGTATGTGCTTCGCTATTTAATATTTAACTATTTAACATTTTAATGCGCTTGTGTGAATGTATGTTTGCTTGCACTGTATATGTATTGTATGATGTATGTTTTATTCTTGTCATTGTCGGTTTCAAAAGCTCAGTAGAGCTTGTGTTTATATATGTTTATCATGCACCGAATTTAAATAAAGCTTTTGTATTGTATTGTATAGCCGTCCATAGTATTCGACCCATCCGAGTTCGAGGGCTCATCCTTGGCTTGTTATAGGCATATAATTTGCCACATTTACTATATAAATATTAATGATTGTTAAAGTACACAACTATGTAACTGGTGACTCCATAATTATGTTAACTGATATGTTATTTCTCTCAGCAACAGCATAGCATTAGCTGCATTCCTCTGCCTCTGTCTTCTTTCTCTCATCCTCTTGTAACATATGGATAATGTTAAGATACCCATCCAAACAACAAATCCCCCAACAAAAGCTCCAACTGACCACCCTATCCCTCTAAAATATAGTAATAACATGAAAATATATTTTTAATAGCAACAGTTGAGCATTTCGTCTAACATGGTATATATTTGTTAGATATATCACTACAAAGATGTGCAAATGACTATGGTTAATGCACTATTGTGCTATGAGTTTATCACAAATTCTCATTAGATTGTAATTCACAAATAAAATATCGTGTGGAAGTGTTGTCTACGTGTCTGGGAGCCTTTCTGAATTGACTCACAGGAGTATAATATACAATGCCATGATCAACGTCTTTTGTTCAGGCCATGGCAGAAAAAAAAGGATCCTCATTTTACTCTGTCGACTAATATGTCACATGTTACTACCAATAAATGGAATAATAGACACATGTACATTTTCTCAGTTGATTTATTAGATATATTTATTATTGTTATTGTTATTGATTTACAGTTCCTAAATAATGTAATTATCATCAAAACTAAGGTTCTCCTCCCTCAGACATGTAATCTTAGCCGATTTTGACTATACTGTGTAGGCCCATTGGTTTTATTGCTCTCAAACACTTTTGAATTATTTGGCTTGCCAATGTTTCGATATTGAGCGCACCTGATGAAGGTTATACCAGATACGCGTCGTGCGCATTACATTTGATGTCTACGTTGTTATTACATTCATGATGTATTTGTTGATAACATTCAATATACATTATTGGCACAAGGAAAAAAGTGTTGTTTCTATGAATGCTATATATATAAAGTCTAAGGGAATCTACCAACCAGCGAACTTAATGAGTAACAGATCATCGAGACATGACGATGCAGCACAAACAAAATAAATTATAGAAGTCTAGAAGATTGTGCAACGATACCGATACAGATGTTACCAAAAATATATTGACAACATTTTCGATCAACAAATGATCTTCTTCAATGTCTTTCAAAATTAGACTGAGTTTGTAAAGATTAGATGGTATAATGACAACTCACTAAATAGTCAGGTGACAAAGTGTGACGCATTAAAGTAAATAACGATAATCTTTAACATTCTCATATGCGTCACACTTAAATCGTTAATTAAAGGTGGTGAGCACAAATCCTGAACTTTGTGACAGTAGTAAAATATTCCGGTAGAATTACAAGATGTGATATGGGAGAGGCACAGTAACGCGGCAAGGCTCAATAGATCGTTACCGCGCCCCTGTATTACAGGATACTAAGACGATACGTATTACCGGTATGGCGAAAATCAGAAATAGTTTTTATCATGTATATGTTATCGTGAACTTACCCATAGCTGCTTTTACTGCTCCGGCTGCTACTACTGCTCACGCTGCTACTATAATATGTGACCAGCCGAACTCTACTTCTACGTCCGAAGCAGGGAGAGACTACAAAATGTAGAATATCAAATGATAAAATGCAAAAGCGAAACTGAAAGTCCTGGTCTAGACACTACCGTGAATATTTGATCTTGAAATACAAAAAAGAAATTAAGGAAAAAAGAAATAATAGGTGCTCGAAGTTTTCCAATATTTATTAACATTTGTTAGTCATTGGGATAAACATAAAGGTTAAATTAAGAAATAATTCTCTCGTAGTTTTCCATCATTGACCATCATCCAAATATATAAGACAGTCGATGATTTTAACAATGACATACATATAAGATAATAGGATACATATTATATTGTCTGACAACCACGTAGCATATAATTAAACATAAAAAAATCAATGAATTGCTATAAAACAAGAGCATTTCCCTATATGATATAGATATCCTTAGATTTTAGCTTTGGACACGGTGTCTTTTAGTGTTTAAGGGCCCATGTGGCTCAATGAGTTAGGTAGTTGGATTTACCTAACAACTCATACAAGCCTATCACCAATACGGCGTGGGTTCTCGCCCAGCTTTGTAAATTACAATAAGGTGCACTAGACTCGCAGCCGCAAGTGATACAGTTTACCAGTTGCTTGCCCGTGGTCTGTAGTTCTCTCCGGGTACTCCGACTTCTTCCACCACTAAAACTGGTCGCCATGATATAGCTGAAATATTGCTGAAAGTGACGTTAAACACAATAAAATGAAATAAAATAAAATCTTTTAGTGTTTAGTATATCTGTGTGTGGTTCGTCAGTATTAACAAAGTCTAATACATTTTCATATTAGATGATGTTCGTGTTGCTTAACAATACGATGTTGCATGACAGGTGCCACTAGTGGAACAAGGACTGCTAACATTTCTGGTACAGCTGACTTTACCCTCTATTTTGTTTTATTATTTATTTTCCTGTTTACATATGACCTCAGAAATCCATGATAATCCAGAACCTTACATACATTTAATATACATATTGGTTGCATGTAAACACAAAAAGGGATAGAAGAAAATGATGCTTATTTAGTTTGTAGAGCTTCAAATAATAATTTCCCATATTTGTATTTAAAAGGAAATATTTTGTAATTAATGCAGTATTACTTTTCAGTTCTCTTTTTAACATTCTATTGTGTCACAATGTTTATTTTCATATTTGATATTATTTCTAATTTTCCGTATTGCCCAATAAGCCACAAAAAGTTAAAATTGACAAATAGTACTCCATTTATGTTATGTTTATCATACCTATGCCTATTCTTAGTGGTATTCGTGTTGATCCATTATCAGTTTTCTGTGTAGATTTTCTTTCAGCCATTGTATTGTCTGATTTACGACTTCTGATTACCTCTTTTGATCTCTTTAAATTACCAATGAACCAATAAATACAAAAAACAAACAAAAAATTAAATAGGAAATTCAACGTTCTGTGACAGACACTGAATTTATCTGATTACCCCTATGGTATCTTCAAACTATTCTTGTCGTCAATCTCATAAGATTGTCAAAAACTTCCTGCTTGACAACGATTAATAATAAATAAAATAAAATAGAATTAGTCTAGCCGACCAGCCAACCATGTACGATAGGACACCGGAATGTTTATTCAACATACTTATATATATGTGTATTTCATCACACTTGATTCATTGATAATATGATAATAAAACAATAAAAGAAAATTCAAAAACCCCGGACCAACGGCCAAGGTACGATCAGGAAAAACCAGAGATTGTAACTCTGGGAACCTGCGCCCTCTCGGCAAATAACCTTTCGTCAGACAGCCTCTGGAGTACAGTGTGAGAACCATACTGACTTTGCATATGCTGAATTATCTTTAAAATATGTACAGTGCTCCCTCGGTCTACCTCCCCCCGTTTTATCGCCAACCTCGCCTATCGCCAAAATTCTCGTATGTCCCGATTTCCCCCGTTAAAATTACCCCGTTATACTGCCAAACTCAGCTACCGCCATCCGCCACAGGTTTTCAGACACAAAAGTCGTAAAACCAATTTAAATTCCCCCGTTAGTACCGCCCACAATTACCTTTTGACAGCTGTGTATTGATCGGTAATTATGGAATGTCAAAACTGGTCATCGAACACGGTGATTGATCTCATAGTTGAGGGTCGGAACAGGTGATCAGTTGTTTTGATTAGAATAATTACCTGTATTTACTTTTCTAGTGATTACATTTGTACTTTTAATCCTGAGTAACATTTGTAATTTAATTAGTTGTCATAAAAATGTCGTGCTTGAGGAGAAAGCGTAATTAATTAGACGACAAACAAAAACGTGCAATTATAAGTTATGCAAAGGAAAATCCAAAATTAACATAACAACAAATTGCCGATAATTTGACAATTAAATGGGATCTTCCAATAACCCCTCAAATGAAGATGAACTGTTGCTGTCACGTGGTAATAATAACCTTGATGTCCCGAGCTACAAATGACGGTTCAAGAATTTGTCAACATTGACAAAGATCTGCAAACTGTACAGGACATTTCCGATGTGAATATAATTATTTTAATTTATTTATTTATCAAACTGGTTTTATTTATACTTATGTATTTGTAGAAGTGCAAAATGCATGTCCGTCGAGTTGAAAGTTTATCTTTTCATATGATTACATAACTTCCGGTTTTCAATGTCCCTCAGTTTATCGCCAAACTAACGACTGCACAGAAGGTGGCGTTTTAACGAGGGAGCACTGTATATACAAAACCAATTTGTATCAAATACTCTATAAATAAATCATATGAATAGCACACATAATGAACTAAATTATAAACAATAATTTAATATGAAAATTTAGACCTGTCGCACGAACAGGTGGCTAAAGAACACACCTTACCAACTATCACGATCTAAATATAACCAATTCTCATTGGTTGAAAACGATCACCTGGTTTAAATTTTGAAACAACAATACAATACTTTCCCGGTATTACTATTCGAAACGCGTGAAAAATCATGTATTCTCTATTCTCCAATAAAACCAACAAAGCTTAATAAAACGTTCTGTGCCAGACACCTCTATGGTATCTTCAAACTCTTCTTGTCGCCAATCTTATAAGATTGTCAAAAACTTCCTGTTTGATAACGATTAATAATAAATAAAATAAAATAGAATTATTTTAGCCGACCAGCCCACCATGTACGATAGACTTACAAAGTTAGGGGGAACCGTTTAAAAAGAGTTGAAGCCATAAAAAATCAACCATAATTAAAACTAAATGGTAATTTTGACGTAAATATAACTCTAACTTCTTAGTGACTTCGAGTCTATTAGCGACTGAATCTACAATGTAACCGTCTTTACAGGTATCGCTCTCCCCCTCCCATGCCTCTTTCAACATCTCTCATTAATGTTGGTGTTGGCAACAGCCGTTGCCCCTCCAGAGCGCATGTAGTGTAATCATATATTCAAATCGTTGGCTACTAACTTCAACCTTGAAATAATACTTTGCCTTGCAGCAGTGTAACTTAACTTTGTGTTTTTGTATATCAATTTACAAACATTTTTAGACCTAAAAATCGGACGAGACAAAAATATTTTTGAATCCAATGCAATTTCTGAAATTGTCAAATATCTATTAAACATTGAAAAAGGGCATGCTACTGTGTTTCCTTTAGATATAAGGACCTCATTGCCATTTTTATGCTGGTCTGTATTTGCTTTTTCTATAAACAAAATTAAATATTCATCATCATTTTTTACATTATTACACAATAATGAACTTATTTCGTCATATCTCAAAAAACCTGCAAAGCATAGCAAAATCATTGTTAAATACCTGATAATAAGTAAATCTTACAGTCTTGAAATTGTGTACACAAATCAATTAACATTTCAGTGGTAACTGGGTCCTTTTTCGATTTCTTTGGACACGCGATCCTCCTTCCTGCTTCCTGTAAAGACGTTACAACAGAATTGTCTGTAGGATCAGTCAAATTGTTCAGCTTATGAGCCCATTTAGTACTGTACACTGCAGAATTAATTGTATTACACGAAGCACCAGAATCAAACAAATGAGAATATATAACGTTCCATGAATAGACTGTGCGAGGTAATGCATACAAACCTTGTTTTTTTCATCTGATAATCCGTAATTTCTTTCTGTTGGCTACTAATTTTTCCTATTTCACTGGAAAGTATGTTTTTAATTTCGGACATCATATTATTCTGTGAAGTCACTAACGCATTATAAATTTCATTTCTAATATGGTTTTGTAAATCGGCGTCCATAATTTTGAATTATCGCACGAACAGGTGGCTAAAGAATGACTCAAGCACACCTTAGCAATTACTAGTATCACGATATAAAAATAACCAATTCTCATTCGTTGAAAACGATCACCTGGTTTTAACCTTGAAACAACAATACAATATTTTCCCGCTACACCGAACACCAAAAATGAGCATGAGGGACACGGAATGAAGTGTAAGCAGGTCATACTTCAATTTGGTGCTCGTCGTGTTACTGAGAGTTTTGCTAAAAGTCCAGTAAATTCGTGAACGAGGTATAAGGGACGGGAAGAGATTACAACAGTGTAAACAGAACCTGAGTAATATGTGGTATGTTAACTGATAGAATAAGTAAGGACTTCCTGCTTACATGCTATCGTGATGCCCTTAATATGAACCCTGTACAATTGTACCCATTCATGGTAGTGTCCCCGAAAACGGAGATAACTCAAATGACGATAAGGCTATTCTTACAGAATAAGAATTTAAACAATTCTTTGGACTTGTCTTTTAAACATTTATTTAATGACAAGTGCCGTTGTACTATAGTTTTTGGAAGCTATATTAAACATAGTAGTTCTAGGATGCCGAATGTTGATTGCCGTTGTCTTCTGACCACAAGCCAAACACAACTGACGATAATGTGTTCCTCATAAAACCAGCTCAAGTGTTAAGGTGACCTAGACGTGAAGTAAATTCGCTATGCATGTTCATCAATAAGCTTAGAGGGAACAATATAGGTAAAAACTAATTGCTAAAAGTGACGACCAACAGCGATAAATCAAACCAAGCTATAGATAAATTCCAACATGAGTAAATTATCTTACCTGCTACAGAAACCAATAAAATAAGAAATAATACTTTGCTTCCAATCGCCTCCATGTTAATTGCACTGGAGGGAACACTAATTTACGTCCTGCTTGACCATATACTACCTGCTTACTTATTTCGAGTTAAATGAGTTTGTCATGCGTTGCATATATTCTGTTGTATTCAATTTAACTATACTTGTAAAAAAGACGAAAATTCGCTATTAGGTATTGACTTTCAAAATGACAATGCAAAATACCAGATGTCACGCAATAAGTGGGTACCTACAAATATACTGAATAGAAGCCGAAATTAAAGATGCAAAGGTGACACATTACTTCCCGGTTATCTCGCTTATGTTGATAAAATCTATTTCAGCAACATTGGATTGATGGTCATCTTGTACTTATAATTACTCAAGGGACACCACATGATTCTTCATTGTGAGGTAAAGTGTAACTTGAACATTTGATCAGCTTGGTTTAAATGCACATATTTTTGCCACAATTGCCAGTAATTAGCATCTTTAGGATATTAAGGTTGGGACCCATAAAACTAGTTCAACCCCGTAGCTTTTCACTGAAATGCCAGTACCAAGCCAAAACGGAATGTGAGAGTCTATGTATTTGTGTTAGGCGTATCGATTTTGATATTTGATTTTGGAATTATCCCGACATTTGGTATTTTTTTCATTTAATAACTAACCTTCATATTGTAAATAGGTCAACACAATACATTTTGCTTGGAATTCAAAATATCTTTTGCCTGTGGTAAAACCTTAAGGGGCAAGATGTGTTCACACGTTGCTGTATAGGTCATACTAGGATGATACATCATGATTATACTATTGTATATGGAGAACAACCACCTGATTGTATTCCATGAAATTGTTTTTGTAATAGGTGTTTGTGTTATCTCACCACTATTCTATACATTTGACATTAAATCCAAGTGATTATTTATAAACATCGCAGGGGATGCTATAAAGATATCAAATATAAAATAAACTATTAACTTGTGCTAAATTTCTACTCTTTCTTTTTCTAATATTACTTTATTGTCAATAATTAGGACGAGGAAGCTTAAACAGTGATGGTCAACCATTCCACTAATATCAACAAAACGAAAAAATACCTGTCACCTCAAACCATTAACAAACAAAAAAAGCGGACATTTGCCGATAAATCACACATACATTTGTATATGGTGTGATTTAGCAACTTAATCGGCTCAGAACCCCCTCCTGATTATTGGATCTGAAAGCGCAATACAGATACAATGTATAAACAAACAATAGATAACCGCACAGATTCACTTTAACAGGAAAAGACCACAGACTATTAGAAGGTAGAACATGCTTTAATACCAATTAGTCAGAGACATTAATATTCATTTAAGGCCTTCTTGGTAGAAAAATTTTAATAAGCTACCAATTTGTTGGAATTTATTACGGAACATTAAATATGCAATAAAATATAAATGTACTGATTTAATTGCTAGTTGGACCTATTAGCTCTACAACCAGATTTTATATATTTTAGCAAGGAAAACATGCACTAAAAAGTCGACTGTAGTTGATAAATCAAAGTCTTTAAGACCAATTTCTAACAAGAAGAGTTTGAAGATACCAAAGTAGCACTCATAATCCGTAAATCTAAGAAAGACAGAAAAAGATAATGGTCAAAAGGACAAACAATCATCTACAAAACACTACACATAAAACTAAAGATCGAACCCCACTAACAATCAGGGGTGACCGCAGTTGTTCTGGAAGGGTACCAAGTTCCTGTTCAACTCGTGGCACCCGTCGGTCGTGTTACTCGAGTAAGCTTGGATGTGGCTAATTTGAACCCTTTTGTTAATTACGTCACTATAGACATATGGATGGGAAAGGACCTTTTGATAAGAAATCTGCATACTTATATGAAAGATCTTCATAGTGGTAAAACAAATTAGTGAAAATTGTCAATAAAATAATTGCGTAAAAGATTTTCCCTTACGGTCATTGAAGTCAGAAACATTATTACAAATACAGGCAAAACGAATCGATGTAGATATCTAAACGTCATTTGAACGTCGCCATCTAAAAAAGGAAAGATTACGCCAGGGAATACACATTGTCTCTAATGTCGTAAACGCGTGTGTTAAAATTACCTTGAGAAGGGAATATGATTCAATCCAAACATTGACATGAGTAGTTTAGTTTTATAATAATAACATAAACAAGTTTTCTCTTCGACTTACGGCTTCTTATTACCACTTTGGTATCTTCAAACTTTTCTTTAAATTTTCAAAACGTTACGATGCGTATTAACAATTGTATAAATACGTGTAAATGTACAATGTCAGATGAAATATATAAATTATTTAATTTCATATTTTGAATATAAATGTATATGCTATCTTTTGTCCTCTAGTAAATTTAGTATTTGCTGATCAGCTGACTATTGCAAAACATAATATTGATGAAATAAACAAAGCTAAAGCGAAGAACCAAAAGAACATTGTATCAAGCTTGTCACATGTATCTCCAGCAATGTCTTCTTTAAATTCCTCGAATTCTTGTTCTGTATTTACGGAAACTACTTGATTTTTATTTCTTCGGCAAGTTATTTTATGAACGCACCCAGAAAAACGTTTTATCCAAGATGGCGGCTGTGGATTGTTGCTATGGTGATATATTCTTAATTGCATGGCAGTTACTGCAACAATAGCAGTTTCCAATACCAGCATTGTTTTCAGAAATATTGCTAATACAGAGTTATCTGAAGATTGTGGAAGATATGACGTCAAAATAAATGCATAAACAGAAAATGCAAGATACATCGTAGTGGTGTAAGATAGTTTTTCTCCACTGTCACATGGAATACAAAAAGTAAATAAATCTAAAATGCCCACCGTTTCCGTATGTTATGCACTTCAAAGTGTACCTGAAAATATAAATATTAAAAAAAAAAAATTTCACCACAAATCACCTTGTATCAGTACAATACACAAAGAATATATCAGATGTTCTTTATCACGCATCAACCTGAGACATCAGTATCAGCCACAGCATTATACTTTTATATGCAGAAACCAAATATACTGCAATATCGGTACTTTGTTTTTTATTACCACTGGCTCGATACCTCTGTCTGGTAGACTGTTAGTCCCCGAGGGTATTCACCAGCCCAGTAGCCTAGTACTTCGCTACTGGCTCGAATAAACGATATATTATTTTGAAAACTTTAAATACAATATTAAAAGTTTAAAAATTCATAAACTTAAGGAGAATCTCCCTCGCGCAAAGCTAATTTTGGCACTACTTTTTAGATCCTTGAGGTTATTTATTCTCTATCAGTCATTTAACATCCTTCAGTGTTTGGTCTTCCAATTGTTTTGATTTTATCTGCACTGATGAGACATAAATTGTCAAAATGGCCAAATGCAGAACCCAAATTTACTGTAATTTTGGTACTTTTTTTTTTAGATTGTGATATGAAATGAGCCATGCGAATTTTTCTATCATATTCACAGCATATTGATAGATGTCTTTCTTTATTTTTTTGTTTATAGGTGTGTAGATATGTCATAAAGTATACTTGAGATTTATTGCACAACTCTTGGGATTTATTATATTTTCAAAACAATACTCTTAAACCAGATTGTTATTTTTTTGTGGCCAATGCTGTGACAGATTATTTAATTTCTTTCCCTTCTAAATCATAATATTTTTTTAGGAAAGCCCCCCCCCCCCCTCCCCTTCAGTTAAATGGTCGTTCCCTAAACTGAAAATGTGCAAGATTATAACCTTACCCTAGGTATGTCATAGATATTGATCTTTACGATCTGCAAAAACAACAACAACAAAAAACAAACTAGTTTCTCATGAAGTTTTGTATGCTAAAAACCATTGACCATTGCCCATCACTATATTATTCTGCATGTGTTTATAAAACGATATTAATATAAGTTCACAGGAAGGTGTTTTGTGCATTACACACGCGTGGTCATGATCATATGGCAGTTGGATGTACATCTACCAGTACAATCAGTACTTAAGTTGTGAGTTTGAATCCTCCCACGGCGAGGTGTACTCGATACAACAATAGGTGATAATGTTTGTGGCCGGTCGGTGGTTTTCTCCGGGTACACCAATTTCCACCACCAATAAAACTGACCGTTACAATATAGGTTTAGGTTTATGGTGTTTAACGCCACTTTCATCAATATTTCAGTTACATCGTGGCGGTCAGTTTTATTGGTGGAGGAAACCACCGACCCGTCACTATATAACTGAAATATTGTTGAACGTGGCGTTAAACAACATAACCCCCTAACCCACACTTCCCATGTGCTAGCTTAAATGTACCAAATATCTGTATGCAGGTTATTACCGATATTCCTGTAGTCTTAGACATTTAAGTTCTGAGTTATAATAGATGCCTTTACTATGAATAAAGGAATATGCAGCTTGTAAGCAGAAATGGACATCCTCGAAGTAATACTGTGGTACTTATTATTATGATCATTTATAAGATTTTATCCACAAACTTGTAGTAGGCAATATGTCGGTCTTCTCGATTTTGTGCGTAGTTCGATCTTGTCTTGAAGTCTTTGTGTCTGTTTGTGTATCGTGATTGAGGTTCAGTATTTTTTTTGTTAGCAACAATCCTTATCAAGGCAGACCTGATGGAAAACACACGTATAAACTGAAGAGTATACATATGCATGTGCAGCTGGAATGTTTTGTGTCGTAAAATTTTGTTCTCATCCGGCCATCATTGTCAATCGCAAGGTGGCCGTCGTGGTGGTGATCGTATGTGCCTATCACCACTAAAGTTATGAGTTGAAACCCCGTTCATGGGGAGGTGTACTCGATACAACATTATGTGATAAAGTTTGACTTGCGACAGGTCGGTGGTTTTCTACGTTTTCTGATGGAGAAGAAGTAAGTGAGGAGTTAGAATTTTAATTAGTTAAGGAATATTTGAAAGCGGTTTATGAAAAACGAAAGCTGTTACAAGTATAACCTGTCCAAGAATTGAAAATATTCCTTATAATTTAATTTGTACAACAAAATTGAATGATTCCTTGAATTTAATTACGATTATTTCATGGGACTATTTGAATTTGTCGTTGACGAATGAATATATTGTTTTAAGTCACAATACCAAACCAGGTTATCAAGTATAACAAAATTTTCTCCAGGCGGTTCATCCAATCAGATTGCAGTATTCACATCAAATTAAATTATATAGATTTATTGCAGAAATGGATAGAGCAATCTCCTCTTCATATTCATCTGGATGAAATTCAGTTATTTCATTTCTTATATAGATATCAAAATATAAATAAATTCAATTCTAATAATAGTAAAAAAATATATAAATATTTGGAAACGAATTTAAATGAATATATATTATGAAACAATTAATGCATTTATTGATTTCTGACATATTCCAAAGAAACAAAAAGCTCATTTATGACAAGCAATACAGGTACGTGGTGTAATGGTTAGCGTACTCATATCATGTGTCTTAGATATGTATATCTTTGGTTCAACCCACGATCGGGTCAAACCAAAGACTATAAAATTGATATTGGCACATAGCGTTAAACAATAAATAGCAAATAGTTCATGGCACTGAGGGTCATATGGCAGTATATGGACCGGTCCGTCACCAAACAAATATTATATGGACCGAAGCTTCTGAGGTCCATATACTGCCATATGACCCAAAGTGACATGAACTATTTGCTATATTATACTTTTTATCTAAAATAATAATGCAGATACCGTTCCGGAACCGAATCGAAAACGAGGCAGTCCAGTCCCGGTCCATATAACGTTATATTGACCGGCCGCGCTAACAAAGACACATAGGGAAAATAAAAACGTAAAGTATAATATAGGCAAATACTGATTGGCTCGGATTCAGAAAAATGTGTCCAGTGGAGGAACATGTGTGTACGTGCATTGTAGTTCCAACGAGTTAGCAATATTTAAATCCAGCTTTGTTGGTCTAGTACAAAGCGGACATCAGAATCATCATCGGTTGTTCTTCCCACGCAATAGCTGGAATATAAGTCATATGGTGTTAGACAGGAATCACTCATTCAATAACGTTTTTGAAACAATTATATGTCGGCAAGTCATTCCATAGTACAGTACCTCCTTTTCAGGAGTCATGAAACGGTTTTTTTTCATGAAACTTGAATTCGGTCTTGGAACATATACATTTCCATTTTCAAATGATCTCGAACTAAATTTTATAATTCAAACATGTAGTAAAACGATTACATAAATATTCACGCGCTCAGTTGATTACACAATTAAACACCTTTCTGATTTTCTTCGCATGCTACCATTAATCGTTAACCAATGATTTAAAAAAATACTTTTAATAGCTCTGTTATGAAAGATGATACATCGTGTTTAGCTCTGTTGGTCCTCTATGAGGTAGGTTTAATTGCATCAAACCTTGTGGAATTTTTTACCCCTTTCGGCCAAATTTTTTGAACTATCTTCAGGGTTTTAAGTAAGTGCAATTTTGCAACTTAACTTTTCGTATAACTAATCTCAATGTATATTGTTTTCTTGTACATGTATGTGTATTGTTTTATACACTATTAAATTTCAATTTCAATCTTAATTGAGTTGTTTGTTTCTATTATATCTTGTAACTAAGTCACATGCTGTACATGTAACATCTTCTTGTTTAACTATGAACACCAGTAATATTTATTGTTTATCATATTTTATTTTATATTAATTTGTATTAATTATGTCTCCCTTTGACAATCACCAGCTATGATCCTATGTACAGGTAATTGCTGATGTCCCTGGAGCCCTTGATAATAAAATAAAATGAAATAAAGAATTTGTATTGTAATGGTAAACAGGATAAGGGAGATAAATCGTATACGTTTATGCTACACTGGAGAACTTTATTTTAAATAATAATTACCGGTATGTTATTCAGGAATTGTATGTTAAATATATAAGACGTAAAAAGTTAGAGTGAGAACAATAACATATCAATTCCACGAAACACCAAAACTATTTTTTTTCAGCCAGATTTCCATCTGCAAATCCTGGAAATCCAATCACAGTCTTTGCTATTAGTCATTAATTCTAACTATTACTCATTAATTCTAACTATTACTCATTAATTCTAACTATTACTCATTAATTCTAACTATTACTCATTGATTCTAACTATTACACATTAATTCTAACTGTTACTCATTAATTCTTACTATTACTCATTAATTCTAACTATTACTCATTAATTCTAACTATTACTCATTAATTCTAACTATTACTCATTGATTCTAACTATTACACATTAATTCTAACTATTACTCATTAATTCTTACTATTACTCATTAATTCTAACTATTGCTCATTAATTCTAAGTATTACTCATTAATTCTTACTATTACTCATTAATTCTTACTATTACTCATTAATTCTAACTATTACTAATTAATTCTAACTATTACTCATTAATTCTTACTATTACTCATTAATTCTAACTATTACTCATTAATTCTAACTATTACTCATTAATTCTAACTATTACTCATTAATTCTTACTATTACTCATTAATTATTACTATTACTCATTAATTCTTACTATTACTCATTAATTCTAACTATTACTCATTAATTCTAACTATTACTCATTAATTCTAACTATTACTCATTAATTCTAAGTATTACTCATTAATTCTAACTATTACTCATTAATTCTAACTATTACTCATTAATTCTAACTATTACACTACCGATGGTTTATGAGCTACAATATACCAATTGACATCCGTTAGAACTAAAATTACCCAACGATTAATGAGCACTGTTGAAACCTCTCAAAGCTTCTTATTAAGAATCAAACCCCATTTTTCACATTTGAGTGGTCATAGACCCTTTGGTATGTATTTTACATTGTAATTTGCATCGAATATTACATTCATACGGGACAGCGTTATACAAATTATGCAAATTGTGTTTGGTCCTTTGTTATATCTACAGATAAACGTCAAACAGTTCATACGAAATGCAGAAATTTACATATACATTATATACTGTCAACAATACAGGCTCTGAAAACACGTGACATTTATATTATAATATGTATCCTCTCTGTTATTTTACATATAAAAGTTCGTGCACGCGAAAATAATTGTTGTCTATTGAAATAAACATAAGTAGCGCATATCATCAAATACATTTTATGCGGATGTATTTGTTAAAATTACTGAAAACTTGAAAATAAAATAAATTCGATCGCATCGAGTCAATGACACAAGCTTTCGATTTGATGTGTAGATATCCAGGTGCCAAATAGACATGAGACATAGTTACAAAATATCACAGATTTGCCCTATTAATAAACTTAAGAGAAACCGGACGGGGCAATAAAAGGACAATTCAGAGAAACTGGCAACATTGCGAATACAAGACGAAGACAAATAAAAACACAACACAAAATGAGAAACTTCGCTTGATGTTTATGTTGAAATATGCAATTGCTATATATGGATTTTGCAAACGAATGGTTTCACATCATGAACCATGACGTAATTGTTTATATATTTACTCCGCGAGTGAATAATCGGGTAAAAATAAAGGGGTGCCCGCTGCATGTGCACAACTCGCCTTAAACGAGTTTGGAGAATTTTCCGCCTGGCACGTAAAAGAGACCTTCCAACATATAACAATGATCACTTTTATTAAGACTGCTTGTTAGTGATTCGTTGGAAGGCCAAAATGCCCATCCTTATTCTTTATCGCCAATTTTCCTTGTTGTAATAAAATATCCATATGCCCATCGAAGCTCTTGTTTTCTCCTGAATGACTTACTGTTTGTCATGAATACATTGGAAATACACCTCATAGCCAGTAATGAGGTACAATTTGTCAATTTGCATATCTGAGACGGCGACCTGGCAATATCTGCATTTTTCATGTTTCTATATAGCAGTCCTAAATCCATGAATGCTAGTTGTCGGAATTAAAAATGATACTTTATAAATAAAGCCATATTAAATTAAATAGAAAATTAATGACAACACTGAAGTTTTCGAAATTTCTGGACAAAAATGAAAATCATAGGCGCTGGACTTGAGAGTCTTTGTAAACATGTCTGAAATACATGAAAATGGTGGAGCTGGACACCAAATTTTACAAGATTTGCTGGATTTCTGGATAGATAAATGTGTATTGACAAAGTGTTTATTTTAGCTAGATTCTAAACTCAAGGTTCCATCATTATATACAAAGTTGCCATTTTTCCATTCACGGGAAAACGTTCCAAAACAACCCTATTTGAATTTTATCATAAGAAAAACTGTGCAATAACCTTTATTCATCAGATTGGCTACGGCAAGAATTTAATTCCGTATTGCATGCAAGTTTTGACAAATCTAATTAACAATCCACACAGCTTGAACAATCAGGAACGTTATCAACATCTAATTCAAATATGGTGAATATTTATGAGGAATAGTATCATTAATTTCTGGATTTGTCACCTAACATTAAACATGTTGTTAATGTATTGACAAAGAAAAACAGTTAAAAAAGAGACAATACGCATCTAATTTTAATTAGACTGCAAATGAATATTCATTGGTTTATTATACACTGTAATTGTGTGATGCTTCCATTTTTGTGAAGTAATTGATGGTTTGTAATCTAAGGTATTGCTATTAATTTGAAATTTATTATTTTACTTTCTTCAAAGGCGAAGCATTTTCTTTTTATTATCGAATTCGTTTCACAACCGATAACATAATTTAGCATATTGATGGAGAAAAGGGCACAAGTCGCGTTTTTGTCTTTGTTTATTTCTGATTCTCATGGGAAATACCATCTCATTATGCATAACGTACTAGTTATACAATAATTATAGACGCCATGTCATAATAAAGACTATATATTATGCAATGTGCAAAGCCACAGGATCTATTATATAACATAACATCATATTTCAAATACACAAGTTCAATAACATATATGGAAATCAAGAATAAAATTAACCAATTATGGAAATGGGGATAGTCTGTTCAAGGTCCTACCAATCAATTAATCAAGAAAATGTACTCCAAAAATAGGAAAATAATAAAAATTAAGAAAAATAATAATAGAAAAAATGAAAAATGTTCGTGTGAACACTTCGGCGATGTCGTTCTGAATGGAAAAAGTACAATAATAAAATCCGCCAATTACTTCATAGGTGTTTTTTTTTTTATTAGATACATGTATACTTATGCTTGAAAGTTAGACTCTATGGTTTACTTGCTCCCAAAATCTGTTGATGTTAAGCGTACTTGATGATCATTATCCCAGAGACGTGTAGTGCACACTAAACAAGATATTGACGTTTTTTATTTCAAATATGCTTATATTTGTGTTACATTAGGTGGACTTGAATTTATTTACAAATGTTTTCTTTTTCGGTGCAGCATCACGGTAGCTATTTTGTTTTGAATATTCAAGTTCAACAAAACTTAATAATTTGAATTACACGGCGGACACGTGATTCTTAGAACCTTTTGTAATTATTTAATCTTAGCGTGCAGCTAGATAAGAAATTATCAAGTCTTGCCATTGTTTTGGATCGAGTGAGTGAGTGATTGTAGTTTAACGCAAACAATTTTCAGCTATATCACGCGGAGAACACGTTAATTGTTAGCGAGATGATGATGTCCGCTTTGTACTAGATCAAAACGCCTAGTTGGATTTTAATAGTGCTAGCTCACTGAAACAACAGTCCGCTCATAGATATGTCGCCCTACTCGGAAACATTAGCCTGATTCCGAGCCAATCAGTCCTTGTTCTTTCTCCTTTATCCTGGGTGCTTAGCGGAGAAGCAACACATAGAAATTCCTATACCTTTTGGTTTGATCCGATCGAGGCGCGAACCCAGGATCTACAGCACTCGGTGAGAGCACGCCAACCAATACACCCCCGAGTGTTTGGTTTTGAATCGAAATACGACTTGCAGCTACATTGACAGTTCAAAAGATTATACAATAATACAATTAAGTTAATTATGAAAGAAAATTTAAAAAGGGATTCTCAACAATTCAACTAAACAAACAACTACCTCTCACTTGAAATCAATAAACACACGAACATCACTACATATACCACTGTAAACCAATGTTATTGCTTAGGAAATACATAGCATTGTGGCGGGTTTAAACCAATTAATGTGATCTCAATCCGCTCCCTTTTTAGAAATAATATGTCTGCAGTAAAGTGTAATTTGTTCATAATTCAGTGTTTTACTTAAGTCAGTACCACAAGCCAGACAACAAATTGGCCCATATGTTTTTAATTCCAACATTTAAAACATCAAGCGAGACCAGTTTTCAAACCTCAATACATGTAGATATCTTTGCTGTAATGAATGTTTGGTAAATGTATTGACGTAACATAAAATGTGTATGAGTGTCTTAGGATACAGGAGAGGTGAATAGATAGGGAACTGTTTACCTTTTGCGAGCGTCTGGATTAACCCTGTTTTTGGGGATCTTTATAGTTTCCTGTGTTGTGTTGGTCTTTGTCTTCGTTCTGTGTCTTGTGTGCTCCATTTTACCAGTTTCTGGATTATCTATTCTTTATTGTCCTTTCGGCTTTCTCACGTTTATTTATAAAACTATTTACAAAAATCTCAACAGGGAAACCAGAGAAAAGTGTAGTTAGCTCAATAATTAAAATAACATTGAAGTTTAATTTACTCTTGAGTAGTACTAAAAATCACACGATTGTAGATTAAATTGTGTTCTCTAAGGCCATTATAATAACACGAACTATAGAAATTTGATAATGAAATTTGAAATCAGGTGCTAGAACTTCAATAGCTCTGTTTACTTGGCAAATTATTTCAAGGAATACTATTTAACATAATTTCTTATTAAGTCTCTTCAGCTGATAATAAGAAATAAACATATTTCAGCAATAACAGATAATCAAAATATTCATAAAAATTATTAAATGACTAAGTGCAGAATAAGTAAAACTCCACGAACTTAGTAAGTCTCCTTAATTGAGCAAATTTAACGGTCTAATCATGATATAAACTGTTTTTAAGGAATAGTCAGGTCCAATCCATCTATCCCAGAATACTGATTGCTTGTTCATTATACCGGGTTGGTATTTCCCATTCAAGTTGGCATCAGCACATTTCCTATACCACCATCCTCCATGAAATTATACAGCACAATGGTGTGTGAGATTGATGTCAGTTTCTTTGTCCATTGTTGAAAAAGTCGAGTAGTTATGATATCCGAACGCATTACCTGAAATAGATCAAAGTTTGTTTGTATTATAATTAAGCTTCTAATGTACCTGTTATGCATTGTGGTGTTTAATGCCACCTTTAGCAGTATTTCAGCCATATCGTGGCGTGTTATGTATTGAAGACATCTGCATGCATAATGTAAACATATTGTATTGTCCAACTTACTGGTGTTGTCTCAAATATGTACAAGTTAAGAAACACGACATTAGTAACATACTAAGTAATTTTAAAGAAGAATAGAACACATGACAATTTGACGGTTACATGAGACACAAGGAATGATACTAAAAAGAGTCTCCGGCGTCAATTAGGGATTTGGCAGTGCGAAATATTCTTTGCATAGGCTCTACTTCGCGTCTCCAGTAAAACTGCATTTGTAGCCATCGACACCGGCAACTGTTCAAATACAATACTATTATTCTTATTTCTTAAAATAGCAGGGTATGTGAATGAATCTAGCTGATTACTACCCAAGTAGGTGGAATCTGTTGAGTAAAGACTATTTATCTTAGAACACCTACTTGTAACAGAGTTAATATCAATCAATGTCATGTAACGATTGACATGAGACATGAATAAATATAAAGCTAAGATGTAACACTGTAACGAAAAACGCTCAACTGGAATTAAAATAGTTTCCCGTTCGACATATGTCAGGATATATATATGTTAATAAAAATGTATTTCTAAGAAAACAGAATAGCTGATGTGCTTTGTTTTCTTAGGGCATAAATATGCAAGGAGATATGATAGGATGTTTGATTGATATTAAATAAAATTAAACTTTATTTTACATTCATAGTTCCAGAGAAATAATAATAGTGCCGAGAGGATTATCAATGGATTAACCAAATTAATGAGTAACAATTCTTTGATCATTAGGAGTAACAATCCTTTGATCATTAGGAGCTGCAATTAGATTTCTTTTACAAGCAATAAGCGTGGCATTCTCCATACACGATAAATTCATTTACAAAATGTACGTCCCATATTAAGGGAGAGTTGTGTATTGATTCATTGCACACAACAAACATTACCCCAATCCAGAGATGTTGTACCCACCGAGGCGAAGCTATGTTCTGTTTCTATATGCAGGTATTCCATCAGGTATTGTACTGGCAGACCATCGATATAATTATGCAATGGTGTTATTAAAACTAATATTTTATTAAGAATGCATGATAAATAATAAAACAAATTCATTAACGGGACAACATGGCATATATCAAAATGCAGGATTATCTAGTTTAAATATGTATGATTTTGTCTGCTGTTTTCTCTAATTAGCATTTTATGTTTCACGGATGTTTTCTTTATTTCTAAACATATTGGTGTTTTATATGTCACTTGTCCGTCTAGATTTATTTTGTGATTTTCCTTCGAATTTTTTTGTTCATGATTCAAGGTTATTGTATTCTCTATCCTTATAGGGATCGTCGTGGCGGTGATCACATGGTAGTTGGATAGACAACTACATATGCAATCAGTGCCTATCACCACTGATGTCGTGAGTTCAAATATCGATCAGGGCGAGGTGTACAACATTATGCGACTTGCAACAGGTCAATGGTTTTCTCCGGGTCATCTGGCGTCCTCCTCCAATAAAACTGACCTCCACGATATAATTGAAATATTGATGAAAGTGGCGTTAGGTATCGTCGCAAAATGTGACAGTTTTTTTCAAAGATTTATTGACAAATCTCAATGTGCGATTTTGGTTTTTTTCCAAACGAGAGAGCTCTAAACCACCCACCTACCAAACGAAACTAACTTCGTTTGAAAAAAACTGCGACAATGTGCGACGATCCCTTAGATTTCATATATTTTCACGAAACGATAGACTTTTCATTGACTAGTGTGACGTCATCGCACGTGCAAATATGGAAAATTGTTACCAAAATAGTAGTTGGGGTAAAGATCTTATAAAATCAAGAAAAAACGAAAGCTATACGTTTCATTTATAATTTGTCTATTTTTTAGGCCAATTTCTGCCCTTATCATACCTACTCCTTTGTTTTATGGCTCTATATTTACATTTGTATTTATCAAATATTGTCGTTAAGTTAATATAGATGCGGTAAAATTGTACTTGCATAAAGGCATACATATTTCAACACATTGTAGAATATTTACACTTGCTGAAAGACATGAAATATAATACATTTAAAATACGAATTAGAGTGAAAATATAATTACAACCCCGAAAGAAATAAGTGAAACGTAAAACATCGATCTGTGTAGAAAAAACACAACACCAAAGAATCCAGGAACATCAATTTGTGTAGAAAAAACACAACACCAAAGAATCCAGGAACATCAATCTATGTAGAAAAAATACAACACCAAAGAATCCAGGAACATCAATCTATGTAGAAAAAACACAACACCAAAGAATCCAGGAACATCAATCTGTGTAGAACAGAAAACATCAGATAAAAAAACACCAATCTATTGGAAAATCGAGAAGCGTCAAATTAGAGCGAACACAAAAGTAAAATCCAGAAAAACAAGACAACTAAAAAACCATTAACCGGAATTGAAAATACAACACCATTGAATCATGAAGACACAATTAGAGGGAACATCACAAAAACAATCCAGACGTCTAGGACAAGTGACACATAAAACGACAGTATGGATAGAAATAAAGAAAACATCCGTGAAACATAAAATGCTAATTAGAGAAAACAGTAGACAAAATCATGCATAATTAAACTAGATAATCCTGCATTCTAACATATGCCATTTTGTCCCGTTTATAGATTTGTTTCATTATTTATCATGCATACTAAATAAAATATTAGTTTTAACAACGCCATTGCACAATGTATCGATGATCTGCCAGTACAACCCCTAATGGAATACCAGCATATAGAAATAGAACATAGTTTCGGCTATGTAAGGTACAACGTCTCTGGATATCCATTAGAATGGGATGTAAATGAACATTTGGTGAGTAGAGAATGCCATGCTCATTGCACGTAAAAGAGACCTGACATCAGCTCCTAAGGAAAAATGTGTCGTCGTAAGCGTCCGTTGCAAAGTAAAATTTCAACCTTCCCTATTATACATCCATCCACAGACCCTCCCTTTACCTACATGATTTATTGTTTGGAAACATGTTCTCGTCATGAATAAAGCTGTAATTCTGCCCCTTGATGTTAGGGTTAGGGCTATGATGTTTAACGCCACTTTCAATATATATCATGGCGGTCAATTTTATTGGTGGAGAAAACCGGAATACCCGGTGAAAACCACCGACATGTCGCAAGTCACTGCCAAATTATATCACATAATGTTGAACAACGATTGTACAACTCCCCTCAATGGGATTCAAATTCACAACGTTAGCTGTGATAGGCACTGATTGCATATGCAAATCCAACTACCATGCGATCATCACCACGACGGCCCCTTGATGTTAAACAACAATAAACAAAAAGTAAAAAAAGTAAAATATGTGTAGTGATGACGCTACATTGAAATTAAGGTCATGGGCAGCTAAATGTACATCTGTGATTTTACAGTGATCATTTGTCAAGTGACAAATCACACATTGAATGTTCAATTTTGATTATTGGCCGAATATTTGTCCGCTAAAATTGTGTTTAAATCAATGCAATACAAAAACAAGCATTATATAAAAGTGATTTTTCATGCAAAAATGTATGCATCACCTCCACGCACGCACGCACGCGCACGCACACACACACACACACAATCAGTCCCCCAGAACTGCTATCAAGTATGCAGAGTTAAATACAGTATCGATAGGTTATAAATTGTATACAACATTAATTTGGTTAATCCATTGAAAATCATCTCCGCGGTATAATTATTTCTCTAGAACTATGAATGTAAACTCAAGTTTAATTAGGTTTTATATCAATCAAATATCATATCTTATCTCGTTGTTTATGTAAGTACTATACAAACAAAAAACATCCGATATTCTGGTTTCTTAGAAATAAATTCTTATTAGCATATATATGTCCTGACATATGTCGAACGGGAAACTACTTAATTCCAGTTGAGCATTTCTCGTTACAGTGTTACATCATAGCTTTATATTTATTCATGTGACATGTCAATCGTTACATCACATTGATTGATATCAAATATGTTACAAGTATGTGTCCTAGTTTTATCTTCTAAGAGAAATGGACCTTAATAAACAGATACTACCTGCATGGGTAGTTGTCATCTACAGTGTTCCAGCTAGGATTTCAAAAGGGCAGGGTGCTGGTCCTGAAAAAGGGCTCTTTAGTGCGCTGTTGGATTTTCAAAAAAGGCATTTTTTAGGGACACTGTAAAATCAAATAAAGTATACAATGAAATATTGACTTTTATTATTTATACATGAGCAAATAGGTCAGTTTATTCAACAAATCAACCTAGATATAATTCTATCTTTCTGTCATTAACTCTAAAAAACTTGGCAACTACTGTATCTGACACATGCTCATAACATTGTTTGTTGCAATTTAGTTTGACATGTAAAATATTGTTCATTGTGACCTGTTTCATGCGATTTATGTGATCACACTTTACCAATTTGACCTGTGAAAATACCCTTTCTACTTCTGCTGTACTCAGAGGTAACACAGCAGCGGTACTCATTAAGTGTATGCTATTATTGGGGTACAGTGCTGATAAACCAAGCTTTTCATTTAATAAAAGCTTAAGGCATGCCATGATGCTCCTTTCATGACATTCCTCTATTTTTATCACTTGTTTAAGTTTCAGATGAATTTGAAAGTTCAACATTTTAAAATTGGATTAAATAATTTTTTTATCAAAATACAAGGATGTTACGGGAGGACAGACGGACGAACGGAAGGTAGCGTTACTACATGTATATCCCTTCGCAACTTCGTTGGCGATGGGATAAAAACTACCCCCCCCCCCCCCCCCCCCCCACAAAATAAAAACCTCTACAAACTATCAGTTGTAAAAGGCAACCCCTTACAACAATTACAGCAGCATCAATTATGGCAATAGACGATGTAAGTGGTTTTTTTTCTTCTTCAAATTTACAATAAAAACAATGATGCCTGTGATATGGCAGTTAAAGGCACTCACTAAAAACTATAAATATCATACTTTTACACAACATTTATACTTATATAACAAGTGCCATTCTATAAAGAATTATGAGAGACTATATAAATTTCAATAAATTAAAACTTTAAATCACGTTTATAAAACATTTCAGTTCTGTAAAAACTTAATTATCAATCAAGAATATAAAAAAACTATTTCTTCTACCTTAAATATTAAAAAGAAACCATCATAAAGAAAGATAATTAAAAAGTTGGCATGCGGTGAAATATTTCTCCAATTACGAAATATACCTCAAAATTTGTCATAATTTGGTCTTAATTTATGGTACAAGGATGTGCTTTGCAAAGTTTTGACCTTTTTATCTAAGACATCAGCATATCTGGCATGCATCCAGGATATGCACAATGAAAGATAAACACAGGATTTACACAGACATCGTGTTCTTTGTATTTGATCTTGATCTACTTTATTAGTTTGAAATAAAATACCTTGTCTTTTGTATGAACAATTATTTATATACACGACTATATGGTTTAAAAGGAATATATTACTTGGCTCTATTTTAAGCTTGTCTTATTATTTGTTATGTTAATTTGTCAAGTACGCACATGTGTTTACAAAGAAGCTAATTGTATTGATTGATCAATTAAAAAGTAATTTTTTTTCTATTAGAATTACCATGCAGAGTCAGTGTGTTTTAAATCGGTCATCCAATCAGGATGCTCATTATTCTTGTCCAAGATAAAAATACATCGCTAAAGTAAATTTACCTGTGGTTTCAGAGAAGTAAAAATATCGAAGTGGTGATTTCTATTTCTTTTAAATATATTTTTATTGCTATTGTAAGGGATTCAAATTAATTAAAAGCTCAACACCATCAAGATGCTAAAAAAATATATCTAAAACTCCCCTAGTACTAAAAAAGTCATTCAAACTTCTGTTTGTTTCTTTGCATTTTTTAATTTCTTCCTTCAAACGTCTGTCACGTTTGGGCATTGTGACAGAAATAAGACAACATGTGTTAAATTTGTTTATTTGATGAGTTTTAATCACTTTCAATCAGCTGTTGCAAATAACCTACGGTCAATAAGCTGTTTTCCTTAATTGTCAAGGTAAACAGGTAGAATATTGATTACGATGCGCGCGCAATGTTTACAAGGAAGCGTAATCGAGAAAAATGGCGGATCATTACGAAACGTCAAAATAAACGATACATTTGATTAAAAAAGACATATAGACTTTGAAAAAGGGCATGGCGCCATGAAAAAGGCACAGGGCGTCATGAAAAGGGCACAGGGCGTCACTTGAAAAAGGGCGGGCGGTCCGCCCTGTGAAAAGGCGATTTTAAAAGCTCTGTAGAGCTTGTGTTTTATGTATGTTGTGATATGTATCGACTCTAAATAAAACTTTATTTATTTATTTATGAAAAGGACCTAGCTGGAACACTGATCTAGATCTATTCACTGGTCGCGCCATTTAAGGAATACCAATATTAGTACTGTATTTGAAGAGTTTCCGGTGTCGATGACAGCAAATGCAGTTTGACTGGGAGACGCGGGGTAGAGACTATGCAATGAATATTCCCAACTGTCAAGTTCCTTATTGAGGCCGGCAACTCTTATTTATATCATTCCTTGTGTCTCACTTAACGGTCAAATGGTTATGTCTTCCATTCGTGTTTATATGCTACTTATGTTGTGTTTCTTACCTTGTAAACACTGGAGACCACAGTAATAAGCTCTATAAGTTGTGTTTGATTCAAATGTTCATATTGTGGACAATACAATCTGTTTACTTTATGGCTGCAAAGGTAATTAATTCATAACAGGCACGTTAGAAGCTTGATTATAACAACAATAAACTATGGTATATTTCAGGTAATGCTTTCGTGTATCATAATTATTCGACTTTTTCAACAATGGACAAAGAAACTGACATCAATCCTACAAAGCATTGTGCTGTAGATTTTCATGGGGGATGGTGGTATAAGAAATGTGTTAATGCCAACTTGAATGGGAAATACCAGCCCGGCATAATGAACAAGCAATCAGTATTCTGGTCCAGATGGATTGGACGTGACTATTCCTTAAAAACAGTTTATATCATGATTAGACCGTTAAATTTGTCGACTTACTAAATTTGTAGAGTTTTGCTAATACTTCCGTTAGTGATTTAATATTTTTTTCTGAACATTTTTAATTGTCTGTTATTGCTGACATACGTTTTTTTTTATTATCAGCTGAAGAGACTCAATAAGAAATAATGTTAGATATTATTAGATAAGGCTCTATTTTACTGTTTTTCTATTGACCAGAAGCAATACACGTGACATTCCATTTTCTAACATATTGATTAGCAAAAAGCAATTTCTGTACAATAAATAATCATATTGCACCCTTGTGCAAAATCAATGAATGAAAATACGCGACACTAGAGTGCAATATGGTTTTTTATTGCACAGAAGTTGCTTTTTGTTAATCAATATGTTAGAAAAATTCATAAAATTTCAAAATTTTCAAAATTATAAAATTAAAAACAAAAAATTTAAAGGTCAATTTTTTTTTTAATTTAAAAAATTTCATAAAATTATATTATTTTTTTTAATTCAAAGTTTTCATAAAATTTCAAAACTTTCATCAGATTTAAAAAAAAATCAAAATGATACAATTTTCAAAATGTTTAAAAAATTTCAAAGTTTTCATAACATTTCAAAATTAAAGTAAAATAGAGCCGTATGTAATAAAACAATTAATTGTATATTATTTCTTGGACTAATTTGTAAAGTAAACAGATCTATTGAAGCTATTTAATGTCTGAAACAAACTCAACTGACGAAGCAGTGACTTGTTCTACCCTGATTTTAAGACTACAACACAACCATTTTCTATATTCCTATATTACATGCTCCTGATTACAAATGTCAATATCAAATTTCTATAGTTCGTGTTATAATACTGGCCTTAGAGAACACAATTTATCTTACAATCGTGTGATTGAATGTTATTTTAATTATTGAGCTAACTAAGGTTGTCCTGGTTTCCCTTTCACGTGTTTTTCTGTTAAGTTGTGGTAAAGTTGTTTTGTAAATTAACCTGAGAAAACCGAAAGGGCAATTAGGAATGGACAATCCAGAGACACTAGCAACACGGACACAAAAGACACAGGACGAAGAAAAAAAAGAAAAAAAAGACAGCACAATGCAGAAAACTATATAAATTAGCAACACGGACCCCACCCCAAAACAAAAACTCCGTGGTGAACCAAGGGGCTCACGAAGGGTAAAACAGTTCCCTTCCTATTGGCCTCTTTTATCTCCCAGTGTATAAACCCCATTACTCATCAACTTTATATTTCGAGGTTATGTTTTGAGATTTGAAAACTGGTCTCTCTTGATGTTTTCAATGTTGGAGTGAAAGAGACAGACATGATTTGTTGTGTGACTTGTGGTACTGGCTTAGATAAAACACTGAATTATGAATCAATTACACTTTTATGACAGAAATATTATTACTAATTAACGTGATAGCATAATTGAGTAGTCTTTGGAGCTGCGAATGAAGCAGTCGTTGTTCGATTCAAAGCCCTGACAAGACTAGCTTATCTAGCTTTACGCTTAAATTAAATAATTACAAAAGGTTCTACGAATCAAGTGTCCGTCGTATAATTCAAATTATTAAATTTTGTTTAACTTCAACCTTCAAAACAATGTGTATTTTCATAACAGAAATTTCTCTTAAAATGACAAGATCAGATCTCCAGCCATTGATAGATGTGGTTTTACATGTAGAAAATAGCTACACTGAAAATGAAAACATATGTACGTAAATTCGAGTGCACATAATGTAAGACAAATGTTAAAGTCACAAATCGAAGCATATTGGAAATTCGAATCTACAGAAATAAAAACGTCGATATCTAATTTAGTACACACGACTCATTTCTCGAATAATAATCATCAAGTACGCATAATGTCAAAAGATTTTGGGATCAAGTAAACCAAAGGACCTAAATATGTACCATTGTAATGCATTGGTTTATGAGAATAAAGAATCTTGAATCTTGATTGGTAGGACCTTGAACAGACTATCCCAATATAATACAATTTAATCTATGAATAAATTAAATTAATCTATTACATTATACGACAACATATAATTTAAATTACGACTTGCAATTAATTTCATTTACTAAGTTATTGAGGGCATAAGCGACCTCGAGATATAAAAGCGGTGTGCTCAATTGCCACGCCCATTTCGTGCCATAGAATTGGAGCAGTGAACACTGAAAGACAATAAGACTGAACTACGCCCAGCAAGAAAAAGATAGTCGAAAATGCCTAGAGGACGTAGACAAGCCGGTCGACGAGTCAATCGTCGTCCTTATCAACTAAGGAACAGAAGGAGGAATGCAGAAGTGATACCTGTCCCTGTATCTATGGATCCCCCAGTACCAGCAGAGGGAATTATCGCGGCTGACAGGGAACCTGCAAATGTTAACCAGGCTCCTAGACAAGACATGGGGTCTCAAACGGCCACAACTACGGGTAATAATATTGTACCTTTAAATACAAATGAAGTTGCTGTAAACATAAACAAAACAGTACAGCAAAGTGAGCCCCTTTTGATTACCGGTTTCAAAAATGAAACTGATGTATTTTTGTCGCAGGGTTTAAAAGAAAAAGTTTGGAATTTTGAGTTTGTAGATTTATCTCAATTTCTAAGACAAAATTTTGAAAATAATGTTAAATAAAGACAAAGTAATTTAGAAGTGATAAATGGTAAACTAGTACTTCAACAGCGAGTTTAAAAAATCAAGAACATAGATAACATAAGCACATGGACTAATGCTTTTTTAAATTACACATCAGTGTTATTAGAAAACCATCCCAGCAAAACTGGCGAATTAATTCAGTATATATCAATAATCAGAAATGTTGCAGAAGAAAATACCAGGTGTAGGTGGTTGGTATATGACCAACAGTTTAGGTTGAGAATATCGAGGAATCCAACCATGGAATAGTATTGATGGTGAGCTTTGGTTGCGCTTTATCGCAACTTCTGTTGGTCGTTCAACATAAATTCCTCCTAAAAGAACAACACATTTTTTTATTGTTAAGATTACAATTATAAAGACAGTTGTAGCAAATTAAACTGTGCTTATAAACATGCTTGTCTAAAATGTCAATTGCAGCATCCAAGTATTTATTGTTTTTGGCAATTTAGGTCAAGGTACATATAATTTAAACAAGGCTCAAATTAATTAAAAGTCTAACCAAAATGTCAACGGTTTACAAAAGCCCAATCATTTAATCAAGCCAAGACCGCCATTGAAGTAATTGATTATTGATATGGTATGGAAAACAAGTGTTTGTACAACTTGATAAATAAGGGTAATAACAAAATTACCGAACTCCGAACAATCTTACAAAGGGAAAGTCAAAACTCATAATTATATAAACAGACAAAATCAGTCAACAACCGAAAACTGTGAAAACCGTAATGACCCTTACTTGGTACAGGCATTTCTAAAGAAATGGTGGGTTGAATCAGATTTTAAGGCGCCAAATTACGTTGTCAAAACGTAGTGACAACGTAACTTTTTCGTTGTTACAACGTAAGAATTTTACGTTTTAGCTACGCCGATTTGTAGACTCCCCTAAGCGTAACTACAACGTTGTGGTACTACGTAGTAAAAGTCCATTCTACAACCATGACCATGTAATGACGTTTTCACAACGTAACTACCAACCACCACAGGACCTTTATACGAGGTAAAACCAACCAATTAAGGACGTTTACAAAACATAACTACCAACCATCACAAGACCTTTACACGACGTAATAACCACCACCAAAGAACCTTTACCCGACGAAATTACAACCATCCAAGGACCTTTACATGACGTAATGACAACCTCCTATGGTCCTTTACACAACGTAACCAGAACGACCTAAAGACCATTACACGACGTAACCAGAACCACCTAAAGACCGTTACACGACGTAACTACAACCACCGACGGACCTTAACTAGAACCAGCTATGGACCTTTATACGACCAACTACAATCACATTAAATTAGGACCATTACACAACATAACTACCAACTATTCAAGGGCTCCAGGGGTGTAACTACCATTGAGGCAGCCTAGGCAATTTTCTGGGAAAGGACTCCCTTCTTGAGCTCATCCCCTGACGTGCCATCATTACTGTGAATCATGTCTTCTGCACGACCTGCCTCCTTTGATATTCTAGTCATGGCCCTGACCTTTTGTGATGTTCCTATTTCAACGCCAGGTATGTATAATTTATACTAGAGGCTTTTGATTTAATTAATCCAATATAAAGTTCTAAAAATTTATTAACATAAATTATTGAAAATGTAACAGATTGATGATATCAAAACATCTTTCATTCATACCTTCTTTCTCCTCTCAAGCTCCTTCTATCATGGTCTTTTTCAAAGATGCCAAAAAGCATAGATGTAACTACTGTTATAAGTGTTTTTTTTTATGGGAGCTAAATTTTCTTCCATTTAGCGGTAATTAATTTTCATCATCCCGATTTTTAACCAAAATCATATTTTAGCGGATAGACCTTTATATTAGAATAATATTATCTGAATGGTTTGACCAACAATTCAAAATAGGAAATGTTTTAAAATAAAAAAGCAAGAGCTTTTTGTATGGGATCAAACAGTATTTTAGAATTACATACATGTTCATTCATAGAAAATTGTGTACGGGCATTTAAAATAATTTTAATATACATGTATTATTACAACATATTAACAAAAATTAAACACAGATAAGTCTCATTAACAGACTAGAAAAAAAATGTGATCCATTAATTAACACCAAAAATTGTCAACTTACAGGTAAATTAAAATTGTTGAAATGAAATGCTCATATAAATCAAAAAAAGGTGTGATTATATAGCAATAACTATTCATGATAATTAGTGTTTTAGAGATAAAAGGGCAATACGGTTGTTTCGAATCATGTCAATTCCGACCACGTTCAGTCTTTTTCGTATCTTGATGTCTGAAATGCTCGGCAGACGACTTCCGGTGTTTACGCTATTGCTGGACAACATCAGCATATCATAGTCGTAGATGCGGTAGACTATAAGTAATTGTAATATGGAGACACCAAGGAAACGGCTGAATAAATACTGGTGTTTGGTACCTCACTATCTATCTGATATCAGAAATATATACATAAAGGCAGATCGTTTTCCTTTCATGATGCTGACAGCCGCAAATAAAGAAAGAAAATAAATTTAATTTTAAAGAAGTAATTGTCTGCATTGAAGTCTTTGATGCAAATAAAATAATTTAATTGATATCTGTCTTTTACAGAAAATGTTAAGATTTTTTTAAGTTGAGGATCGAATGTTAAAATGGCACAAATCGATTGGAGTTTTTGTTGTGTACATTGACACCGGAAGTTCAATGCTGAACATTTCATTGAAATCACATGATCTGGCAGACGAAAATAACAAATTTTTTACGGAATGGAAATGATTTGAAACAACCATATTAATATCATGTTAAATAATTTACCGTTATTTGTCACCATATGCATTGTTTCCGGGAAGGACCCCACCTTTTTGTTAAGATATTTTAAAAGAGTCATTTCAACATCTTTAAGAATGGCAGCGACCATATAAGAAAATAAAGACATTTATGTAGTCAAGGGTGGAAATTTACGTGGATTCATTTTTTTTTTGGCGGATTCACGACTATCGCGAAAATTAGGTACCCGGGGAAAAAAAACCACTTATACATTATTATACAAATTCAAATAGTCGAACTTCCTTAGCTCGAACATTTTATTGAGCATAATCAATGTTCAGATAAAAGAAAAATACCTGTACTGCATAACTGTTTAAATACCAATAAAAGGCATGATTTTTAACTGTTAATTACGAATAATAAAGAAAGATTGTTGTACCAAGCTGAGCAAACAGTAATTGAAACAATCAGAAGATCAAATGTTTACAATCGTAAAAAAGTTTATTTAAACAATATTTAAAATTGTTATTACATGAATTAGTATTATTGACAGGTTTTTTCTTCTTCAATATTTATAGTTGCTGGAATCAAGTATCAAACTCTGTGATATCAAGATTCATCTAAATACCAAAAAATAGAAATGTACTAGTAATGAAATTCTGATTAACCTCAGTTTCTATCTCTATTATACTAACAAAGATACAAATAGAATTGCCTCCAATTCAAATTTTTTAAAAAGAGAACGAACATTTGCTAAGAAAAAATTTAATTGAGTGGCATCGAGTAGAAATTTCGCTTCGTTAGATATTTATCTATCACCTTCCATATTTATTTACCTAGTATTATTCATTTCTAGCTCATTATCATAACAAATGTATCTGCTTGTAGCAAAATCTACCTACTTTGTCAACCATTTTGCTGCTCCGGTATTCTCGTTGAGGTTACATGATTTTCCGAAAATAACTCTAAACTGCAAGCACAGTGTTGATCAAATTCTGTTTAAGTGAATGAAAATTTAATTCATTTTCACTGAAATTGTATATTTATAACCAAAAAAACTCAATTTTTATTAGAAAATATACATAAAATTGACTTAAACAACCAACACCATTAAAAAAATCATGTTATGAAATCGTAATCAAATACATGTGTGCATGAGGAAGGTCAGATTATTTTTAACCGATCACATGATCAATTGACGAGATTACCGTAGCAGCAAGATGGCGGACCAAAGTAGGCGGGATCTGTTGATCTGGAGACATTTGATATGTTAAGTTGCTAAAAATGAATATTTAGAGTGAATTAAGTAGGTAAAGCAATAGATAAACATATATAAATCCTTTAACACTTTAGAGAACAAATTTTGATATAACGTCTTCGAAATCATGACTTCTAAATTATTTGTTTTTCTGTGAAGAAAAAGTAACTATTCAACTTTACAAAGTTTGTCGGAACAAATGTTCTGTAGCAAGACTTGGGGTTTACATTTTTTCAATGACTCTTTCTAAAGATACATGTAGTAATAAACTTTAACTTTGTAAACATTGTTTTCAAGAAAGCGGTGCCGCGTAGCAGACCACTATAAAAATGGACACATACCACAAAAGACTACAATACTGAAATAAATATGTAATCATGTGAAATTAAACCCTAAGAAAATTCAACTAGAGGCTCAGTGGGTCAAGCCTGTGTCGCTCACCTTTCTTTCTGCTTTTGAGAAAACTTTGTACTGAACCTTCCGTAAGTGCTTCCTACCAAATTTCGGTTCATTTGGCTACTCGGTTTCAGAGATGATTTTTTTTTTTAGAAATAACCAGAAAAAATAATTGCCTATGGTGGCCATGTTTGTTAACAGATCGGAACGAAATGAGCAATCTTTATAGAGGGCCTTACATAGATGCTTCATACCAAGTTTTGGTTCATTTGGCCAAACTGTTTCAGAGAAGATTGCTTAGAAATCGACCAATCAGAAACAAGAATTGCCTGTGGTGGCCATGTTTGCTAACGAATCAGGACGAAATGAGGAATCTTAATAGAGGACCTTCCATAGATGCTCTCTATCAAGTTTCAATTCATTTGACCAAGCGGTTTCAGAAGAAAAGATTTATTGAAATCAATCTATCAGAAACAAGAATTTCCTGTGGGGGCCATGTTTGTTAGCAAATCAGGACGAAATGAGCAATGTTTATAGAGGACCTTCCATAGATGCTTCCTACAAAGTTTCGGTTCATTTGGCTGAGTGGTTTCAGAGGAGAAGATTTTTTAGAAATCAATCAATCAGAAACGAGAATATTGCCTGTGGCAGCCATGTTTGTTAATGGATCGCAACTAAATGAGCATTCGTTATAGAAGATCTTCCATAGATGCTTTGTGCCAAGTTTTCGTTCATTTGGCCAAGGGGTTTCAGAGGAGAAGATTAAAATGTGAAAAGTTAACGGAAGACAGATGACGGACGCCAAGTGATGGCAAAAGCTCACATTGCCTTTGGCAAGGTGAGATAAAAATGATGAATCTGACAAGAAAAATATGAAACTCATATTTTATACACTCAATCATACCTGAGAAAAAATCAACCATTCTAAATATTAAATTTCAATAAATATACTGGCATACAAATCATGATTCTCATTCAACCAATTAACTTTCATTCAACATTATATAGCACTATCATGTTATCCCAGGGGATGTTATGGCTGTTAGTATGGTAGATAAATTTCCAACTACCTGTACAATCAGCGCCTATCACCACTAATGTTGTGATATTGAATTCGACTCATGGCATGGTGCTCTCAGAACATCATTATGTGATAAAGTTTGTCAGTGACTTGCAACAGGTCAGTTGGTTTCTCTGGTGTCCACCACCATAAACTGACTGCCACGATATAACTGAAATATTATTGAAAGTGGGGTCTACACCCATAACCCTAATTTGTATTGTCTCAACCATACTGATATAAATTAATTTTAGAGGCACATGTCATTTTATACGTGTTTTGATTGGTTTAAAAAGTTGAGGTTATTTGTCAATGTACGGAATCTAAAAATAAATGTCGTTCTCAAGGCATTGTATGCTGTTGTCATCGGGTGATTTTCTTTAAATGAGGCATCTTTGGGGTTATTTTTAATTGATTTCCGATTATTTGCCTTATTTTGAAAAAATAAATATATTTTTCAATATCAAAACAAAAAAGTTTGAATTAATTTATAAGGATTAATCGAAATTATTTGTTAGGTTCATTCGAAATAACCTCAATCAGGTTGTACACACCCTTGCGTAACCCACTATGTGGGTTACCCGATGTGTACAACCTGATTGAGGTTATTTCTTCATGAACCGAACAAAAATTGCGATCAATCCTTAAATAAATCACAAAACTTGCATTTAAAAAACTAAAATCGCAAAACTTGCATATAAAAAACTAAAATCACAAAACCTGCATATAAAAAACTAAAATCACAAAATTTGCATATAAAAAACTAAAATCACAAAACTTGCATTTAAAAAACTAAAATCACAAAACTTGCATATAAAAAACTAAAATCACAAAACCTGCATATAAAAAACTAAAATCACAAAACTTGCATTTAAAAAACTAAAATCACAAAACTTGCATTTAAAAAACTAAAATCACAAAATTTGCATATAAAAAACTAAAATCACAAAACTTGCATTTAAAAAACTAAAATCACAAAACTTGCATATAAAAAACTAAAATCACAAAACCTGCATATAAAAAACTAAAATCACAAAACTTGCATATAAAAAACTAAAATCACAAAATTTGCATATAAAAAACTAACCAAACACATACAAACTCTAACATTTGGTCCTCAAAATTAAATGATAAATGAAACTATACAAAGTTTTCTCCTCCCATTATGCATCCAGCATGCCCCCTTCATTGGTGGATGGTTTCTGAAAAAAAATATAAGATATTAATATCTTCAGCTATATCAAACAACTTTTGAGGACGAAGGTTACTACGTTGATCAGAAGGTTGAAATTATTATATATAAGTTTTTAACCAGTCCCACATACGAGTTGAGCTGACATTCAAGGTAGTTTGATTACCATGTTATCTGACATAAAATACACTTAATTTCAATACTCTGATATAAACACTTATTTATGCAAGAAAATTATCTCTAGATTTAGGTATTGATTTAAGGCAGCACTAGAGACAATCTGCAATTCTATTTTAATGATCTTGCAGTTTAGTACGTTTTATGTTGATATAAACATATTCCACAAAAGGTTTTCTCAGAATCTCATTTCATTAATGAAATATTAGGAAAATTACTAATGTGAACAAAAGCACATGTTGTAAAATCAGTGGTGTAATATAATACCATAATTACCCATGTCCAGTACTTCTCTACTGACCAATATCATCTTCAATTATTACACATGATTCGTCTACATTTCACAGAATTAACTGCAATACGAGCAGTAACGTCAGACATTGCTTTGAAAACTTGAAGCAAAGCCTTTAATGCATCATGTCGATCATCATCAATATTAACCTTGGCAATATACGAAGTTAGCAAGACACCATGTGATATTTGGTGCAACAAAAGCCTAGACTGAGAATCAATCTTTTTTAATTCTATGTTTTGTAAAAACAATTCCCTGTTCTTAAAATGAAAATGTGATTTTTTAGATCCAAAGTTTTTATTCTGACCCTGTTGTACATTGCAACTTGTCAAACCTTCCTCTGCATTTTCATCTAAATGAGGAGGGGTACAGAATTGATTGAAATGATCACTACTAATCTGGAATTTCTCATCATCTGAGGCTTTTAAAGTACGTAGGGTACCTTTATTCACAAATTCCTTATCGACTGAATGTAAAGCATTCAAGACAACCCCATCTAAGGGAAGCCTACATCTTGGTGAGGAGTTTTTTTGCTTGTCGCATGACAAGTGATCCGAGACAGATTGGTACTGGACCTCCTGTGATTTTTCACTATCAACCGTGATACCAAGTTCTGATGCTACTTTACACATAAGGTTAGTGTAGCCAAAATTATTGTTAATATCTGCATGATCTACAAAAACTTGGTCTGAGCAAGTACCAGCCACTCAATTCTGGTCTGGATTTTCATTATCCCCATTATCACTCTTGGACTCCGACTGGTTACGAGCCAAAACTGAAAACTCTGACTCGTCTTCCGAGACATCCTCATAATCATTATTATTGGAGAACTTGTCAAACCTACGTCTGACATTTGAGAAAGTTGACCTAGTCGTGTTTGCAGTACATGACACACTAGTGGATACAGAGGTTGTAGTATTTGAGATAAAAGTGGCAGACGTTGCTGCAGACCTCAAGAGGGTAGGATTAAGGGCCTCTTGAACTCTCTTGTCTACAAAGTCTTGTTGATTTGGCATATTAAACATCCACATAAATGGATTAGACGACATTTCAGTTCGTGCCTGAGCATTAATGTCGATATTAGATGCGTGAATATCATGGACACTGCCAACCCCTACAGGGGAGTTACTTTGGAAGGTCCCTGTCCCCACAAGAGGACTTTGTATGGCTCCTGTCCCCGTAAGAGGACTTTGGGTGGTTACTGTCCACGTAAGAAGACTTTGATTGTTTTGGTTGTCGGCCCTCGTAAGAAGGCTTGAAGCAACAAATTGTCGTGTCCCCGTAAGAGGACTTGAAGGACAAGTCTCAACATCAGTCGATCTCGACTGTTTCTTGGTAGCCGCCAAGCGAGCTTTGTCAATCATACGTTCCACCGACTGACGTTTTTCCGATGTCCAAGATTTACAAATCTCGCACGGAAATTCACTATTACAAACTCGATGATGGTAACAATCATCGTGATCATCCAAAATATTAACCAATTTATCACACTTTATACAAAGTTTGAAATCGGCTGACATCACGTAATGTATACGTAATCCAAATAAAATAAACGATAAAAAGGGTAAATAAAGGTTTCTGCTTCAGAAAAAAAAACGTATTTTCTCAACTAAAAATCATTTAATATACTCCAAAATAGTTGTAAAACGAGGCTTGTATTTTAAGGGAGGTAACCGATGGGTTGTTGAGGCGGGAAATTTGAATTCAGGCAAATGCTGAAGACGATCCGAGAACATTGCAAAAAGTTGATGCAGGTAAGTATAGATAGTGAAATAAACACCCGTGTCCAGTACTTCTCTACTGACCAATATCATCTTCAATTATTACACATATTCTGAGGGGCCATCGTGGCTGTGATCGCATGGTAGTTGGATATACAACTACCTGTACAATCATGCCTATCATCACTAAAGTTGTGAGTTCGAAGCCCGTCCATGGTGAGGTGTACTCAATGCAACATTATGCGATAAAGTTTGTCAGTTACTTGCGACAGGTCGGTGGTATTCACCAGGTACAGCTGAATAAATCTGCAGTAGTAAGGAGCAACAACGGGTTGGCTAGGAAACAGAATTGCAAGTTAATTAAAAAAAATCATCATTTAAAAGAGGATTAGATACCTATATTTAATAATAATACAAATTGTTCTCTAAAATTCGTAAATGTTTATACCTTGTAACGTGGTCCACCTTGCTTGTCTGGGCAGTGCTTCAACATTTCTGCCAACTCCTTCTCCACCTCCTTTTCATTGGCTTTGTATACATTTCTGCAAGTTGCTATAAACAATGACAAAATTAATTTAGTAAAGTCTTTAATAGTAGAATTTGTCTCTTTTAAATAATTTTGCATGATTTTTTTTGGTTGCATTGTGGGATAAAATTTTGCACTTGTTTGCCTATGGATTATTCAGGTTATGTTTTGCAGGCTGTCAAGCACCATTTGATTAATAAAATATACAAAAAATGTAAAAAAAATAGGAATCCATAGTATCAATTATTTTCTCATGGGGGCTGTTGTGATCGTATGGTGGTAGTTGAATTGATAACTACCTATGCAATCAGTGTCTATCACCACTACTGTTGCGAGTTCTAATCCCGCCAAGGCGAGGTGTACTCGATACAACATTATGTGTAAAGCTTGTCAGTGACTTGCGACATGTCTGTAGTTTTCTCCGGGTACTCCTAGTTTCCACCACCAATAAAACTGACTGCCATGATATAAATGAAATATTGTTGAAAATGGCATTACACCATAACCCTAATGTAAGATGATGGACAAGGAGGATGGTGGATGCCATTTATTGGCAAAAAGTTTGTTTAGTTTTTGGCCAGGTGAGCTTAAAAAATACATTAAACCATTTATGAAAATATATTTTTAATTATTTTTTTTTATTTACTTTCTTTTAGCAATTTACTACTTCTTTTCTTTGCAGAAAAAAGAATAATAAATTTACTATTTAACAAACTTACTTGTTATGATTTTGCACAGAGGCAAGTTGTGGAAGCACTTCTTTTTTCTCTTTCCCTTCAAACTAAACATTGACCACAATTTTGTTGTACCTATCTTGGACATAATTCTAGCACCCCATCTCCACAATTGTGCCCTCCTATACCCTGCATAAACTTCATCTGCAAATAGAAATTCTACCAAATATATTTCTGTTATTTCTAAATATAGTATTCAATCTATAAACTATATGAGTTCTGTTTTTGCTTAAGTATGTGTATAATAAATAGTTAAGACAGGAATTGTTACAAGTGTTATACCAGAATAAAGAACAAAACAATTGTTTTAACTAACATTTATGGACATGTCAGATTATTATAAATTTCCATCGGTCAAAATGTCACGAATTAAGGAAAAAAGTCGGTCAGAATGTCAGCAACATTCTTGGTCATTTTGATTTTTTTCCGCCCAATGGCCGATGACCGACACCAATCTGAAACCCTGGATATGCTTAATAAAGCTTGAATAAATATTTTCTAATTAATTTAAGATTTGCTAACCATCTGGTCTCTGAAGTCTGGTTCAGCTCTTAGTTTGTCATTGAAATCTTGCAGCTCCTTTTCATCATCCATTGGAGATTCTAGACGTTCAAATGGTATAGGGTTGTTTGTATCAGTCACCTGCTGATTTTGTATCTGCCTTAATATATCTATAATTGTTTTTTGATGTTCAATGATCTCTTCCAATTTAATCAATACTTTTGTTTGGAAATCTGAAAAAAGTTTATAATTTGCCTACTATTTAAAATGTACAATTAAAATTTGTATTTGTATTTGAATAAGAAATAAATAAGCAGTAACATTACCTAAATATAACGTACAAATATTGTATAAAATTTTGAACAAAAATATGGGTTTGTTTATTTCCCAGGTACATATATACTGTAAATAAATACTGCCATAACAAATTTTGGTATATCATTCATTATTTTCATTTCAAACTTTGGTATACAATGTTGCCCTGCACAAACACTCTGAACGTCTGTAAGCAGAAGAATATTTAATTTGATATTATGTTTTGTTTTATATTCTCGATCATTTTTTTAACAAATGAAAAGGAATAATAAACTGTACAGTCCTAATTTTGAATTCCTCCATTATCATAGAAATAATATTTATTACAATGGTATTAAATATTAATTGACTGACTGCATTTACGGGTATGCTCCGCTATCTAAGGTTACATGAACTGTAGTAGGTTTATGACCGTTAACATCCTCCGATAACTGCGTTAGTGGAGATCTCCTTTAGCTCAGTTGGTAGAGTATTGGCATGCGATGCGAGAGGTACCGGTATCAAATCACATTGGGAACATTGTATTTTTATGAAATAAAATATGCTCTACTGTTATAAGTGTATACATTAACTTACTTTCATTAGTCTTATATCTGTATGGCCTTGGTTGTTGCAGTCTAACCTCTAGTTCATCATGATCTGATGGAATGGGAATAATGTCTGTGAGCCTAGAAGTATTGGTTACCCTTTCTGGTTGAAGGTTTGGTGACTTGATACCGGATAACCTATTTTCTCTTGGTCCTTTAAATATACAGTTATCAAAAGTGATATAAAGAAAATAAATTACCAAAAAGCTATTCAAAGAAACTGTTGATAATTATTTAACATAAAAATTAAATAAAATGATACATAAAGCTTTGTTATCAATTTGTAAAGGGATATTAAAGCTCGTTTTAACATATATTTTTTCAACTCGTGACAAAGGTTGTTTCATTTCAATTTAATTGTAAAAACAATCCATAAATACTTTGCATGACCATATAATCCCTAATATCGTTAAAATATCACTTAAAAGGGTCGAAATGAGTTTTTGCCCAGGAAGCAAAAATTCAATTAATGGAAAACGGCAAGATATGACAGAATTATCAACGAATTATGTCACTTTTACAAAGTTTCATTGATAAAAACCGGGTTAATGTTTCATAAATATCATTTATTGAACCAATTGCAAGTTTTCATGAGATACAAAAAATGACCAAAATGAGCTTTAATATCCCTTTAAGAAATAATGTCATAAATTATTTCATAAAACAGACAGTGATATGCAATTTTGTACTATTACAAAGCATTGTGGATTATTTAAATGCATTATTGTCGACAAAACCATTAAATTATAACATTCGAAACTATATCATCATTTCTCTGAACAAAATTTTATTTTTTCTATCATTTACTAGTATAAGAAACAACGATTCAATGACCAAGGAATCAGCCTACCAACAGATTCACATAAAAATGATTATATTTATATAAAATGTGCAGTATGAAATTTACCAGAAAAATTTGGAGGTTTCGGTAGTGAAATGTCTCTTCCTCTTCCTTTAGATTTTACCAATAGTCTAGGGCTTACCCCTATTGGTGTTGTCAGTAATTCACCATCCAACTTATCAGTAGTTTTGAGAAAATTGTTGTAAACAGAAAGAAACTTGTCATATTCATAGTTATTTCCTTATTCATAGCTAAAGAAGCATAATAATTCAAACCTTTTAATAAAACAATGACCATTATATCAATAAAGAAAAAATGCAGAAAATGAATAATTTGAATGCATAATAAGTGTCTTAGACTAGATGAGAAGATTATTTCTATGACTAAATGTAATATTTAAAGCTCTTTTTTTTCCCCAAGTATTTTCCTGATGCTGATCGGTAATTAGATTTTTCAAATTCAAAAACAAATCATTTTTTACACAACGACAATAGACTGCAGTTTCATTACCGTAAATCGTAGTCCTTATTTTATGGTTAAAAATCGTAGAAAATAGCTCTGGTAACTGCATATATATTTCTACAAAATCCAAATCAAAGTATATTGGATATCTGAACATGTTCAAAATGAATTTCTAGTAAGAAAATAAGTAAGATGTTTCAAAATTACCTTCATCGTCGGTTGAAGATATAAAACGCTTGGGTTTCTTGGATGTCCTGTTTCTGTCTTCTTGAATACCGGTACACTCTGTCTCTTCCATTGATTCTAAGTGAGAGGTTTCCACAGCTTTATTTGCCTTGAAAATGGCCATTTCATAAGTTTCTGTAGAATAAAAAAGTATGTATCAGGCCTTTTAACAAAGGGCGGTACCATGTAATTTTACCCACCTAAAATGGTCTTTGGTACTTCCTGAGAATGTTGTATAAGATATACCCGAAAATGTTCCAATTTTAATTTTTTTTAAAACCCTGCAAATAGTGAAGTATCTATCGGTACACTTGAAAAATATTGAAAGACCTGATATAATACAAAAATATTGATAGCTTACATTATTTTTTTTTAAATTATTTGACATACAAATTGAATAAACCATCCAAATATTTGCTAAGTCAAGGGTGGGTCTAGAATTACTCAATTGGCAATGGATCGGCACAACAGTTTCATCTTTATTTGTCAAAATATGTAAAATTATAAGCTAAGAAAAAGTTTTTATTGGCACGATTTATATTTGCACATGCTTATCAGGGGTGTGGAAATACGGAAATGTTCTGCTTGTCCCAGGGAAACTTATCTGAAAAAAGTTACTTGTCCATACAGAATCCTACTTGCCCTCCCTTTTTCTAAAAAAAACATTTAATACTTGCAAATACAGATGATGATACAGGAGTCTGTACTGCCATCTGACATATCTAAAATAAATCAAGGTTGCTTCTTATGGTCTATAACACCATTGCGTAAAATTTCTGATAAAAGTTTTTATAAAGTTAATGCAAACATCCCTGCCGAAATACTGCTGCTCATATGAAGACCATTTTTAATTTGAATTTCAGACAGAAGTGTGCAGTGAGAGAATTAGCTGGTTGCTTTTAGATACAAAATAAGCTGTGTTATAATGCTTTTCATATTGGTCAAGTTCATTTTGATTAGCTTTAGCAATGGCTTTGCCTTTGGCCATCAAAACCAATCATGTGTTTAGTTTTAGTGGTGTCCTTCATGAGGAAAGCTGTATGCTTATCAAGAATTTGGTAATATTGTAATGACCCTATGGTCATTACTTTGCTTTATATTGTTTATTAATTTAGCTTCCAAAACTGTTATGATTATAATGAAGCTGATTGAAATTGTAGTTATATATATATTGTTTACATTTTTAAACAAACTGGGTTAAACATTGATTACATGTTTTGTAAAAGTAATGGTCACAAAATTTACAGTAGTTTGCCTAAATTATGTAAATAATATCATATCATTGTCATTTTTCTAAAAGAAAACAGTTATAAATTGTTTCGAACTGGGTTTACAACAAGTTCGTACATTTCAACTTAGAAATGTTCCCCGATGACCCACTTCCTATTCAAATAGAAAAACTACAGGTCACGTGACCGTTAAATTCTATTTTTATAAAGAAACGTGTTTTGGTTTCAAACACTATTATTACGATTCCTGAAACATTCAGATTTTTAATCCAAACTTTAATTTTAATAGAGATAGGCATATTTTCTCACAGTAAATCCAGCGTTCATAGACCTATTTTTGTATATGTGATAAGTTCTACTGCCGTGTGTTTGGCAAGCTGTTTGGCATCGATTGCGTCAATTTAAACTAGTCGGGCCCTATACTTATTATACCCGCTTCCAAAAACATTTGTTTAATAAAGGAATAATATTTAAGTAAATGACAAGTTCTTACTTACGGGGTTAGATATAAAAATCCTATCCGATATACGAGCACCTTGCTCACCGATCTTCCATTGCGTTTGGCAATTGGGGGATTTTCATTGGCTACTGTGGCTGAGGTAAAAACTATAAAAAGGGCAGCAATTCCGATAATTAATGGTGAATAATTCGCTTCTCTCTGAAGTATACTGCCAGAACAGACTAGCACCAAATAAAAGAACAGATCTTGTGTAAAGTGAAGGAATATTGAAAGAATAGATATTTACTTACAGTATATAACAGAACAGCAATTTATAAAGTAAGAAAAGAAAGTTTTTTTGTGTACAGATATATATGAGCAGACGTCAAAAGTTCCATTTTTTTTAGAGAGGCAATTATTCCCCACCACAACGACAAATCTAACCCTGGGTTACTTTCCCCTCCCTTTTCTAGAAATTAAACAAAATATGAGTGGCCATTAATAAATAGTGTTATTAGAGTAAATACAAAAATTGTATTTACATTTTATTTGTAGTATCCATATTCTGATATTGTGAATCATTGTACTATTTTATTCCGTATTGAGATTAATCCCATATAATACAATATGATGAATATATAAAATATTCTGACCCAGAATTGACTTTGTTATTTGTGTAAAGCAGAGCAGATCAGTGGGAAAATATATCTTAGGGTTTTCCTTGCAATTATTGGAGTTACAGTGAATGACTCTTCCGAGCGTCACTGTGCCACCTTTGTGCAACTTTATTAATCATACCGCAGTGGAATAGGGAGGGGGATTTCTTACAATATGACGTCATTATAATGTCATATTAGAATACAGCGATATTACTATGCATCCTTGACAACGCTTAGCGATAATTTGAATCATCTCAGCACTTACGTGATATGAAACATCAAAGGGAAAGTAAACAAAATAGCGATGAAAGTATATTAAGAACATGAAAGCCTACTTTCTAACTGTTAAATAGTTACTAATATATGCCTACCTGCATATCCAAAGATTCTAATACGATACGTTTTCCATTTGTCTTTGTCTGGTAGTTCTCCTCTTTTCACTCTTATTGAATAGGATGTATTTGGCCAGTAGCAGAATAATCCCTATAATGATAAGGCATAAACATAAATTAAAACAAAAACAAAAAATAACAAGAATTAGCTGACTGAGTTAGTTCTCAATGTTTTCGGGTAATAACATACCAATCCTGAAACATACTCAACTTAAATGCAACAAACTGTCAATAACAAAAAGTAACCATCTTATAAAATTAGTTTTGTATCTATAAAAAATTAATGCTTTAATAGGTAGTCTTCAAATGTGAGACATGCACATGCATCATTCACACATTTCCTGTAACTGTTATTATATACCGCTTTTCCCTAAAAGTCTGTTGTCATCTTTTATCTGTTTTTTTTTTTTTATCTAACTGTGAACTTCCCATAAGGCACAAAACATAAAGATGAATCAATCTGTCCATGATTTTGGTGTCACAAAAACATAATAACCAGGTGTCATTTATTATCAGTAACACACAAAGCGTTTTTATAAATTTTTGTAGAATATATTTTTCGATCCAAGACCACAACACTACTGCTACGGATTCCTCCTTTATAAACTCTACCACTGCATACTTTGATTTGACTGCCATCTATAAGAGTAAGTTGGTGTTAGAAACAGCATACAATGTTTCTGAAACATACCTCATTTAAAATAAATTGTGTAAAACATGTAAAAGTGAAATAAATCTGTATATGTAAGACATATTTTTTTCTGGTTGAAATTTTATCCGGTGGAAAGAATTTAATATTAAATTTTATGTTACGGTAAATATTTTATAATTAAATACTTTCCATTGCTATGAAAAAAAGTATCCTAATGTACAATAAACAGGTGCATACATTTTTGTAATATTATTTCCGACGCTGATTTTATAAATAAAACAAAAAATGTTAATTAATTGAGAAAATTAGTAACTTATAAAATCAGATTATTTCCTCTATATTTTTTTCCGGGTGAAAAGTTATATTGTGCAATGTTATCCACGAATATATTCTAATATTAAATTTCTTCCACCTCATGTGGAAAATATATAATAGCATTGGAAGAAATTTAATATTGAAATATTGTCCAAGGATAATATTTTATATTATACAATTATAGTCTTTTGTTGAGGTCAATACAAGTTTTTATGGACCTTAAAAACGATATTCACCAAAGCCTTTAGGCTTCGGTGAATATTGATTTCTAAAGTCCATAGAAACTCGTATTGACCGATACAAAAGACTATAATTGTTTTATTACATTAAAATGAAAAGTGAAAGTGAAACCAAGTCTCCCGAGATTTCTGCAAATCTCCATTTGTCTTCTGCAAGCCCATCGCCTGCGTCGGACATGATGATTACGTGTTCATTCTAAAGTAACGCTAATAAGACGATTCTGATTGGACGAAATTTCACATTACCTTTATGTCCATTGGTCGAATGGAAATAGAATTCACGTGATTCTTTTTATAGATTTCGTTAGAAAACGAAAGTGAAACCAAGTCAATACAAGTTTTAATTTAACAATATCAAATTTTACGGAATGTCAGGTGACAGCATGATAGCCAATACAATTGTTTAAATAAAATCATTATGTAATAATAAAAATAATCCACCGGAAAGAATATTATGGAGAATAAAATAAAATGTTACAAATATACACTAACTTACACTGAGAAGTAAATTGAAATTTATATATAAATATTTACTTAAACTTACATAGTACAGTTGGAACAATATTCAATACACTAACACATGTATTTAGAAATATAAGGCAAATTTTACAGGATTTTCTGAAGTACTCTAGTGTGTAAGTTGTTTGTGAAACGTGCAATTCTCAAATAAGGTAATCGTCACATCATCAGGTACTGGTCACTGAAGGACTTTCAAAAGATTTGCAAGATGAAAATAAAAGGTATCCAAAGTACAGGATTACTATCTATAAAACTTGATAATATAGTCATCACTGAGTGTAAATTTATTAATTATTACAATATATACATGCATTGTAATTATTTAGAATTAATGCATTTACAACTGATGTAATATGGTGAGAAATATTGTATCTTGACTGCTCTCAATGCGAATAGCTCGTTTCGTGATACTTTTTTGTGGTAAAACTCTCATATGTGCATTTCTATTGTGAACTTTAAAAACCCCAAGAAGACGAGAGTCACATGGAGTGTTGAATATTGCCTCTGTTCTCTCAAATACTCTACAGAGAAACATTTGTTTTCCAAACTCATCCTTCTCATGACTAATCTGAATAACTTCGCAACATTTCAAGTCATTTAAAACATACGCATTGTTTGGCTTTTTGGTAAAAACATCAACTTCTAGTTCATCAGTATTAATTTCAAATGTGTTTTCAATTTCACCTAAGCGCTTAGTTATTTGAACAATGGGACTTCTTCCAGATCGAACCATTTTTTTTAATACTTGTAAATAGTTTTCGAATGGAAATGCCCCGCATGTATCCAAACATCCGAAATGCCTCACTTGTTCTGCTAAATGTAGTAATGAATGAACGTTATATACAAGGAATTCAACTCCATATAAATTTCTCCCCTGCCTAACAAAATATTTCAAGAGTTCATGAGCATACATCCACTGTTGCATTGCCAGCTGGGGACTTACTAGAATAGATATTGCAACACTGAATGTCATAAAATGATCAAACAAATCAGAATTCAAAATCCCTTTTAAAGCAATTTTTCCTGTGTACAATAGAAATTGTCGAAATTCAGTTGCTTTCCATCTATCTATATTTAGTAAACTTCGTGGTTTACGAGCAAATGCATTTGGTATAAACCGTCTGAAATGTTCTAACCTCTCACTTATTTCTATTATTTGTTGGCAGACATTTTTACTTCTTTATTTCCTCTCATCCATATCAATAATAATCTCCTCATTACACCAAGACACACCTGGTGCATGTAATCAATAGGGAAATGGAGAATCATATCAATGGGTAAATTACAAAATGGTGACAAAGCATGATGATGTTCCTCGTTGGTCTGATTTCTGAAAGATAGATCTGTTCGTAAAGAAATGTTATCAATATTCTGATATGTCATTCTGCCGTGCCATTCTCCTCTTTGATCACATTTGTCGCACCCGTAATAACCTGAATATAATTTCATAGATTTGACGAGAGCTTTAGCTGGTGCGTCGCATACAATACATCTCAAAATAACGTTGATGGTTTTATTATTATAAACATATCCATTATTTAAAATTTGATCCAAATCGGTAATCGTGTCTTGCAAAAAATCTAAGTTTGATGGTTTTGAACTTCCACATGTCAGAGCAACAGGAAATATTTTTGGGGGGTTAATATTCATTATGCCGCATAAGATTGGCCAGAGTGTTGTGGTCGTGCTTTTGAATAACGGAACTCCATCTATATTCAGAGATATTTCCAATCTGTCCAAGTTTTCTCGCCTTTCAATTGGATACTTCATAAAATTTTTCTCCAAGGCCTCATACATTCCAAAATAAATATATTCCATGTTTGATTTGTGGTTAACAACAACATCTCTTCGAGTTTTCAATAAAGTCCGAGAACTAGATGGTAAACTGGAATGACCTGATGATTTTAACAGTTTGAGAAGTCCATCTAAGGCATTATGTTTAATTTTGAATTCATTCGCCCAGCTTGCCAAGTATTCTGGTAGTAAACAGTCTTGATCTTCAGATTCAGATTCTGAAGAAATACAGACTGGAACATCCACTGTATTCCACACATCTTTGTCTTCTTCACTAGTTATGTCCTTATCAATATGTCTGTCACTGGAAGAATTATCTTGATTATCCTCATTTATCTGAAATTCGGCATGTGATGATGATGGTTCCTGTACAAAAAGATTTGTTTCTTCAGGTAAAGTTTTGGTTTGTCGATTCAATGCATGTTGTTGAGTAGTCGAGTACTCCTCCTCACTTGAACTGTCATTATGCTGATCACCCAAAGCCCTTCTTGAAGTAATCCATTTACGTTTATATTCTTGTCGACTTCTTTTCATCTTTACTTTAACAACAAAAAGGATAGTTGAACATTGAAAAATTATATTTCATTGATGCCCAAAATTTCGGAAATTGCATCAACTTTTGGAGATTGCCATTGGCAAGAACACTTGCTGTAAAAGAAATTCAAGGTTTTATTATTATTAAATATTTGTCCATTGTCACGACTGAAACCTGATTTGTATGTTCAAGGATGTTAGGCACTACGTGTATGGTTCGTATTTGCATACGACTGGCAAAAGTTTAGAACATCACATTCGGAACTCCAATAAAAAAACACGCTATGCAGTCCAAGTTATCGATTAGTAGATGCAGTAAAATTATCATTGCAATCGGGTTGTAATACTGAACTTAGAACTTGTATAATTATGGTTATTTTTAGCTGCTTTTGACACGATCGTTTAAAACAAAAAAACACCAATATTTACGATATAATAATATTTAAGGGATTGTCTTTCCAGAATACTTTAATAAGAAATTATTGAATATCAGAATAAGAAGCATGCATTTAATTGGTTGAACACTCTCCATGTGACCTTCACTATTCTGCGATACAGACTGAGTTGCTGATATAGACCGGTCCAAAAACTGTGTATAGACTGGTGCTACCAGTTTATACACAGTTTGTGGACCAGTCTATACACAGCTATATCAGCATTAATAGAAACTTTAAAACACTTTCAATGATCCTGATTAAAATGTTCATTTGTCTAGCTCTATATGTAAGGTTTTATTTATTCCTAAAATTGCAGTTTCTGTTAAGGTTTCTTAATTCCTTGAAAAATTTATATTTTGTGTGTCTTCAATTCAATAAACACAATAGTTACTGATATAGAGCACGAGGGCAATATCAGGATATACAGACTGCCTTCGGAGCATGATCAAGCATGAATAAAGGAAAGCTTTTATGTCATGTGTATTATATACAAATGGATATGTGAACATAAATGAATGAATGCTCTTTCAATTTTAACAGTTGTCATTAAATAATTTACACTAGAAAGGTTATTATGATGTCGTTCGAAATTGTGTCCGGATCTAGGTCACAGAGTGACTAGAACGGGGTCATGCAAATCTGTTTAAAACCAGTAACAATGCATTGAATAATATATGGGCTATGATTCAAAAGGAATATTGAATGCTCTTTCAATTTTAACAGTTGTCATTAAATAATTTACACTAGAAAGGTTATTATGATGTCGTTCGAAATTGTGTCCAGATCTAGGTCACAGAGTGACTAGAACGGGGTCATGCAAATCTGTTTAAAACCAGTAACAATGCATTGAATAATATATGGGCTATGATTCAAAAGGAATATTGGTGTTTAATCTGAAATATGAACATGCAATCAGCTTCATAAATTTGGTCAAATTTATTATCAAATGTCAATATCATCGAAATTGTTCGTAATTGCGTTCGGTGAGGCTAACGTGTACGGCATATCCAGAAATTGATGGTACTTTCCACATAAATATTCATCATATTCAAATTAGATTTTGATCACGTGACTGCAGTTTCAAGCTTGATGGATCGTTTATTAGATTTGTCAAAAAATAGCCTACAGTACGGAAATTCAATGTGTCTGTCAATGATCCGAAAATTAAAAGTTATTGTTTATTTCCGCAAAGTTTTTCTGTCAAAATTCAAACATGTTTATTTTGTAACGATTTTAGACATGTCTTTGATATCGCGATCATGCAAAAATGATCATATTATATTTAATGTGGGAACCCTGAATTTAGAAGCTAGAAATATAAGGTTAGTCAATATAATTACATATATTATTGAGGAATCTAAATTAATTTCAGAAAATGTGTCTCCAAATGTCATTCATTGTTAAATTTTGTGTCACACGCCACCAGTTTCATGTATTTCAGACATTTTTACATAGACTCTTAAGGCCAAAAAAGGGTTCGTCGCCTCGGATTTTCATTTAGTTCAGGAACCTCAAATATTTAATTGTTTTCATTAATTTTTATTTCATTTAATTCAGCTTGATTCAATGTATCATTTTCAAGTTCAGAAAATGACTCGCATGCAATTATGAATGATATCGTCTATATAAGATCATATGAAAATTGCTGACGTCCGGGCGTCGCCATCTTAGATATGCAAATGATCAAAGTACCCATCATTTCTGGCTATGGATTATTGAAATTTTAGGACTTCGTCCTTCAAACAGGTTGCCTGTCTCATATTACATAGGGAACACCACACTCCCTTGCCCTTGGCCTTGTTCACATCATGCATCAACCACTTTTCCCCAATTTTCCATTTAGTGATAAATTTTCTCAGTCTTTGGGTTAACGTCTTTTTCAGGTGAAGGTTTTCCTTATGGCTTAAAATTACTCTAAAAAATTTATTTTGGATTTAGTTTCAATTTGCTGCCAAGGTCAACATTTAGAACTTTTAGGATATTAACAAAATAAACATACCATTTCCGATCAAAGATGTACGGTTATTTCAGTAACTACATGTAATACCAACTTCCGCTAAAATTTGGGCTACAACATATGAACAAGGTAACATGTTTGAAATAACAAACATCTATTTTATGAGGTATTTCAAAGGTATGTCATTCACGATTTCTAATCAGAAACGATAAGAAAATAACAACCAAGGTCGGGACGTTCATACGTGTTATTTGTGTTTCCGTAAAAACGGATGGAGTCCGCACCAAAAAATGGGCGACAACTCATGGATAAAAACTTATGTTTCGTTAATATTTTATTAAAACACGCTAGTGAATCACGTTCAATCCATCCATTCAATCGACCAGACTATTTATATGCGAGCTTAAGCGAGCTCTTTATGGTATATAATGTGTACTTAGGATTTTTTAACAAACATGGTTGAACATATTGTCGAAGAAAAAAAATTTCTACGTTTTGTAAACACCGGTTTCCGGGTAACACACTAACACACTCAACTAATGAAGATCTTCTTAACATAAAGCGTAAATGTGATCCTGAAGTCTCGTACCCTCTCTCGTACGTCCGATACCACTGAAACCTGGAACCCGTGTGTAATAAAAGTCATTTTGCCAGCTTGTTTTACTTATATTGATATTTTTTAATTTATTAAATCTCTTCTGACATACTGACAAGAATTTTTGTTTCTACGCGGAAGTTAACTTTTGAGATTTCGTAAGGAACGATAACTCGAATAAAGGAACGACAGCTCGATTGAATGAGACTAGATTCGGCCCTAAAAAAAGTCGTCCCTAATATATCTCGGCCCAAAAAATCTCGACACTTTTTGATGAAATTGTCAGATAATTTTCAGATGAGCGAGCATTCATGGCCGTGCCGATTTCATATTATAGTTACATCAACTCGCCAGAATGCATGGCTAGTCAGTGTTTTCACTACAAATTTTCTTTGTAATTTCTCTCCAAGTCTCTTACGATTTTGAAATAAAGTATGCATTTTTTAAAACTTTTTTTAATAACAGAAAAGAACTTTCAAAAGCAAGTAATGTTCAAGAATCTGATTGATAATGTAACCACAAAGTGACAAACCAGTATCAATACAAAATAAAGAATGAAAGTAGTCAAAGACTCGGTCATACATTTCAAGGTGGCATGGCGCGCAATTTTAAACACGTGAATTTCAAATTAAAAACACCACTAAATTGTATTAAAGGACGGAACTACACTTCCACAACAAGGTATTTACAAAAAGCAAATCGCAATCTTAATAAAAGCATTTCATCTGCATATAACATCCTGCTAAAAAACCAATATAAAGCATCAATATTATGTGTATTACCTGCATATATATAGGAACCGCCATTAATGGACTGTACACATGTGGAAACGGCTTATAAATAATCTCAAATCCAATTTACATATTATGTGCAGCTTAACTTTTACAGAAATTAACCAGGTTTGAAATTATAATGAAGAAATTTCAGTTATTTTTGTCTTATTTAACATATATACACCATACTGTCTTAACAATAAAAATAAGAGGCTACTGTCCCTGCCTCGGGGGAATTTGCGGTAGTGCCTATGCCGACAAAATTTGTGAGCGGAGCTTATCATAAAAAATCCCCGTTTAAATATGAACAGCATGTTTATGAAACTGTGTGTCACATGACCAACGTGACCCAACGTGACCTAAAGGTCACATACCTCAGAAATTTGAATTTTCGAAGTGATTTTTGTAGATTTTAGACTTTTTTAATAAGACTGAAAGTTTCGTAGGGAGGAACACTAGTAACCATGCCTGTCAAATATTTTGCTCCAAAAGTAACTGTGAAACTATATGTATCATCGATTTTTTCCTCCTCGAGATAACCGTGGTAAAAAAAAATGAACAATCTGAATGTTTGCTCTGCCCACAGCTATTTATACCCGCTTAATACTTGTTAATTGTTTGCGTAATTCTGAAATACGTTACCAGAACGTACAAATTACGTTTAAGTTTTTACGTTACGATCAAGACCATATGGTGCGTAACAAGTACGTTGTCATAACGACTTGTATATAACGTATTCTGAAATACGTTACTAGGACGTACAAAATACGTTTGAGTTTTTACGTTAGCATCAAGACTATATCCGTACGTAACAAAAACGTTCAAACTACATTGTCAAAACGACTTGGATATAACGTATTCAGAAATACGTTATCAGGACGTAAAAATTACGTTTGAGTTTCACGTTAGTATCAAGACCATATCCGTACGTAACAAAAACGTTCGAAAATACGTTGTCACAACGACCTGCATATTACGTATTCTAAAATACGTTACCAAGACGTAAAAATACGTTTGAGCTTTTACGTTAGTATCAAGACCATATCCGTACGTAACAAAAACGTTGGAAAATACGTTGTCACAACGAATTGCATAAAACGTATTTTAGATACGTTGTGGCAACGTAATTTTCACGTAAGAAAGAGACCTGACCAAACAGCAACCAAACTGCAACGTTGGGAATACGTAGTGTGCTAGCTGGGAACCTCCCGCTCTCATTACGGTTCAAAGGTTCCGGTTTTCACTATAACAGTATTTAAATACAGGAACAAAATAGGTAAAATAGTTGTCAAAGCAGTACCATATTCGGTGACGTAAATGTCAAAAATATTTTTACGTCACACATTGATAAAAAAATATCCTTGACATTTTTCTTGACTTCTTTATCTTTATACATTTTCACTATATGAAAATGCATCGCTTATAATCGTTTCTGCAGAGACGGAATATATTTCGACAACATCTTGGTATCGGAATATAAACTTTTTAAGAGATCGAATAAGGCGAACCTTTTCATAGCCCTGGTCCAGTAGCCTGTTTCTCAGATGAAGATGACGTATCAGGAAATCAGAATAATTGCTACTGGCCCTTGCATAGCGAATCAATTGCGAGATGTAAACACCATATGCAGGAGAAGCAGGAGAAGCTGGTATATTGCTGCACATGTTTGGAAAATTTATGATTTTAAAATTGAAGTCGTCCCGTTTGTCATAAATTTTAGTACTGAGTTGACCACTGTCGTCAAATTCGAGGTACAAGTCCAAAAATGATGCGAAAGAAGCTGTATCGGTGGTCTCTTTAACTTCCAGCTCTGGAGGATATATCAATGGAAGAAATTCTGCAAATCTAGAATTATTGATAGATAAAACGTCATCAATATACCTGTATGTGAAATTAAAGGCTCTAGCCTCATGAATCCTCTTATCTTTTACAAGCTTTTGAAGAAACTCCGACTCATATGAGTATAAAAATAAATCTGCTAGAATAGGGGCACAATTCGTACCCATTGATATGCCGACGACCTGCTGAAACAGTGTCCCTCCAAAGGAGACAAATATGCTATCGATGAGGAACTCCAGCATACTGATCACTTGTTCCTCGGAGTAGCATGTTTTATCTTTTTGAATTTTGTTTGAAAAATATGTGGAATTGTAGCCTAACACAACAAATTTTGAGCAGATATGCTTCTCAGGTTTAGGATTTATGCAAGATATTCGAACTCCTCTGGTTTTATCCATACAAATCCATTACAGTTTTTGACACATTGACCCTCTGATTTCTTATCCTCATCTTATCAAGCAATCCGGATACGATTTTCAGAAATTTCAATTATATTTGCCAAGTTGATTGAAATTCTCAGCATTAAACTGATGAACAATCTAAAGGAGTTAGGTTTGCCGCAAAAATTGAAATGCCTTATATCTCAAAACAAATTCGTTGATATAGCAATATTTTCATCATATTTACTTGAAATTCAATTGTAATTTAACTTGAGAAGCTTATCACTTTAACTGATAATTGTTAGCACTTGTGAGTGTGTTTATTTCATTTCAGAAGCAGTTAACAAAACAACAATATGGTCGCTAGGTAAATCTCCCATTAATATTGATGAGTTATGTCATATGTTGAAGCAATATCCCGATTATGACAATGCCGCGATTTTAGAAAATGGTTTTCGATATGGATTCTGAATTCATTATACGGGTCCGCGTACCCCATTGGACTGTAATAATCTTAAATCTGTTTATCAACACCCACAAGTGGCATTACAAAAACTTCAAAGTGAGTTAAATTTGGGCAGAATAATGGGGCCATTTCGCCAAAGGCCAATTTATAATATAAGATGCAGTCCCATTGGACTTATTCCTAAGAAAACCGGGTGGTTTAGGCTTATTACACATCTTTCACACCCTTTAGGCCAGGGAATTCATTCCTATGTTGATCAGGTACATTCAACAGTTCAGTACTCTTCGTTTGATAACGCGGTTTCAATTGTACAAAGGTTAGGGAGAAATGCTCTTTGTGGAAAGTGTGATGTAAAATCGGCGTTTCGATTGTTACTTATTTATCCAGGCTGTTTTGATTTGCTGGGCATTACGTTTAAAGGGAAACTTCGCGATTTTTTACATGTTAGCTAAATATGTTCCTGATGATATAAAATACATATTCACAAAGTTTTATCGACATATTTCCACAAATAACGAAGCAAATCGCAAATTTGTAATTTTAATTTCTAATTTTTCAACTAGTTTGTGACGTTTTAAACTAAAAATGCATTGTGGGATTGAAATTTAAAGTCTGGGTCGCTGATGTTAAATTCGCTTCATTTAAAGCGCTCAGAGGACTGTAATTGAAATCTAATAACCGTTGGAAAATTAAATACTGAAGTGGACAGCTACGTACCTTTTTGACAAACAACTATTTTAAATGAACAAAATGTTTCATTTCCTTTATATTTACAACGGAAAGAGTGTTTTATAACAGTCACCTATATTCGCTATATATCGGATCCCTTTTACAATTATGTTCATTTTGTTTTACTACTAATGTGCTGAAAATATAATGGATAATTTTGACAACGCGTAACTTGTGTATTGATTTCTAGATTCTGTTTTAATCCCTTTTTTATAATCATTATTCGGCATGCTGTTTCCTGTTATTTTGATCTCCGCATGTAGATGTGCGCTTGTGTGTTTTCTAGCCGGAGGGTAAAATTATACAGGTGTACAATTCAATGTGACCGGATTAATAAAATGGGAATTTGAATACACACTATTTGCTTTCCAAGACGAGTTGGTAGATCGTTTATTATCTATTAAAGATAAAATATTCTTAAAACATTAGAATAAATATAATGTTGAAATAACAGGAACAATTTATGTTTTAGATAATAAAAAAGTATACACCATCCTTGAAATTATAAGTTTTCATTATGAGAGGCGCCAAATTGGCCTAACTATATATAGCTGTCTCATCATAATAATTTAACGATCGATGTTCATAAAAGATGTTTTAATTTTAATTTTAAATAAAATGATTATGATTTTACTCAATCATTATTTTAACAGTCGGTGTTCATAAAAGATGTTTTAATTAATTTAATTTTAATCAAAGGATTATGATTTTACTCAGTCATTATTTTAACAGTCGGTGTTCATAAAAGATGTTTTAATTAATTTAATTCTAATCAAAGGATTATGATTCTACCCAATCATTATTTTAAGTCGGTGTTCATAAAAGATGTTTTAATTAATTTAATTTAATCAAATGATTATGATTTTACTCAATCAATATTTCTTTACTTTTCTTTTGTTCAACGTGTGTTGTTTGTTTGGGAACATTTCTATATAAAGCACCGAAATTAACGTTTTAGATATAGCTTAAATATGTCGAGCTCAGGTACGGAAAGTGACTCTAGCGCCTCAAGTGATGTAGATTTCGACGACTATGGAGAGTTCGGTTACCAACTTGAACCAGAATATACGGAAGAAGAACTCAGACAAATGGAAGAGGCAGCGAGTGCCCAAAGTCGGGAAATAGAGAACAACCCACGTCAGAACGACACAAATTTGATATCCACTGATATTCATTTAGACAAAAGTTCGGAAGAGATCATGATCATGAGCGGTATAAACAGATGAAGGGCAGTCAAAAATTAAAAAGAGATTAGGCCACACCAGATTTACTTCTTGTTCTTCGGATTTTGTGCTAAAAACGTTGTCCAGAGCGAGCAAGTGATTAAAAAATGTTAATTTCTTTTCCTTTTTTTGCTTGTCATTTTTGATGAGCGAAACGTAAAATATTATGCGAAAAATATAATATATTTTTCATGTATTTTCAGAAGCGAGAGACCATATTTTAATTTGAAATATTTTATTCTTCAATAAATTAAGGCAAATAATTCCTGAAGTAAGAAGTGAAATGCGGGATTTACTTATTTTTATCTTCATTCTGAAAACGACAGGTACATTCACACCGGTTCACTCAACAGGGTACCTAATATTGCGTAATGAGTTTAGGTCCACACAGGAAATCGCCAGGCAGAATATACAAGTGTCATTTTACATCCGGTCGACGGGCCTCTGACTGAATACATGTGTCACAATATTTGGCAATAATCAGAAACGCAATGCACATTTTGTGACCCGTTAACTAACTAAACTTTTACCCCTAAGGGTTGAAGGCATGTACAAGGAATATATACAAACAACGTACACAAGTCAAATAGACAAAAAAATAATAAGAACAGAAAATAAAATGTAAACAAATTACGCTTCCCGTGACTAGAATAGCAGATGCAATACACATTTTAAAGGTTCTAATAAGTGATCAAAATACACGATCCTGATCACGTGGAAGTATACATTAGGAATGGGTGCATATTAATGCACACTGCCGGATCAAGGGGATGTTCGACAATTTAGCAAAATTCGTGTATAAATTGGGTAAAAATTGGCAAACAAGAGCCTGGCACCCCGTTTTCAAAACTGCTGGATCCGCACCTAATGCAACAATGATTCATGGGCTATTTTCACCAAACAATCTTAAGATTACCATTGATCGTGAGCTATATTGAATTGTTCACACTTTTATCTTGATTTTTTTGTGCCCCATCAGAATGATGGAGCAACAACCAAAATAATGAAATAAAGCAGGGTGAACAGGGCAGGGTAGAAATTCTTCTTGCAAAATAGACCAAAAACCATTCGTATGCAATTTTTCCTTATAGAAATAGAAATTAAAATAAGTTTATTAACCAAATCAGGGCCCCAGGAGGGCATATACAAATAACAATTATGATTGGTACACAACAACAATACATCAAACTAAATATTCGCGGTGAAATATCAATAATTGTGATGAACAAATTTTCTATGACTGTTCTGAGATTAATCAGAAGGATCCACCAGTTCGAAAGACGTGATTACAATAAACAAAATATGTTACCCAGAGACATATATGTCACGCTTTGTTTTTGTATAATAAACTTATTTATAATACTCATCGTCTGTAATTGTCAAATGAAATCTATTACAAATTATATGTTTACATAACCCTCTCAATTGTATGGCTTCCTACCCAGTAACTTTCTGTGCTTTTAGCTTATGTGTATCTTTATTGTAGTGCATGCACGATCGATTACAAAGTGCGATCTTACTGAATAATGTCATTAAAACAATTTTGCCCCGTGGTATAGGCCTTTTTGGATTTTTTTTTAACGAATTCAGGGCATTGTTCCGATGTCCGTTCTTTTTTTAGCTTAATTTCGTAGTTCTTCAAATTTGGAAAAACATCTTTTGTAAATGTGTCTCATTAAAGACGAACCTTTCCCCCCGATTCATTTATTTTGCCATAATCTATAGAAGCAAAACGTAAATCTGCAAAAAGTGATTGTGTAATAAATTCATATATTTAGAATAATAAGAAAAATGAAAAGAATTACCATCAAGTTAAACAACCGTACGCCTGACAAGCCATATCGACACTGAATGAGGACCCTGGTTTGTCACGCTTGTATTGGGGCGTGGTGGTATTTAGACGTCACGTGATAATTGGTATTGAGATGCTATCAAAATGGCGACTTCCATGTATCGTTGACAGAATTTTAAAATCGATTTCATTCCCTTATCCAACATAATAAAACGCTAATATACATATAAACATCCATATTTATACATCAGGAAAAACATATAATTTTTTTTTTGCGAAGTTTCCCTTTAATGGGAATTATTATATTGATAAAATGCTCCCTATGGGGTTATCTTAGTCTTGTGCTTACTTTGAGAAGTTTTCTTCATTTGTTGAATGGGCTGTAAAGCATGAGTAATAGCCAGGACCTAGACCATTACCTGGATGACTTTTTCTTTGTTGGGAAACCTGGTACAAATGATTGCCAAATTTTAATGGGGACTTTTTATTCGATTTGTAAACGTTTAAACGTCCCTGTTGCAGAGGAAAAAAAATTTGGCCCATCAACTACAATTGAATATTTGGGTCTAGCCATTGACACACAAACAATGGTAATCAAAATTCCAAAGGACAAAATAGATGAACTCTGAAAAAATTTTGTTTGTGTTGAACAGCAAAAAAGTGACGCTTAAACATCTTCAGTCCCTTGCTGGTTCATTAGCCTTTTGCCCATTAGCACTCCCTGTAGGTAGAACATTTTCAAGGCGAATATACGCATCACTGTGTAAAGCATCTAAACATCATCATTTTATTCGTGTAACCAATTCTATGAAAAGTGATCTGTTGGTTTGGAAAGAGTTTCTCCACAATTTCAATGGCTTGTCATACATTCCAGAAAAAAATTGGTCTACTAACTACGATTTGCAGCTGTTTACAGATAGTGCCGGTATCGAAACAAAAGGGTGTGGTGCTTTTTACGCAGGGAAATGGGCACATCTGCAATGGCCTACAGAATGGAAATCTACTCCATTATTAAGGGACATAACCTATCTTGAGTTAATACCAATTGCCTTGGCTATTTTCTTGTGGGGTCAGGCATTTAGAAATAAAAAACGTCATATTTTTCTCAGATAACGAAGCAGTCGTTTCAATCTTAAATAGCAAGACATCAAAATCGAAAACTGTTATGTCTCTACTGAGATTCATAATCTATTGTACCTTAAAGTTTAACATTCAGTTGAAATCAAAACATATTTCATCAAAAGATAACAAAATTGCTGATTTTATTTCTCGTGGGCAGGTCGAACGATTCAGGAAGTTGGTGCCATTTGTCGAGCTTTACCCATGTCAAGTTCCTGCAGAATTCTGGAGCCTTTTGTACTAGATGCAAATGCAATGTTTGAGGCATCCCTAGCACAAAACACTTGGAAATCTTATGAGAATGGACTGAAATCATTTAACGAATTTCGCTCAATGCACAACATGTCTCCTATATCGCCTCCTCCTGTTTGGCATATTGCAAATTTTATTGCATATTTAGCAAATAAGTCATATTCTCCTTCTACCGCAAAATTGTATGTCGCAGCTTTAGGCTTTGCATTGAAATGCAAAGATATTAGACACCACACAATCTTTTATAATCAAGCAAATGTTGAAAGGCATGACTAGATTATATGGCGTACCAGATGTACGGCTTTCAATCAGTATCGAAATGATAAAAAAAATTCCGAAAGCTTTGTCACATACCTGTTCATCAAAATACGAAGCAGTAATGTTCACTGCTGCATTTTATTTAGCATTTTCTGAGGGTTGGCGAATTTACCTGTTCAAATTCTTCAGAAGTACAGAAAATAATGAAAGTATCAGATTTGCATATTAGCAATATAGACCAAACTCTAACACTTAAATTAAAATAACCGAAAACAGATCAAATGGGCAGGTCTTCCGATTAACAATTGAACCAAACAATGGTATGCCAATCTCTACATTTAATGTTTTAAAAGAATTTCTACAAATTCGACCAGTTTTGGATGGTCCATTGTTCTGTCATTTGAACCGAACAAACTTAACAAGGAAACAATTTGTGCATGTTTTACATGCATCGCTCAAATTTATGGGTTATACTACTGACAAATTTTATACGCACTCCTCCCGAATAGGTGCAGCAACTTATTAATCAAAATTAGGCTATAGTAATGAAGAAATTAAAAAAAGGCGTCGGCGGTTTTCAAACTCTTATGAACGGTATATTCGATTTTAATTCAGTTTTAATATTCTATTAGGAATGAACATAGTGTGGATAGTGTGATGTTCCTTAATACAAAATGCATTTGAGCACACCAGTAACAGACCAACTGGTGCAAACCTTGGCCTGGAGAAATACGGTGTCCAGCTTGTGTGGGTAGGAATGAGAGGCATGAAATGGGAAAATTTGATGTCACTGATCTCGGGTCTGTTAAATTGTTATGAATTACCACATGCAATTATGATACACTGTGGGGGGAAATGATATAGGAAATTCGAAAACCCCTTGCGGTTTACTTATACACCAGATGAAAGTGGCATTTGCTCATATATTGTTTGAATTACCTGGTACCACAATTATTTGGTCTTCTACCATTTATAGGCAATGATATATTCATTAATAGCATACAAGGTGCTTTAGAAACATTCTTTTCCAACCCACACACTCACATTTATCCTTATGACTAAACTGGTAATTTGTCAACTGTATTTCTAAATTTCTTGGCAGTGTTCATACTTTCAACGTATTGAGTGAAAGTATTTTCATTGGCGGATTTTGAAATACAGCTAACCGCTTTGGATCGTCCAGCAGTAGTTCTACTATTGGATCACCCATTAGTATTCATTCTTCATCATTTGTGATGGACTTTTTGAATTGTTAATTGAAATATTGAAATAATAAAGCCATGACAAATTACCTGCCAAGCATGAATTTGTTTTATTTTGCATTGAATATACTTGAATTAGTTGAATTATAATCTTAGTAACTGAGCTATATGAATCTGGATTGAATATCAGATATTGAGGTTTGATTGATCATAGCTGAGATGGTAAACAAATTGTGAATTTAGCGTTATTGGTATATAGAGAAGGTTTACATGAAGACTCTTGGAATAATTTAGCTAGCATCTTTTATTGGGTGTTTCATTTTATTTGTTCATGGTATTGAATGACTGCTGGAACTAATCTTTGAGAATATATCTAATAAATAATAGGTTATTCTGATCTTTGATTTCCATATATGTTATTAAAATCATGTATTTGAAATATGTTTATAATCAGTCAGCAGCAGCATTATCGTGTGGCCTTTCACTTTGCATAATTTATAGTCTGTTTGTCCTTTATATGAAATGATACTACGAATTATACAACATTTTATTTCTCTATATTATTTCTGTTTTCATGTAATCTTCTGTAATACCTCTTAATAATAGAGGATATTTTCATGGCAAGAAAATGTTCTATAGAATACAGAGATGTTCATAAATTATATTATTTGGCTGATATGTATAATTTTTTGCAGATTTAAACTTTGCTATTGTAAATGAGACGAAATGGAATTTCCTTCAACCATATACACATTGATTCAATAAGTTTACTCGTGAATATCTTTATTAATTAATTTAGCTTTGCGATACAACATCATCCAATAACATACTGTATAGGGTCACGTCATGATTCATATCTGTGGTTGAAATACGATCCAAAGGTCATTCTTTTTTACTATGTAACACATATAGATCTCCGTGTACAGATATTGATTACTAGACACGATTAACATACGCAATAAAGTTGGCCCTTCAGGTAAATGAAAACATCATTATCACGGGCAATCTGAATTCAAATCTATTGTGTTCAAACAGCAACAAACTTATTGACCTTGTGAATATTTTTAATCTTAAGAATGTGATTGATAAACCTACCAGGATAAGTGGTAATACTAGTACTTTATTAGACCCCATTATTCTAAGCGATACTTTGAACTGTAATTATTCTGATGTACTTAAAATACCAAGGCATATAAGCGACCACGATGCAGCAATTGCATTCATTCAATGCCCAAAAGCTACATCGAAATCATTTACAAGAGAAATCTGGTTATACGACCAAACTGATTTTGTTAGATTTAATCAGATGCTAACTGATATAAATTGGAATGAAAAACTTTGTAATTGTGATGATGTAGATGATATGTGTGAAGAATGTTCAAAAACTTTCCTTCAAATCTCAAGTGCATGTATCCCTTCAAAAACAATATTGATACGCGAAAAAGACAAACCATGGTTCAGTAACGAAATACGAAAAGAAATCCGCATACGTGACCGGATTAGGAAAAAATTATTAGAATCTCAAAACGAAAACAACATTATTAAATATAAAAAACAAAGAAATAAGGTAAATAATATGAAAAAATAGCAAAGGAGAAATTTGAAAATAATTTAGACAACTTTTTATTAAATAACTCTTCAAACCCCAAAAATGAATTGGAAAATAATGAAGATGTTAATCAAATCTAACAAAGGAAATTATTGCATACCCCCACTCCGGAATTCAATTAATGATAAAAATATTGATGATATTGCTTATGACGATTCGGACAAATGCGAGTTATTGAATAAATATTTTAGCTCAATATCAAAACTGGACGAAGAAAATGTTACTCTCCCACAGTTTGACTCAAAAACAAATAATATTATTCACGAAATACATATAACAGAGAACGAAATTATTGATGTTATTCAAATTCTTGACCCAAACAAAGCAACAGGACCAGACAAAATAAGTCATAAAATGCTTAAAATTTCTCCTGAGAAAATTGCAAAGCTCCTTCTAATAATATTTAATAAATCTTTACAACAGAGCAAATATCCTTCTAATTGGAAGAGTGCTCATGTTATTGCAATTTTCAAAAAGGGTGACACATCCCTACCCTCCAATTATCGCCCGATATCTTTAATAAGTTGTGTAGGTAAATTAATGCAACGAATAGTTTATAAGCATGTTTACAATCATCTTGTTAATAACCATCTCATATATAAATACCAATCGGGGTTTTTGCCAAAACATTCCACTGTCCATCAACTATTAGAACTATACAATTCGATCCTAAACTCTCTAGAAAAAAAAGAATTTAGCTGCTTCGTCTTTTGCGATTTTTCTAAAGCTTTCGACAAGGTTTGGCATAAAGGTCTTATTCACAAAATGAATTCATACGGAATTCAAGGGAAGTTAATAAAATGGTTCGAAAACTATCTGTTCAAAAGAAGACAAAAAGTAATTAATAAAAACTCTTGGTCAAGTTTCGAACCTGTCTCAGCTGGTGTACCCCAATGGTCGGTATTGGGTCCCCTCATGTTTCTAATATACATAAATGATATAGGAGAAAAACTTATATCGTTGAGTAGATTATTTGCTGACGACACATCACTCGGATATTCTAGTCAAAGTGTTGATCAAATAAAAACTGCAATCAATCATGATCTACTCGAACTAAATGCCTGGTCTAGTAAATGGCTAATGTCATTCAATTCCGAAAAAACAGAAATCTTGTTTTTCTCCAATACGGGTAACATAGACAACATCGAATGATCTTTTAATGGCAAAAGTATCCCTTTATTTACTAGCCATAAGCATCTGGGAGTTATCCTCTCCCAAAATGCAAAATGGAACGAACATTTAGAAAATATGATAACAAATATAACCAAACATTGAGGTATATTACGGAAATTAAAATTCAATCTAAATAGATCCAATTTAGAAAAAATGTATTTAGTCTACATTCACCCCCTTTTTGAATACGCTTGTGAAGTCTGGGATAATTGTGGAATTGGCTATTCAGACAAATTAGAAAAACTTCAATTAGACGCTGCCAGAATTGTAACAGGTTTACCCATTTTTACAAAATCGGAGTATTTATAAGCTGAGACAGGTTGGGAAACACTATCAGAGCGGAGATACCGCAGAAAACTCCAATTAATTTTTAATATAAAATGTGGAATGGCACCTGAATACTTGCGTCATCTAGTTCCCCCAACTATTCAGAGTACTACTATATACCCTTTGCGAAATGGTGATAATTTAATAGTTCCTTTCTGTAGACTCTCTATAACCAATTCGTCATTTATTCCTTCCATAGTTAAAGAATGGAATAAACTTGACATTGCAATCAGAAAATTAGATTCATTATCCAAATTTAAAAACGCTATTCGTATTAACAGCCAATCAAAGAAGATCTCAGTTCTCAAACTTTATTACTATGGCCCTAGAAAGTTAAACGTGATCCTAACACAAATTAGATGTACAGCTTCTTTCCTCAACCATGATCTACATAAGGTTCATATTTTATCTAGCCCAGCGTGTAGCTGCGGTGCCCCCCAAGAAGATGCGAACCACTTCTTTTTTGTTTGTACCAAATATTCTGAAATAAGAAATGAACTGTTTCTCAGCATAAGCGATTTGTCTCAATCGATCAATACTTCACTTCTCACTTCAGGAAGTGAAACCTTAAGCTATGCAGATAATTGCTTTATTTTTTATTCAGTTTTCCGATTCATATAAAGGTCTAAGCGATTTCTAATCGTTTAATGTACTAACCAAACATCATCCGGCATCCATACACACACACACACACACATACTTTTTCTTCATTTCTTTTTACTCGTTTACTATTTTCAGCTATATTATATGATAAAATTGTATTTTTCTTGTTTTCTTGTGCATTCTCAATATAGTGTAATAATGATTGTATATGTAGGAGAAGACTCCATAAGTTGGTAAAACTTGTGTCTGATCCTCTTTGTATCATTGATCAAATAAAGTAATTATAAACTATCAGTGGTGAACCTACCACTTAAAATCTAGTACATGCCAAAAGATGTTGTCCAATTGGTCAATGTACAGCTGTCTTGCAAATGATTGGACGGTCAAGGATGAATGAAAGGTCTCCTGACATGACCACAAACGGGATGTTGTTGGATTGTTGGATGTTAGTGTGTTGCCAAAGAAATTAATTGAAAAAAACATTCTGATTATGATCATTTATTTATAAACGGTTCATTCATTTTCGAAACATCAGTAACACTTGAAAATCACATACATTCGTTAAAATAAAATATTGAATGCAGTGTTATATACGAATACATCAATAAAATAGAGTTGCAACAATATTTAAAATAAACAAAACAAGCAATAAAAATATAGAAAAAATACTACACTGAAGCCTGTCTAACACGAGCCAATTTGGGGCCAACATCTGTGTTCGTAATAACCAGGTGTTCTCTCTATAAAGGTCAATTTAACAACACTTTCCTATATTGGAGATTTACTTAAAGTTCGGTTTATACAGGATTTCAGCTTATAAAGTGTTCAGTTTAGACAGGCTTCATTGTATTTACATAAATATATTGCTATGGCAGTGTAATTCTTAATAATTTATATTATTATTATTATTATCATTATTATTATTTTTATTATTATTATTATTATTATTATTATTATTATGGTATTTTCTACACATTTCCTCTATTAATAAGCTCATAAATAATGTTATACTCCTTAGTCCTTCTGCCTGTGCCATTCTATATTTGCCTGACATTTCGGTATTTTCTACTTGACCAATCTGTGATTGTCATATGCAGTTGTTGACGGATACGGGGGTGGTTGTGCAATTCCCATTGTTGCAGGGTTTGTTCCATCTGTTGTGTAAGGTGCTATACCATTATTAACTGGATGTGGTTGTGGAGGACAATTGTTGGTGGTATCAGGATTTGGTGTTGTCAAACCAGCTTGTGGTGCTGACGATGGTTCTGAGCATTGCTTGTCGAGTGCATCCGTAGTATTGTATGGCATTGCTGTACTGGGATACGTTGGAGGTTGTTGTGTATCTGAGAAAAAAACCCACCATTAAAGTACATTGTACACAATAATGTAAGATAGATAGCATACGAAATTCAATGATATACTTTTTCATAAATATCATTAGATCTCCTGTTTTAACTATGACTTAAATATCTTAAAATCTAACAAAAACCTAACAAAACATTTACGACGTAATGTTAATTGTATTCATTTCCTTCATGGTGGTGTAATGGTTAACGTGATCGCCTCGAATGCGATATATCATGGATTCGATCACCGTCGGGTAAAATAAAAGACAATACAAATGGTATTTTCTGCTTTTGCGCTATGCGCGCAGCTTTAAGGAGTAAGATGAAAGACTGGTTGGATCGTAATCAGGTTAATATGTTCGAGTGGAGCCACAGGCCTACTCTCAGACTGTTGTTTCAGTGAGCTAGCACAATAAATAAATTAAGCGTTGTGGTCTAGTACAAGGGGGACATCATCATCATTACATTGAATTTAACTTGTTCCTGCCATGATATTGCTGCTCATTGTGGCATTTAACAACAATTACTCACTCGCTCTTCATTAAACAACGTATTTTTTCTAATGTTTTGACAACATTTTATGAACACATTATTTACAAATATATTGGTATTGTTGTAAATATGTTTATGTTGTCATTTATTTTTGTGATTGTATTTGGTCTTATTGCGGGGAAACGAATCTGGGCAGGTTTGTTTATCGTTTGTTTATATATGTATTGCCGTTGGAGATCCAGTTATCAAAAAGAGGGGAGGATTGTGATCCCATTAACTGGCATAACCCCGCCACATGTTTGTGCCTGTTCCAAGCCAGGACATGGATTTTCAACGACATATATCGTGATCTATTTTTTATCTGTTCAATGAGTTATGTTTAGGTAAGAGGTGATTGTTAGTTTTGTTGATATTGGTGGAGTCGATGGCCATCAATGTTTAAACTCTCTGTTCATAATGATACAGCAGACGACAATCACTCACGGTAAACGTTTGGTTCCACAGGTGCCACTTCTGTATCAGTATCTCTGCTCTCACCTGTTTGTTTCCATTTGCAAAACATGTATAATGCTATGAGACCATTATAACAACAACTCCGCCAAAAATAAGTCCAATTGTCCACCCTGACAATCTAAAATATAACAATAACATGAAAATACATCTTTAACCAGCAACAGTTGAGCATTTCGTCTAATATGGTATATATTTGTTTCATGTATCACAACCAAAATGTGCAATGACTATTATTAATGGAACAGTGTAATCACAAATCCTCATTAGACTGTAATTGACAACTTAATGAGCGAGTGAAAGTATTGTCTACGTGGTTGAGAGCCTTTCTGAATTGACTCACAGGAGCATAACATATAACGACATAATCAACGTCTTTTGTTCATGCCATTCCAGAACAAAATTATAGATCCTCTTTTTACTCTGTCGACTAATATGTCACATGTTACTACCAATAAATGAAATAGTAGATACATGTACAACATGTACATTTTCTTAGTTGATTTATTAGATATATTTATTACTGTTATTGCTATTAATTTACAGTTCCTAAATAATGTAATTATCATCAAATCTAAGGTTCTCTGAAAATTAAACCAAACAGTGTTAGAATTAGATCTTTGAGCTGACACATTTTGTTCTTCCCTCGACGGGATTTGAACTCGCACCATTGATACACTGCAGCACCAATCGCTTAGTATTATGTGTAGCGCCCTAGACCACTCGGCCATAGCCGCTATATAAAAAAATATAGAGTGGAAGTGTTGCCTTGTCTCGTAAGGAAATTCTAGCGATAGACATAAGACATGTGTCTAAGCGTGTGTAGATGGTACATATATACTTAATATTATAATTTGACAGCAATCTAACTCCGCAATTTTAACACATTTTATAGGATGATGAAGAATTCATTGTACAGTCACAGGAAATAAAGTATATTATCATATACTTACTCAAGATATGCTTAATTTTGCGGCTGTATCCCGGAACGCCAACATTTGGAAAGATCAAAGAAAGTTGTCCTTCCTAATTAAGGGGGATTAAGGGGTCTCATTAAGGGTGGATGATCAGAGCAATCACAGGTAAATAAAGGTAAATTTGATTCTCTTATTTGTATTTTCTATATAAATGTTATCAAATAAAATACGAAAACATAATAATCAATGAATATTTATTATTAAATTTTAAAACTATAATATAAGCACACATGAAAAATGAAAAAAATAATAATGAATATTTATTATTAAACAAGCATACACAGTTCTAACGAATTACCTTTTCAAATGTAGGAGGAGTTGTGCATACAAACTTCTGTGACAGACGGACAAACCAGACAAAAACAATATTATAAAATATCAATCAAACTTCAATCAAGATATTTTGCATATTACATTAGTTTTCTGTCTTTGGTGTGGATTTCATTGATAAGCACACATGAAATATGAAAACATAATAGTTACTATTTATATTAAATTTTCAAACTATATAAGCAGACATGAAATATGAAACATAATAAAGATTCTTTTTAGACGACTTTTTAACTGTGTCAATAACAGGTTTCATACGTATTATGTGAAATATGATAAAATGGATCTTACCTTTTAGCTGATGAGATGATAATTTTTTAGAATTAGTGGTGAAATGCATATTTTTATATCTAAAGTAGTCAATCAGATGCGAATCTATAATTTGAATGAACTTTTTAAATGGCGACACGGTTGGGGGAAACAGATGTGAAATACAGCAAAGTGATATGATATACAATTTTAGACTATCCTATTCATTTAATTAACTTTTAGCAGCAATCTGACAAATTGTAAAATCTTAACTGTATATAGAAGTATTTTTATGCTAAGTGTGTGTGGGTAGGACTCCACTCTATATATGTGCAAAAACATCGAATGGTGGAGGGAATGCGAGCACTGTACATAAACGGAGCACCTGTTCTACATACTGACGTATGGTTCTCCTACAGAGGGGGTTGCAGATAAAGAAGAAGAAGAAGAAGAAGAAGAATGAATATTTATTTTTCAATCTTAAAAGTATATATATGAAACATGAAAACATAATAATAAACTTTAAAACTATTATAAGCACTACATTTTGAATTATATAAATGTCAATGATGTTGGTATTTAGCTTGGATGGGGAGCCCTTGGACCATCTGCTCTCCATATGTTAAAGTTTTAATTAATGGCTTATTTTCTTATTGGTTTTAAAAAAAAAATACAACAAATAAATTATAATATTTCTCATTACTTTGTCAATTTCTTTATTTCAATTTTCTTTTTAAAATCAATATATTTTACTTCATTTTCATTATATTTTAATTAAATATAGCATGTCATATATCACTTATTAATTACTTTTTTAAAACTAAATTACAACAAATATATTATTTTATTTCTCATTAAACTTGTCATTTTCTTTATTTCAATTTCAATATATTCGAAATGCAGCAAGTCATATATCTAGGGGGTGTAATAACCTGATCCGTATTACATTGGGGGGGGGGGGGGGAGTTGCAATAATGTGTACCGTATTACTTCTAAATGGGGACCGGAAATTTTGAATTATATCGAATATTTCCGTTTTCACAATAATACGTTTTCTTTGTCTGATCAGTTTTCGTTATTAGTGTAACTTGACTTACTTCCGTCGTCTGCTACTGTCAAAATAGATAACGGAGAAAACATGGAAAATGCTCGTTATCCAATGAATGATAACCGCTGGTTTCATAAATCAAATGAAAAACAGAAACACAAGTAGGAAAATTGAGTATGATCTGAAATTAATCAAAAATGACTTCGTATCCATAAATACATAATATGACATTATTGCATCATCAAGCTATGGTTTCTGAAAATGACCAGCTCTTACAAATACGCATTAAAGTACAGACAGTATTCTGACACTTCCGATTTTTCCTATATATTTCATATAAAACTACAGTTTTTAAAAAAATATTATCTTTAAGTCAATTCATGTCCGATTTCGATAATTATTTTATCAACAAAAGCAGAAAGATATGTACATTTGCAGTTTATAGTATTAATTTTGAAATAACTTTTTGCAGCATGTTTGTCAAATCGCCATGATTTAAACACAGACTTAAATAATATGTCAGCAAAAGTACTATCATTGCATTTTGCTTCGAAAAAAAAATGAATGCAGTTGTGTTAATACTACTGCATTCATTGTGTTTTCTCAAAATGTTTATCATAGAAAATTATTTCGAAATTATAGAGTAAAAATACATTAAATTATGTTTTGCATTGATACAAAAATGATAAAAATCTGACATGAATTGACTTCAGGGTAATTTTTTGAAAAATATGAAATATATAAGGAATATTGGAATCGTACAAATACTTTTGTCCACAGTCTGTATATGATAAATATGTTATGAAATGACATTTTTCATGTTACACGCCATATCAACCCTGACCCATATTAGCACTCGGGCCTTCCTCCCTTGGGATAATACGGATGTCTCGGGTTGCCATGACATGTACCGGTAATATGAAAAATGCAATACAATAAGCTATAATTATACAAACATCTAAGCATACAATCATACAATATATCTTTCCCACTCAGTGCCGGATTTAGGACAAATGAGGCCCTGTGCTAGTTAAGTTATGAGGCCCCTTACTTGGGTCTTGAAGGAGGTAAACCTGGTAGGCCTACACAGGCAGTCAACTCTATCAGTATGTCTGGAATCGCTCCGAAACAGAACGTCTTCAAATTTAAAATTGTACCACATAAGCAAAAATCCATGGCAAAAAAAAAAAAATTGGCAGGAAGATGGGCCTCCTGGCCAACTGGGCCCTGTGCTTAACCACACCTAAGCACAATGGTAAATCAGGCACTGGTCCCACTGGATCTCAAAGTTACTAGAAATACTAAGTTAATACTATATATATATATCCATATCAACAAAGAAGACATGTTCCGGCAGAATTGCAAGATGTGATGCTGGAGAGGCACAGTAACGTGACAAGGCTCAATAGGCCATTACAACCCTCCCCTCCCCCTCCCCGGGGATTACAGGATACTAATACGGTACGTACTTACGAAAATCAGAAAGAGTTGTATAATCTATATGTTATATGAACTTACCTAGAGCTGCTACTGCTAAAGCTATTGTAATAATAGTAATAATTATAATAACTATAACTATAACTATAATAACGATATCCACCAAAGCAGGGTGAAACTAAAAAATGTAGAATATTAATTGATAAAAATGCAAACGCGAAACTGAAATTCTTGGCTAAAATACTACCGTGACTATTTAATTTTGAAATACAACCCCTCCCTCTCCAAAAAAAAAAAAACTAAACCCCAAGAATAACAGACATGACAGGTGATTGAAGTTATATTAATTAATATTTGATAGTAATTGGGAAAATAAAGTAATTAAGGAATTATTCCCTCGTAGTTTTCAATCATTAACCATCATCCAAATATACAAAACAGTCAATGATTTTCACTATGACATACATAAAATTATAAGATAATAGGATACATATTATATTATCTGACAACCACGTAGCATATAATTAAACATAAACAATGCAATGAATTGCTATAAAACAAGAGCATTTCTGTAAATGACATAATTATCCTTAGAGTTTAACTGTAGCCTTGGACACAGTGTCTTTGAGTGTTTAGTATATTTGTCTAATACATTTCTATATCAGATGATGTTCGTGTTGTTTAATAGTACGTTGTAGCACGACAGGTGTCACTAGAGGGGCAAGGACTGCTAACCCTTCCGGTACAGCTCACTTTACCCCCTATTTTGTTTTATTATTACATTTATTTTCCTGTTTACATATGACCTCAGAAGTCCAAGAAAAATCAAAAATGCATACAATGTGAAGACTCTATTTTGGCATCACATAAAATGTATAAATCTACCAGTAACTGATTATATAACATTGTCGGAATCCTCCGATAGCTGGTACTGCAGTAGATGCATCCTTACCGAATTTACAGACTCATTTTTGGAAAAGTCATTATGGGACCGACCATTTAACTTGAAAGGGAGGGGGTTATGGTTTTTTGTTTCGTTCAGAATTTTTTTTTTCGGACAACACAAGAGTTAGAATATTAATTTTTTTTCTAGAATTCCACATTAGGTTATATGACAAAAACTCTGAATCAGATTATTTTTTTCCCTCCATCAAAATCAGAATATTTTTTTCAGCAACAATGGGAATCAGAATATCTTTTTAGAAAAAAACCATAACTCTCCCCCCCCCCCTCTTCAAGTTAAATGGTCGTTCCCTAAATGAAAGGGACATAGATAAATCAGCTGATTCTGATGATTATCACCCTTGTGACAATTTATCAACATCCGATGTAAGCATATCCGAAACACATGGTCACGATAACAGGGACGAATTTCCAAATTACCAAGCTGACGATTGTATTTATGATGTTTTTGACCAGATTAAAGACCTAAAGCCTAAGCATCCAAATAAACTTTTAGCAGCCTATCTTAACATAAACAGCTTTAGATATAAATATAGCCATATTCAGGAACTGTTGGTAAATAATACTGTAGATGTGCTGTTCTTGGCTGAGACTAAAATTGACGGAACATTCTGTGACGCCCAATTCACCGTTGATAATTATCATTTCTGGAGAAAGGACCGTACCACACACGGAGGACTTGCAGACAGGAAAAATAAATTAGAATTTCAATGTATTGAATCAATCTCTGTAGAAATCAAAATAGGTAGTGACAAATGGCTTAATATAATAGGGGTATATAGGCCACAAACAATAAATGAAATTTTCTTTAATAATAATTTCATCAAAACATGTCATCAAATTACAACAAAATATGATAATTGTATGTGTATAGGTGATATAAATTATGACATGTTAGTATCTGAGAAATCTTCAGCTTTAGCACATATATGTGATATTTTTGATTTTCATAATTTAGTAAAAAATCCTACATGTTTCACAAAACAAGCAGCTCGAAGTTTGAATGATGTTATTCTTACAAATACACCTAAACAATGTATGAACATTTTGAATTTCAACTGTGATATTAGTGATGTTCACAATTTTATATCAGTCCAATTCAGGGGAATGTACAACAGAGAAAACCTGTATTCAAAAACTATAGAAGGTTCAACAAATTTTCAGAGGAAAAGTTTATTTCAGATCTAGAAAAAAATGATTTTGACACTTTAATATCAGACAATAATATTGATATTGCATATAATAACTTTGAATTTGCAATCACAGAAACAATAAATACACATGCTCCTATGCAAAAAAAGGAAAGCTGCCCCTAAACCAGCATGAATAAGGAACTCAGAAATGCTGTATATAAAAAGAGGATGTTGTATAACAAATTTCTTCAATGTAGATCTGATAAAAATTGGGAAGAATACAGAAAGCAGAGAAACTATGTAACAAAAATAAAAAAGTTGTCTATAAAAAACTATTTCTATGAGAGATGTATAGGAGGACCGAAATCTAGTGACTTTTGGCCGACAATTAAGCCCCTTTTTTTTATCAAATAAAGGAAGTATCTGCAATAAAGACATTATTCTAGAAGAAAATGATAAAATTATAAATGACCAGAATGAAATAGCTACAACTTTCAATAACCTTTTTTTTTTTTATTAACGTTGCAAAAGATATAGGGCCAAAAGATTATGATAATTATGAAGAAAATCATCCAATTATTGTTAAAATAAAAGAAAATAAACCTGAAATAGAAGACTTGAAATTTAGTGAAATTGATGAAACATATGTAACTATTAAACAAATAAATAAAGTTAATATTAAAAAAGCAATTGGCAAAGATGGAATTTCCCTTAAACAAATTTAAAATTTCTAAACCAGCCATAGTAAAACCTATCACTGACCTTATAAATAAAAGCATTAAAACTTCAGAATTTTCTAAAAAGCTGAAAGAGGCTCAGGTCGTACCATGCTTTAAGAAAAATAACACACTGGATAAGAGCAATTACAGGCCGGTCAGTATATTTACTTTTATATCAAAATTTTTTGAACGAGCCATTTATGATCAACTTATTGTCTATTTCAATAATATATTCCATCCTTCTCTGTCTGCATTTCGATCTGGTTATGGATGCCAAACTGCCCTCCTCAAAATTGTAGAAGACTGGAAAGAAGCATTGGACAATAACAAATATGTTGCAGCAATACTAATGAACTTATCAAAAGCATTTGATTGTCTCCCCCATAATTTACTCATAGAAAAATTAAAAACTTACCGCCTCTCTGACAAATCACTAAAATTGTTATTAAATTACTTAGCGAATAGGAAACAGTGTGTAAAAGTGGGTTCATCTTTTAGTAATTGGGAGGAAATTTATAAGGGGTACCTCAAGGCTCAATTTTAGACCCTGTACTTTTTAAAACTGTTCTTAATGATATCTTCTATTTCATAAAGGACAGTTCTCTGTATATCTAGGCAGATGATAACACCCTTGCTTATGCTGGAAATAATATTGAAAAACTCATAACAACTTTAGAAAATAACAGCTTAAAACTAATTGATTGGTTAATCAAATGAAAGTTAATCCTGACAAGTTTCAGGCAATTGCCATAGGTAATAAATCTCATTCTGAAAATATTTCTTTCAATTTAAAAAGTAATATCATTAAATGTGAAGATGAAGTAAAACTTTTAGGGGTCACAATAGACTTTCAGTTAAAATTCAATACTCATATTGCAAACACCTGTAAAAAAGCTTCTAGACAACTAAATGTCCTTAAAAGAGTAGGTAAATATTCAAACTGACTAGGTAAGCTTACAATTTATCACTCCTTCATATTATCAAACTTTAATTACTGTCGAGTTACTTTTGCAACGAACAGAACACAGAAAAGATGGAAAAGATACAGGAAAGAGCTCTAAAATTTATATATGAAGATCAAAATAGCACATATGAGGAACTTTTGGAAAAATCTAAATTACCGTCATTAAAAGTTAGAAGAATCAGGACTATAGCCATTGAAACATTTAAAATTATTAACAAGCAGAGCCCCCTTTATTTACATGATTTAGTTTAAATTAAACAAAATAAATATTCTTTTAGGTATCAGAATACAGCTCATCTCCCACGGGTAAAGACTACAAGGTATGGGTTAAATTCGTTTTTAAGTATTTTGCAGCCAAAACGTGGAATGATCTGCCGGACCACTATAGGAAAGAATCTTCATTTCCACAGTTCAAAAATCTTATTAACTCATGGAATGGCAGATCATGCCACTGCAGTGCATGCTCATAGTTGCTCCCTTGCTTATTTTATTTGCTTTAACCTACTGCTTTTTAATTTTTACTAGTGCTTTAGTGTATGTGCTTTGCTATTTGATAGTGCTTTATAGTATGTGCTTCGCTATTTAATATTTAACTATTTAACATTTTAATGCGCTTGTGTGAATGTATGTTTGCTTGCACTGTATATGTATTGTATGATGTATGTTTTATTCTTGTCATTGTCGGTTTCAAAAGCTCAGTAGAGCTTGTGTTTATATATGTTTATCATGCACCGAATTTAAATAAAGCTTTTGTATTGTATTGTATAGCCGTCCATAGTATTCGACCCATCCGAGTTCGAGGGCTCATCCTTGGCTTGTTATAGGCATATAATTTGCCACATTTACTATATAAATATTAATGATTGTTAAAGTACACAACTATGTAACTGGTGACTCCATAATTATGTTAACTGATATGTTATTTCTCTCAGCAACAGCATAGCATTAGCTGCATTCCTCTGCCTCTGTCTTCTTTCTCTCATCCTCTTGTAACATATGGATAATGTTAAGATACCCATCCAAACAACAAATCCCCCAACAAAAGCTCCAACTGACCACCCTATCCCTCTAAAATATAGTAATAACATGAAAATATATTTTTAATAGCAACAGTTGAGCATTTCGTCTAACATGGTATATATTTGTTAGATATATCACTACAAAGATGTGCAAATGACTATGGTTAATGCACTATTGTGCTATGAGTTTATCACAAATTCTCATTAGATTGTAATTCACAAATAAAATATCGTGTGGAAGTGTTGTCTACGTGTCTGGGAGCCTTTCTGAATTGACTCACAGGAGTATAATATACAATGCCATGATCAACGTCTTTTGTTCAGGCCATGGCAGAAAAAAAAGGATCCTCATTTTACTCTGTCGACTAATATGTCACATGTTACTACCAATAAATGGAATAATAGACACATGTACATTTTCTCAGTTGATTTATTAGATATATTTATTATTGTTATTGTTATTGATTTACAGTTCCTAAATAATGTAATTATCATCAAAACTAAGGTTCTCCTCCCTCAGACATATGTAATCTTAGCCGATTTTGACTATACTGTGTGTAGGCCCATTGGTTTTATTGCTCTCAAACACTTTTGAATTATTTGGCTTGCCAATGTTTCGATATTGAGCGCACCTGATGAAGGTTATACCAGATACGCGTCGTGCGCATTACATTTGATGTCTACGTTGTTATTACATTCATGATGTATTTGTTGATAACATTCAATATACATTATTGGCACAAGGAAAAAAGTGTTGTTTCTATGAATGCTATATATATAAAGTCTAAGGGAATCTACCAACCAGCGAACTTAATGAGTAACAGATCATCGAGACATGACGATGCAGCACAAACAAAATAAATTATAGAAGTCTAGAAGATTGTGCAACGATACCGATACAGATGTTACCAAAAATATATTGACAACATTTTCGATCAACAAATGATCTTCTTCAATGTCTTTCAAAATTAGACTGAGTTTGTAAAGATTAGATGGTATAATGACAACTCACTAAATAGTCAGGTGACAAAGTGTGACGCATTAAAGTAAATAACGATAATCTTTAACATTCTCATATGCGTCACACTTAAATCGTTAATTAAAGGTGGTGAGCACAAATCCTGAACTTTGTGACAGTAGTAAAATATTCCGGTAGAATTACAAGATGTGATATGGGAGAGGCACAGTAACGCGGCAAGGCTCAATAGATCGTTACCGCGCCCCTGTATTACAGGATACTAAGACGATACGTATTACCGGTATGGCGAAAATCAGAAATAGTTTTTATCATGTATATGTTATCGTGAACTTACCCATAGCTGCTTTTACTGCTCCGGCTGCTACTACTGCTCCCGCTGCTACTATAATATGTGACCAGCCGAACTCTACTTCTACGTCCGAAGCAGGGAGAGACTACAAAATGTAGAATATCAAATGATAAAATGCAAAAGCGAAACTGAAAGTCCTGGTCTAGACACTACCGTGAATATTTGATCTTGAAATACAAAAAAGAAATTAAGGAAAAAAGAAATAATAGGTGCTCGAAGTTTTCCAATATTTATTAACATTTGTTAGTCATTGGGATAAACATAAAGGTTAAATTAAGAAATAATTCTCTCGTAGTTTTCCATCATTGACCATCATCCAAATATATAAGACAGTCGATGATTTTAACAATGACATACATATAAGATAATAGGATACATATTATATTGTCTGACAACCACGTAGCATATAATTAAACATAAACAAATCAATGAATTGCTATAAAACAAGAGCATTTCCCTATATGATATAGATATCCTTAGATTTTAGCTTTGGACACGGTGTCTTTTAGTGTTTAAGGGCCCATGTGGCTCAATGAGTTAGGTAGTTGGATTTACCTAACAACTCATACAAGCCTATCACCAATACGGCGTGGGTTCTCGCCCAGCTTTGTAAATTACAATAAGGTGCACTAGACTCGCAGCCGCAAGTGATACAGTTTACCAGTTGCTTGCCCGTGGTCTGTAGTTCTCTCCGGGTACTCCGACTTCTTCCACCACTAAAACTGGTCGCCATGATATAGCTGAAATATTGCTGAAAGTGACGTTAAACACAATAAAATGAAATAAAATAAAATCTTTTAGTGTTTAGTATATCTGTGTGTGGTTCGTCAGTATTAACAAAGTCTAATACATTTTCATATTAGATGATGTTCGTGTTGCTTAACAATACGATGTTGCATGACAGGTGCCACTAGTGGAACAAGGACTGCTAACATTTCTGGTACAGCTGACTTTACCCTCTATTTTGTTTTATTATTTATTTTCCTGTTTACATATGACCTCAGAAATCCATGATAATCCAGAACCTTACATACATTTAATATACATATTGGTTGCATGTAAACACAAAAAGGGATAGAAGAAAATGATGCTTATTTAGTTTGTAGAGCTTCAAATAATAATTTCCCATATTTGTATTTAAAAGGAAATATTTTGTAATTAATGCAGTATTACTTTTCAGTTCTCTTTTTAACATTCTATTGTGTCACAATGTTTATTTTCATATTTGATATTATTTCTAATTTTCCGTATTGCCCAATAAGCCACAAAAAGTTAAAATTGACAAATAGTACTCCATTTATGTTATGTTTATCATACCTATGCCTATTCTTAGTGGTATTCGTGTTGATCCATTATCAGTTTTCTGTGTAGATTTTCTTTCAGCCATTGTATTGTCTGATTTACGACTTCTGATTACCTCTTTTGATCTCTTTAAATTACCAATGAACCAATAAATACAAAAACAAAAAAAAAAATTAAATAGGAAATTCAACGTTCTGTGACAGACACTGAATTTATCTGATTACCCCTATGGTATCTTCAAACTATTCTTGTCGTCAATCTCATAAGATTGTCAAAAACTTCCTGCTTGACAACGATTAATAATAAATAAAATAAAAATAGAATTAGTCTAGCCGACCAGCCAACCATGTACGATAGGACACCGGAATGTTTATTCAACATACTTATATATATGTGTATTTCATAACACTTGATTCATTGATAATATGATAATAAAACAATAAAAGAAAATTCAAAAACCCCGGACCAACGGCCAAGGTACGCTCAGGAAAAACCAGAGATTGTAACTCTGGGAACCTGCGCCCTCTCGGCAAATAACTTTTCGTCAGACAGCCTCTGGAGTACAGTGTGAGAACCATACTGACTTTGCATACGCTGAATTATCTTTAAAATATGTACAGTGCTCCCTCGGTCTACCTCCCCCCGTTTTATCGCCAACCTCGCCTATCGCCAAAATTCTCGTATGTCCCGATTTCCCCCGTTAAAATTACCCCGTTATACTGCCAAACTCAGCTACCGCCATCCGCCACAGGTTTTCAGACACAAAAGTCGTAAAACCAATTTAAATTCCCCCGTTAGTACCGCCCACAATTACCTTTTGACAGCTGTGTATTGATCGGTAATTATGGAATGTCAAAACTGGTCATCGAACACGGTGATTGATCTCATAGTTGAGGGTCGGAACAGGTGATCAGTTGTTTTGATTAGAATAATTACCTGTATTTACTTTTCTAGTGATTACATTTGTACTTTTAATCCTGAGTAACATTTGTAATTTAATTAGTTGTCATAAAAATGTCGTGCTTGAGGAGAAAGCGTAATTAATTAGACGACAAACAAAAACGTGCAATTATAAGTTATGCAAAGGAAAATCCAAAATTAACATAACAACAAATTGCCGATAATTTGACAATTAAATGGGATCTTCCAATAACCCCTCAAATGAAGATGAACTGTTGCTGTCACGTGGTAATAATAACCTTGATGTCCCGAGCTACAAATGACGGTTCAAGAATTTGTCAACATTGACAAAGATCTGCAAACTGTACAGGACATTTCCGATGTGAATATAATTATTTTAATTTATTTATTTATCAAACTGGTTTTATTTATACTTATGTATTTGTAGAAGTGCAAAATGCATGTCCGTCGAGTTGAAAGTTTATCTTTTCATATGATTACATAACTTCCGGTTTTCAATGTCCCTCAGTTTATCGCCAAACTAACGACTGCACAGAAGGTGGCGTTTTAACGAGGGAGCACTGTATATACAAAACCAATTTGTATCAAATACTCTATAAATAAATCATATGAATAGCACACATAATGAACTAAATTATAAACAATAATTTAATATGAAAATTTAGACCTGTCGCACGAACAGGTGGCTAAAGAACACACCTTACCAACTATCACGATCTAAATATAACCAATTCTCATTGGTTGAAAACGATCACCTGGTTTTAATTTTGAAACAACAATACAATACTTTCCCGGTATTACTATTCGAAACGCGTGAAAAATCATGTATTCTCTATTCTCCAATAAAACCAACAAAGCTTAATAAAACGTTCTGTGCCAGACACCTCTATGGTATCTTCAAACTCTTCTTGTCGCCAATCTTATAAGATTGTCAAAAACTTCCTGTTTGATAACGATTAATAATAAATAAAATAAAATAGAATTATTTTAGCCGACCAGCCCACCATGTACGATAGACTTACAAAGTTAGGGGGAACCGTTTAAAAAGAGTTGAAGCCATAAAAAATCAACCATAATTAAAACTAAATGGTAATTTTGACGTAAATATAACTCTAACTTCTTAGTGACTTCGAGTCTATTAGCGACTGAATCTACAATGTAACCGTCTTTACAGGTATCGCTCTCCCCCTCCCATGCCTCTTTCAACATCTCTCATTAATGTTGGTGTTGGCAACAGCCGTTGCCCCTCCAGAGCGCATGTAGTGTAATCATATATTCAAATCGTTGGCTACTAACTTCAACCTTGAAATAATACTTTGCCTTGCAGCAGTGTAACTTAACTTTGTGTTTTTGTATATCAATTTACAAACATTTTTAGACCTAAAAATCGGACGAGACAAAAATATTTTTGAATCCAATGCAATTTCTGAAATTGTCAAATATCTATTAAACATTGAAAAAGGGCATGCTACTGTGTTTCCTTTAGATATAAGGACCTCATTGCCATTTTTATGCTGGTCTGTATTTGCTTTTTCTATAAACAAAATTAAATATTCATCATCATTTTTTACATTATTACACAATAATGAACTTATTTCGTCATATCTCAAAAAACCTGCAAAGCATAGCAAAATCATTGTTAAATACCTGATAATAAGTAAATCTTACAGTCTTGAAATTGTGTACACAAATCAATTAACATTTCAGTGGTAACTGGGTCCTTTTTCGATTTCTTTGGACACGCGATCCTCCTTCCTGCTTCCTGTAAAGACGTTACAACAGAATTGTCTGTAGGATCAGTCAAATTGTTCAGCTTATGAGCCCATTTAGTACTGTACACTGCAGAATTAATTGTATTACACGAAGCACCAGAATCAAACAAATGAGAATATATAACGTTCCATGAATAGACTGTGCGAGGTAATGCATACAAACCTTGTTTTTTTCATCTGATAATCCGTAATTTCTTTCTGTTGGCTACTAATTTTTCCTATTTCACTGGAAAGTATGTTTTTAATTTCGGACATCATATTATTCTGTGAAGTCACTAACGCATTATAAATTTCATTTCTAATATGGTTTTGTAAATCGGCGTCCATAATTTTGAATTATCGCACGAACAGGTGGCAAAAGAATGACTCAAGCACACCTTAGCAATTACTAGTATCACGATATAAAAATAACCAATTCTCATTCGTTGAAAACGATCACCTGGTTTTAACCTTGAAACAACAATACAATATTTTCCCGCTACACCGAACACCAAAAATGAGCATGAGGGACACGGAATGAAGTGTAAGCAGGTCATACTTCAATTTGGTGCTCGTCGTGTTACTGAGAGTTTTGCTAAAAGTCCAGTAAATTCGTGAACGAGGTATAAGGGACGGGAAGAGATTACAACAGTGTAAACAGAACCTGAGTAATATGTGGTATGTTAACTGATAGAATAAGTAAGGACTTCCTGCTTACATGCTATCGTGATGCCCTTAATATGAACCCTGTACAATTGTACCCATTCATGGTAGTGTCCCCGAAAACGGAGATAACTCAAATGACGATAAGGCTATTCTTACAGAATAAGAATTTAAACAATTCTTTGGACTTGTCTTTTAAACATTTATTTAATGACAAGTGCCGTTGTACTATAGTTTTTGGAAGCTATATTAAACATAGTAGTTCTAGGATGCCGAATGTTGATTGCCGTTGTCTTCTGACCACAAGCCAAACACAACTGACGATAATGTGTTCCTCATAAAACCAGCTCAAGTGTTAAGGTGACCTAGACGTGAAGTAAATTCGCTATGCATGTTCATCAATAAGCTTAGAGGGAACAATATAGGTAAAAACTAATTGCTAAAAGTGACGACCAACAGCGATAAATCAAACCAAGCTATAGATAAATTCCAACATGAGTAAATTATCTTACCTGCTACAGAAACCAATAAAATAAGAAATAATACTTTGCTTCCAATCGCCTCCATGTTAATTGCACTGGAGGGAACACTAATTTACGTCCTGCTTGACCATATACTACCTGCTTACTTATTTCGAGTTAAATTAGTTTGTCATGCGTTGCATATATTCTGTTGTATTCAATTTAACTATACTTGTAAAAAAGACGAAAATTCGCTATTAGGTATTGACTTTCAAAATGACAATGCAAAATACCAGATGTCACGCAATAAGTGGGTACCTACAAATATACTGAATAGAAGCCGAAATTAAAGATGCAAAGGTGACACATTACTTCCCGGTTATCTCGCTTATGTTGATAAAATCTATTTCAGCAACATTGGATTGATGGTCATCTTGTACTTATAATTACTCAAGGGACACCACATGATTCTTCATTGTGAGGTAAAGTGTAACTTGAACATTTGATCAGCTTGGTTTAAATGCACATATTTTTGCCACAATTGCCAGTAATTAGCATCTTTAGGATATTAAGGTTGGGACCCATAAAACTAGTTCAACCCCGTAGCTTTTCACTGAAATGCCAGTACCAAGCCAAAACGGAATGTGAGAGTCTATGTATTTGTGTTAGGCGTATCGATTTTGATATTTGATTTTGGAATTATCCCGACATTTGGTATTTTTTTCATTTAATAACTAACCTTCATATTGTAAATAGGTCAACACAATACATTTTGCTTGGAATTCAAAATATCTTTTGCCTGTGGTAAAACCTTAAGGGGCAAGATGTGTTCACACGTTGCTGTATAGGTCATACTAGGATGATACATCATGATTATACTATTGTATATGGAGAACAACCACCTGATTGTATTCCATGAAATTGTTTTTGTAATAGGTGTTTGTGTTATCTCACCACTATTCTATACATTTGACATTAAATCTAAGTGATTATTTATAAACATCGCAGGGGATGTTATAAAGATATCAAATATAAAATAAACTATTAACTTGTGCTAAATTTCTACTCTTTCTTTTTCTAATATTACTTTATTGTCAATAATTAGGACGAGGAAGTTTAAACAGTGATGGTCAACCATTCCACTAATATCAACAAAACGAAAAAATACCTGTCACCTCAAACCATTAACAAACAAAAAAAGCGGACATTTGCCGATAAATCACACATACATTTGTATATGGTGTGATTTAGCAACTTAATCGGCTCAGAACCCCCTCCTGATTATTGGATCTGAAAGCGCAATACAGATACAATGTATAAACAAACAATAGATAACCGCACAGATTCACTTTAACAGGAAAAGACCACATACTATTAGAAGGTAGAACATGCTTTAATACCAATTAGTCAGAGACATTAATATTCATTTAAGGCCTTCTTGGTAGAACAATTTTAATAAGCTACCAATTTGTTGGAATTTATTACGGAACATTAAATATGCAATAAAATATAAATGTACTGATTTAATTGCTAGTTGGACCTACTAGCTCTACAACCAGATTTTCTATATTTTAGCAAGGAAAACATGCTTTAAAAAATCGACTGTAGTTGATAAATCAAAGTCTTTAAGACCAATTTCTAACAAGAAGAGTTTGAAGATACCAAAGTAGCACTCATAATCCGTAAATCTAAGAAAGACAGAAAAAGATAATGGTCAAAAGGACAAACAATCATCTACAAAACACTACACATAAAACTAAAGATCGAACCCCACTAACAATCAGGGGTGACCGCAGTTGTTCTGGAAGGGTACCCAGTTCCTGTTCAACTCGTGGCACCCGTCGGTCGTGTTACTCGAGTAAGCTTGGATGTGGCTAATTTGAACCCTTTTGTTAATTACGTCACTATAGACATATGGATGGGAAAGGACCTTTTGATAAGAAATCTGCATACTTATATGAAAGATCTTCATAGTGGTAAAACAAATTAGTGAAAATTGTCAATAAAATAATTGCGTAAAAGATTTTCCCTTACGGTCATTAAAGTCAGAAACATTATTACAAATACAGGCAAAACGAACCGATGTAGATATCTAAACGTCATTTGAACGTCGCCATCTAAAAAAGGAAAGATCACGCCAGGGAATACACATTGTCTCTAATGTCGTAAACGCGTGTGTTAAAATTACCTTGAGAAGGGAATATGATTCAATCCAAACATTGACATGAGTAGTTTAGTTTTATAATAATAACATAAACAAGTTTTCTCTTCGACTTACGGCTTCTTATTACCACTTTGGTATCTTCAAACTTTTCTTTAAATTTTCAAAACGTTACGATGCGTATTAACAATTGTATAAATACGTGTAAATGTACAATGTCAGATGAAATATATATATTATTTAATTTAATATTTTGAATATAAATGTATATGCTATCTTTTGTCCTCTAGTAAATTTTAGTGTTTGCTGATCAGCTGACTATTGCAAAACATAATATTGATGAAATAAACATAGCTAAAGCGAAGAACCAAAAGAACATTGTATCAAGCTTGTCACGTGTATCTCCAGCAATGTCTTCTTTATATTCCTCGAATTCTTGTTCTGTATTTACGGAAACTACTTGATTTTTATTTCTTCGGCAAGTTATTTTATGAACGCACCCAGAAAAACGTTTTATCCAAGATGGCGGCTGTGGATTGTTGCTATGGTGATATATTCTTAATTGCATGGCAGTTACTGCAACAATAGCAGTTTCCAATACCAGCATTGTTTTCAGAAATATTGCTAATACAGAGTTATCTGAAGATTGTGGAAGATATGACGTCAAAATAAATGCATAAACAGAAAATGCAAGATACATCGTAGTGGTGTAAGATAGTTTTTCTCCACTGTCACATGGAATACAAAAAGTAAATAAATCTAAAATGCCCACCGTTTCCGTATGTTATGCACTTCAAAGTGTACCTGAAAATATAAATATTAAAAAAAAAAAATTTCACCACAAATCACCTTGTATCAGTACAATACACAAAGAATATATCAGATGTTCTTTATCACGCATCAACCTGAGACATCAGTATCAGCCACAGCATTATACTTTTATATGCAGAAACCAAATATACTGCAATATCGGTACTTTGTTTTTTATTACCACTGGCTCGATGCCTCTGTCTGGTAGACTGTTAGTCCCCGAGGGTATTCACCAGCCCAGTAGCCTAGTACTTCGCTACTGGCTCGAATAAACGATATATTATTTTGAAAACTTTAAATACAATATTAAAAGTTTAAAAATTCATAAACTTAAGGAGAATCTCCCTCGCGCAAAGCTAATTTTGGCACTACTTTTTAGATCCTTGAGGTTATTTATTCTCTATCAGTCATTTAACATCCTTCAGTGTTTGGTCTTCCAATTGTTTTGATTTTATCTGCACTGATGAGACATAAATTGTCAAAATGGCCAAATGCAGAACCCAAATTTACTGTAATTTTGGTACTTTTTTTTTTAGATTGTGATATGAAATGAGCCATGCGAATTTTTCTATCATATTCACAGCATATTGATAGATGTCTTTCTTTATTTTTTTGTTTATAGGTGTGTAGATATGTCATAAAGTATACTTGAGATTTATTGCACAACTCTTGGGATTTATTATATTTTCAAAACAATACTCTTAAACCAGATTGTTATTTTTTTGTGGCCAATGCTGTGGCAGATTATTTAATTTCTTTCCCTTCTAAATCATAATATTTTTTTAGGAAACCCCCCCCCCCCCCTCCCCTTCAGTTAAATGGTCGTTCCCTAAACTGAAAATGTGCAAGATTATAACCTTACCCTAGGTATGTCATAGATATTGATCTTTACGATCTGCAAAAACAACAACAACAAAAAACAAACTAGTTTCTCATGAAGTTTTGTATGCTAAAAACCATTGACCATTGCCCATCACTATATTATTCTGCATGTGTTTATAAAACGATATTAATATAAGTTCACAGGAAGGTGTTTTGTGCATTACACACGCGTGGTCATGATCATATGGCAGTTGGATTTACATCTACCAGTACAATCAGTACTTAAGTTGTGAGTTTGAATCCTCCCACGGCGAGGTGTACTCGATACAACAATAGGTGATAATGTTTGTGGCCGGTCGGTGGTTTTCTCCGGGTACACCAATTTCCACCACCAATAAAACTGACCGTTACAATATAGGTTTAGGTTTATGGTGTTTAACGCCACTTTCATCAATATTTCAGTTACATCGTGGCGGTCAGTTTTATTGGTGGAGGAAACCACCGACCCGTCACTATATAACTGAAATATTGTTGAACGTGGCGTTAAACAACATAACCCCCTAACCCACACTTCCCATGTGCTAGCTTAAATGTACCAAATATCTGTATGCAGGTTATTACCGATATTCCTGTAGTCTTAGACATTTAAGTTCTGAGTTATAATAGATGCCTTTACTATGAATAAAGGAATATGCAGCTTGTAAGCAGAAATGGACATCCTCGAAGTAATACTGTGGTACTTATTATTATGATCATTTATAAGATTTTATCCACAAACTTGTAGTAGGCAATATGTCGGTCTTCTCGATTTTGTGCGTAGTTCGATCTTGTCTTGAAGTCTTTGTGTCTGTTTGTGTATCGTGATTGAGGTTCAGTATTTTTTTTGTTAGCAACAATCCTTATCAAGGCAGACCTGATGGAAAACACACGTATAAACTGAAGAGTATACATATGCATGTGCAGCTGGAATGTTTTGTGTCGTAAAATTTTGTTCTCATCCGGCCATCATTGTCAATCGCAAGGTGGCCGTCGTGGTGGTGATCGTATGTGCCTATCACCACTAAAGTTATGAGTTGAAACCCCGTTCATGGGGAGGTGTACTCGATACAACATTATGTGATAAAGTTTGACTTGCGACAGGTCGGTGGTTTTCTACGTTTTCTGATGGAGAAGAAGTAAGTGAGGAGTTAGAATTTTAATTAGTTAAGGAATATTTGAAAGCGGTTTATGAAAAACGAAAGCTGTTACAAGTATAACCTGTCCAAGAATTGAAAATATTCCTTATAATTTAATTTGTACAACAAAATTGAATGATTCCTTGAATTTAATTACGATTATTTCATGGGACTATTTGAATTTGTCGTTGACGAATGAATATATTGTTTTAAGTCACAATACCAAACCAGGTTATCAAGTATAACCAAATTTTCTCCAGGCGGTTCATCCAATCAGATTGCAGTATTCACATCAAATTAAATTATATAGATTTATTGCCGAAATGGATAGAGCAATCTCCTCTTCATATTCATCTGGATGAAATTCAGTTATTTCATTTCTTATATAGATATCAAAATATAAATAAATTCAATTCTAATAATAGTAAAAAAATATATAAATATTTGGAAACGAATTTAAATGAATATATATTATGAAACAATTAATGCATTTATTGATTTCTGACATATTCCAAAGAAACAAAAAGCTCATTTATGACAAGCAATACAGGTACGTGGTGTAATGGTTAGCGTACTCATATCATGTGTCTTAGATATGTATATCTTTGGTTCAACCCACGATCGGGTCAAACCAAAGACTATAAAATTGATATTGGCACATAGCGTTAAACAATAAATAGCAAATAGTTCATGGCACTGAGGGTCATATGGCAGTATATGGACCGGTCCGTCACCAAACAAATATTATATGGACCGAAGCTTCTGAGGTCCATATACTGCCATATGACCCGAAGTGACATGAACTATTTGCTATATTATACTTTTTATCTAAAATAATAATGCAGATACCGTTCCGGAACCGAATCGAAAACGAGGCAGTCCAGTCCCGGTCCATATAACGTTATATTGACCGGCCGCGCTAACAAAGACACATAGGGAAAATAAAAACGTAAAGTATAATATAGGCAAATACTGATTGGCTCGGATTCAGAAAAATGTGTCCAGTGGAGGAACATGTGTGTACGTGCATTGTAGTTCCAACGAGTTAGCAATATTTAAATCCAGCTTTGTTGGTCTAGTACAAAGCGGACATCAGAATCATCATCGGTTGTTCTTCCCACGCAATAGCTGGAATATAAGTCATATGGTGTTAGACAGGAATCACTCATTCAATAACGTTTTTGAAACAATTATATGTCGGCAAGTCATTCCATAGTACAATACCTCCTTTTCAGGAGTCATGAAACGGTTTTTTTTCATGAAACTTGAATTCGGTCTTGGAACATATACATTTCCATTTTCAAATGATCTCGAACTAAATTTTATAATTCAAACATGTAGTAAAACGATTACATAAATATTCACGCGCTCAGTTGATTACACAATTAAACACCTTTCTGATTTTCTTCGCATGCTACCATTAATCGTTAACCAATGATTTAAAAAAATACTTTTAATAGCTCTGTTATGAAAGATGATACATCGTGTTTAGCTCTGTTGGTCCTCTATGAGGTAGGTTTAATTGCATCAAACCTTGTGGAATTTTTTACCCCTTTCGGCCAAATTTTTTGAACTATCTTCAGGGTTTTAAGTAAGTGCAATTTTGCAACTTAACTTTTCGTATAACTAATCTCAATGTATATTGTTTTCTTGTACATGTATGTGTATTGTTTTATACACTATTAAATTTCAATTTCAATCTTAATTGAGTTGTTTGTTTCTATTATATCTTGTAACTAAGTCACATGCTGTACATGTAACATCTTCTTGTTTAACTATGAACACCAGTAATATTTATTGTTTATCATATTTTATTTTATATTAATTTGTATTAATTATGTCTCCCTTTGACAATCACCAGCTATGATCCTATGTACAGGTAATTGCTGATGTCCCTGGAGCCCTTGATAATAAAATAAAATGAAATAAAGAATTTGTATTGTAATGGTAAACAGGATAAGGGAGATAAATCGTATACGTTTATGCTACACTGGAGAACTTTATTTTAAATAATAATTACCGGTATGTTATTCAGGAATTGTATGTTAAATATATAAGACGTAAAAAGTTAGAGTGAGAACAATAACATATCAATTCCACGAAACACCAAAACTATTTTTTTTCAGCCAGATTTCCATCTGCAAATCCTGGAAATCCAATCACAGTCTTTGCTATTAGTCATTAATTCTAACTATTACTCATTAATTCTAACTATTACTCATTAATTCTAACTATTACTCATTAATTCTAACTATTACTCATTGATTCTAACTATTACACATTAATTCTAACTGTTACTCATTAATTCTTACTATTACTCATTAATTCTAACTATTACTCATTAATTCTAACTATTACTCATTAATTCTAACTATTACTCATTGATTCTAACTATTACACATTAATTCTAACTATTACTCATTAATTCTTACTATTACTCATTAATTCTAACTATTGCTCATTAATTCTAAGTATTACTCATTAATTCTTACTATTACTCATTAATTCTTACTATTACTCATTAATTCTAACTATTACTCATTAATTCTAACTATTACTCATTAATTCTTACTATTACTCATTAATTCTAACTATTACTCATTAATTCTTACTATTACTCATTAATTCTTACTATTACTCATTAATTCTAACTATTACTCATTAATTCTAACTATTACTCATTAATTCTTACTATTACTCATTAATTCTTACTATTATTCATTAATTCTAACTATTACTCATTAATTCTAACTATTACTCATTAATTCTAACTATTACTCATTAATTCTTACTATTACTCATTAATTATTACTATTACTCATTAATTCTTACTATTACTCATTAATTCTAACTATTACTCATTAATTCTAACTATTACTCATTAATTCTAACTATTACTCATTAATTCTAAGTATTACTCATTAATTCTAACTATTACTCATTAATTCTAACTATTACTCATTAATTCTAACTATTACACTACCGATGGTTTATGAGCTACAATATACCAATTGACATCCGTTAGAACTAAAATTACCCAACGATTAATGAGCACTGTTGAAACCTCTCAAAGCTTCTTATTAAGAATCAAACCCCATTTTTCACATTTGAGTGGTCATAGACCCTTTGGTATGTATTTTACATTGTAATTTGCATCGAATATTACATTCATACGGGACAGCGTTATACAAATTATGCAAATTGTGTTTGGTCCTTTGTTATATCTACAGATAAACGTCAAACAGTTCATACGAAATGCAGAAATTTACATATACATTATATACTGTCAACAATACAGGCTCTGAAAACACGTGACATTTATATTATAATATGTATCCTCTCTGTTATTTTACATATAAAAGTTCGTGCACGCGAAAATAATTGTTGTCTATTGAAATAAACATAAGTAGCGCATATCATCAAATACATTTTATGCGGATGTATTTGTTAAAATTACTGAAAACTTGAAAATAAAATAAATTCGATCTCATCGAGTCAATGACACAAGCTTTCGATTTGATGTGTAGATATCCAGGTGCCAAATAGACATGAGACATAGTTACAAAATATCACAGATTTGCCCTATTAATAAACTTAAGAGAAACCGGACGGGGCAATAAAAGGACAATTCAGAGAAACTGGCAACATTGCGAATACAAGACGAAGACAAATAAAAACACAACACAAAATGAGAAACTTCGCTTGATGTTTATGTTGAAATATGCAATTGCTATATATGGATTTTGCAAACGAATGGTTTCACATCATGAACCATGACGTAATTGTTTATATATTTACTCCGCGAGTGAATAATCGGGTAAAAATAAAGGGGTGCCCGCTGCATGTGCACAACTCGCCTTAAACGAGTTTGGAGAATTTTCCGCCTTGCACGTAAAAGAGACCTTCCAACATATAACAATGATCACTTTTATTAAGACTGCTTGTTAGTGATTCGTTGGAAGGCCAAAATGCCCATCCTTATTCTTTATCGCCAATTTTCCTTGTTGTAATAAAATATCCATATGCCCATCGAAGCTCTTGTTTTCTCCTGAATGACTTACTGTTTGTCATGAATACATTGGAAATACACCTCATAGCCAGTAATGAGGTACAATTTGTCAATTTGCATATCTGAGACGGCGACCTGGCAATATCTGCATTTTTCATGTTTCTATATAGCAGTCCTAAATCCATGAATGCTAGTTGTCGGAATTAAAAATGATACTTTATAAATAAAGCCATATTAAATTAAATAGAAAATTAATGACAACACTGAAGTTTTCGAAATTTCTGGACAAAAATGAAAATCATAGGCGCTGGACTTGAGAGTCTTTGTAAACATGTCTGAAATACATGAAAATGGTGGAGCTGGACACCAAATTTTACAAGATTTGCTGGATTTCTGGATAGATAAATGTGTATTGACAAAGTGTTTATTTTAGCTAGATTCTAAACTCAAGGTTCCATCATTATATACAAAGTTGCCATTTTTCCATTCACGGGAAAACGTTCCAAAACAACCCTATTTGAATTTTATCATAAGAAAAACTGTGCAATAACCTTTATTCATCAGATTGGCTACGGCAAGAATTTAATTCCGTATTGCATGCAAGTTTTGACAAATCTAATTAACAATCCACACAGCTTGAACAATCAGGAACGTTATCAACATCTAATTCAAATATGGTGAATATTTATGAGGAATAGTATCATTAATTTCTGGATTTGTCACCTAACATTAAACATGTTGTTAATGTATTGACAAAGAAAAACAGTTAAAAAAGAGACAATACGCATCTAATTTTAATTAGACTGCAAATGAATATTCATTGGTTTATTATACACTGTAATTGTGTGATGCTTCCATTTTTGTGAAGTAATTGATGGTTTGTAATCTAAGGTATTGCTATTAATTTGAAATTTATTATTTTACTTTCTTCAAAGGCGAAGCATTTTCTTTTTATTATCGAATTCGTTTCACAACCGATAACATAATTTAGCATATTGATGGAGAAAAGGGCACAAGTCGCGTTTTTGTCTTTGTTTATTTCTGATTCTCATGGGAAATACCATCTCATTATGCATAACGTACTAGTTATACAATAATTATAGACGCCATGTCATAATAAAGACTATATATTATGCAATGTGCAAAGCCACAGGATCTATTATATAACATAACATCATATTTCAAATACACAAGTTCAATAACATATATGGAAATCAAGAATAAAATTAACCAATTATGGAAATGGGGATAGTCTGTTCAAGGTCCTACCAATCAATTAATCAAGAAAATGTACTCCAAAAATAGGAAAATAATAAAAATTAAGAAAAATAATAATAGAAAAAATGAAAAATGTTCGTGTGAACACTTCGGCGATGTCGTTCTGAATGGAAAAAGTACAATAATAAAATCCGCCAATTACTTCATAGGTGTTTTTTTTTATTAGATACATGTATACTTATGCTTGAAAGTTAGACTCTATGGTTTACTTGCTCCCAAAATCTGTTGATGTTAAGCGTACTTGATGATCATTATCCCAGAGACGTGTAGTGCACACTAAGCAAGATATTGACGTTTTTTATTTCAAATATGCTTATATTTGTGTTACATTAGGTGGACTTGAATTTATTTACAAATGTTTTCTTTTTCGGTGCAGCATCACGGTAGCTATTTTGTTTTGAATATTCAAGTTCAACAAAACTTAATAATTTGAATTACACGGCGGACACGTGATTCTTAGAACCTTTTGTAATTATTTAATCTTAGCGTGCAGCTAGATAAGAAATTATCAAGTCTTGCCATTGTTTTGGATCGAGTGAGTGAGTGATTGTAGTTTAACGCAAACAATTTTCAGCTATATCACGCGGAGAACACGTTAATTGTTAGCGAGATGATGATGTCCGCTTTGTACTAGATCAAAACGCCTAGTTGGATTTTAATAGTGCTAGCTCACTGAAACAACAGTCCGCTCATAGATATGTCGCCCTACTCGGAAACATTAGCCTGATTCCGAGCCAATCAGTCCTTGTTCTTTCTCCTTTATCCTGGGTGCTTAGCGGAGAAGCAACACATAGAAATTCCTATACCTTTTGGTTTGATCCGATCGAGGCGCGAACCCAGGATCTACAGCACTCGGTGAGAGCACGCCAACCAATACACCCCCGAGTGTTTGGTTTTGAATCGAAATACGACTTGCAGCTACATTGACAGTTCAAAAGATTATACAATAATACAATTAAGTTAATTATGAAAGAAAATTTAAAAAGGGATTCTCAACAATTCAACTAAACAAACAACTACCTCTCACTTGAAATCAATAAACACACGAACATCACTACATATACCACTGTAAACCAATGTTATTGCTTAGGAAATACATAGCATTGTGGCGGGTTTAAACCAATTAATGTGATCTCAATCCGCTCCCTTTTTAGAAATAATATGTCTGCAGTAAAGTGTAATTTGTTCATAATTCAGTGTTTTACTTAAGTCAGTACCACAAGCCAGACAACAAATTGGCCCATATGTTTTTAATTCCAACATTTAAAACATCAAGCGAGACCAGTTTTCAAACCTCAATACATGTAGATATCTTTGCTGTAATGAATGTTTGGTAAATGTATTGACGTAACATAAAATGTGTATGAGTGTCTTAGGATACAGGAGAGGTGAATAGATAGGGAACTGTTTACCTTTTGCGAGCGTCTGGATTAACCCTGTTTTTGGGGATCTTTATAGTTTCCTGTGTTGTGTTGGTCTTTGTCTTCGTTCTGTGTCTTGTGTGCTCCATGTTACCAGTTTCTGGATTATCTATTCTTTATTGTCCTTTCGGCTTTCTCACGTTTATTTATAAAACTATTTACAAAAATCTCAACAGGGAAACCAGAGAAAAGTGTAGTTAGCTCAATAATTAAAATAACATTGAAGTTTAATTTACTCTTGAGTAGTACTAAAAATCACACGATTGTAGATTAAATTGTGTTCTCTAAGGCCATTATAATAACACGAACTATAGAAATTTGATAATGAAATTTGAAATCAGGTGCTAGAACTTCAATAGCTCTGTTTACTTGGCAAATTATTTCAAGGAATACTATTTAACATAATTTCTTATTAAGTCTCTTCAGCTGATAATAAGAAATAAACATATTTCAGCAATAACAGATAATCAAAATATTCATAAAAATTATTAAATGACTAAGTGCAGAATAAGTAAAACTCCACGAACTTAGTAAGTCTCCTTAATTGAGCAAATTTAACGGTCTAATCATGATATAAACTGTTTTTAAGGAATAGTCAGGTCCAATCCATCTATCCCAGAATACTGATTGCTTGTTCATTATACCGGGTTGGTATTTCCCATTCAAGTTGGCATCAGCACATTTCCTATACCACCATCCTCCATGAAATTATACAGCACAATGGTGTGTGAGATTGATGTCAGTTTCTTTGTCCATTGTTGAAAAAGTCGAGTAGTTATGATATCCGAACGCATTACCTGAAATAGATCAAAGTTTGTTTGTATTATAATTAAGCTTCTAATGTACCTGTTATGCATTGTGGTGTTTAATGCCACCTTTAGCAGTATTTCAGCCATATCGTGGCGTGTTATGTATTGAAGACATCTGCATGCATAATGTAAACATATTGTATTGTCCAACTTACTGGTGTTGTCTCAAATATGTACAAGTTAAGAAACACGACATTAGTAACATACTAAGTAATTTTAAAGAAGAATAGAACACATGACAATTTGACGGTTACATGAGACACAAGGAATGATACTAAAAAGAGTCTCCGGCGTCAATTAGGGATTTGGCAGTGCGAAATATTCTTTGCATAGGCTCTACTTCGCGTCTCCAGTAAAACTGCATTTGTAGCCATCGACACCGGCAACTGTTCAAATACAATACTATTATTCTTATTTCTTAAAATAGCAGGGTATGTGAATGAATCTAGCTGATTACTACCCAAGTAGGTGGAATCTGTTGAGTAAAGACTATTTATCTTAGAACACCTACTTGTAACAGAGTTAATATCAATCAATGTCATGTAACGATTGACATGAGACATGAATAAATATAAAGCTAAGATGTAACACTGTAACGAAAAACGCTCAACTGGAATTAAAATAGTTTCCCGTTCGACATATGTCAGGATATATATATGTTAATAAAAATGTATTTCTAAGAAAACAGAATAGCTGATGTGCTTTGTTTTCTTAGGGCATAAATATGCAAGGAGATATGATAGGATGTTTGATTGATATTAAATCAAATTAAACTTTATTTTACATTCATAGTTCCAGAGAAATAATAATAGTGCCGAGAGGATTATCAATGGATTAACCAAATTAATGAGTAACAATTCTTTGATCATTAGGAGTAACAATCCTTTGATCATTAGGAGCTGCAGTTAGATTTCTTTTACAAGCAATAAGCGTGGCATTCTCCATACACGATAAATTCATTTACAAAATGTACGTCCCATATTAAGGGAGAGTTGTGTATTGATTCATTGCACACAACACACATTACCCCAATCCAGAGATGTTGTACCCACCGAGGCGAAGCTATGTTCTGTTTCTATATGCAGGTATTCCATCAGGTATTGTACTGGCAGACCATCGATATAATTATGCAATGGTGTTATTAAAACTAATATTTTATTAAGAATGCATGATAAATAATAAAACAAATTCATTAACGGGACAACATGGCATATATCAAAATGCAGGATTATCTAGTTAAAATATGTATGATTTTGTCTGCTGTTTTCTCTAATTAACATTTTATGTTTCACGGATGTTTTCTTTATTTCTAAACATATTGGTGTTTTATATGTCACTTGTCCGTCTAGATTTATTTTGTGATTTTCCTTCGCATTTTTTTGTTCATGATTCAAGGTTATTGTATTCTCTATCCTTATAGGGATCGTCGTGGCGGTGATCACATGGTAGTTGGATAGACAACTACATATGCAATCAGTGCCTATCACCACTGATGTCGTGAGTTCAAATATCGATCAGGGCGAGGTGTACAACAGTATGCGACTTGCAACAGGTCGATGGTTTTTTCCGGGTCATCTGGTGTCCTCCTCCAATAAAACTGAACTCCACGATATAATTGAAATATTGATGAAAGTGGCGTTAGGGATCATCGCAAAATGTGACAGTTTTTTTCAAATGAAATTAGTTTCATTTGGCTCAGACCACCCACCCACCCCCTCCAACTGAAAGTGTGAAAAACAGAATACCGATGTATTATAAACCAAACTCCACCTAACACTATAGGGTTTAGAACCATGTATTCTCCATATGCATGTCATGATAATGGGTCTATCTATGAATCTTTATCCTTTCAAAATCACAGACACTTGATTTCATCTAAGTGTACATATAATTCAACAAACATACTGTACCAATAAAATGATATTTATAGATTAATATGGACATCTCTGTAATGTGCATTTTTATAATAAGTGCAAAGATCTGGAACACTTATTTATTATTTGTGGAGCAGTGCATGCATCTTGTATATCAAGAAATCCATTTAAAGCCCTTTCTATACAAGTGAACCATAAAACGTTCCAAGAATCGAAAACATTATTTTTTTTAATTTGCAAAAGAAGACCGTTGCTTTTCGTTGCGCATGATATTTAGTTGTACCGCAAACAGGATACATATACACCCATTACTTATTCAGTAGCCCGGGGTTCTATGGTACCACGGTAGTTAATGTTTTACCAGAAATAAATAAAAACGGTTATATACCCGAGTGAAAATATTATTTTTATTACTTCAGCAGATCCCTTCCTTCATATCCAATGCATTATTTTTAACCAAAGTATGTTTACGAGTCTATAATCGGCAATCCGCACAACAGCGTCCATTTTATAGGTCAAGAAAAGGAGATTCCTATGGTACCGAGGTAGTTCCGAAAATCAGTCTATGGAGTGCTGTATTATAAAATTTTGAGAGATGATCGTAAACCATTCTCTATCCAGAGTTGTTTTTCCCGCTATGCTCCACTCAGCTCTGTCAACGCTCATTTGACAAGATGTTTGTAAAATTTAAAAACAGTAAAAATAAATGTGCTTAAAATTGTTTTAATTATTGTAAATATCAATAAAGATGAAAATAAATCACTCATTTCAAATAAATTCTCTTAAGCTTAAAAATGATTTCCCCCCCACTTCTTGGAGAACTATTTTGCGGAGCTAAAAATTAAAAACGATCACAAATCATTTTTCATCTTTATTGATATTTACAATAAATAAAACAATTTTAAGTACATTTTTTTTACTGTTTCTAAATTTTACAAAAATCTTGTAAAATGAGCGTTGACAGAGATAGAGTGGAGCGTAGCGGGAACGACAACTCTGGATGGAGAATGGATCGTCAGCGTGTAGGTTGGGACTCCACTATACCAAAATAGATCTGCTACTAGGTGGCGCTGCAATTGCGCAATCGTGTGAAACGTAAATACCATGGTATCATAGAACCCTCGGTACCATAGGAAGGGAGTATACTAAAGAAACAGTACAATATAAAGACTCGAAAGAAATTAAAACGATGTTCCATTCAATGTTATGCCGTTTTTTAAGTGCATTTTTAAAGATTTATTGACAAATCTCAATGTGCGATTTTGGTTTTTTTTCCAAACGAGAGAGCTCTAAACCACCCACCTACCAAACGAAACTAACTTCGTTTGAAAAAAACTACGACAATGTGCGACGATCCCTTAGATTTCATATATTTTCACGAAACGATAGACTTTTCATTGACTAGTGTGACGTCATCGCACGTGCAAATATGGAAAATTGTTACCAAAATAGTAGTTGGAGTAAAGGTCTTATAAAATCAAGAAAAAACGAAAGCTATACGTTTCATTTATAATTTGTCTATTTTTTAGGCCAATTTCTGCCCTTATCATACCTACTCCTTTGTTTTATGGCTCTATATTTACATTTGTATTTATCAAATATTGTCGCTAAGTTAATATAGATGCGGTAAAATTGTACTTGCATAAAGGCATAAATATTTCAACACATTGTAGAATATTTACACTTGCTGAAAGACATGAAATATAATACATTTAAAATACCAATTAGAGTAAAAATATAATTACAACCCCGAAAGAAATAAGTGAAACGTAAAACATCGATCTGTGTAGAAAAAACACAACACCAAAGAATCCAGGAACATCAATCTATGTAGAAAAAACACAACACCAAAGAATCCAGGAACATCAATCTGTGTAGAAAAACCACAACACCAAAGAATCCAGGAACATCAATCTGTGTAGAAAAAACACAACACCAAAGAATCCAGGAACATCAATCTATGTAGAAAAAACACAACACCAAAGAATCCAGGAACATCAATCTGTGTAGAAAAACCACAACACCAAAGAATCCAGGAACATCAATCTGTGTAGAAAAAACACAACACCAAAGAATCCAGGAACATCAATCTATGTAGAAAAAACACAACACCAAAGAATCCAGGAACATCAATCTGTGTAGAACAGAAAACATCAGATAAAAAAACTCCAATCTATTGGAAAATCGAGAAGCGTCAAATTAGAGCGAACACAAAAGTAAAATCCAGAAAAACAAGACAACTAAAAAACCATTAACCGGAATTGAAAATACAACACCATTGAATCATGAAGACACAATTAGAGGGAACATCACAAAAACAATCCAGACGTCTAGGACAAGTGACACATAAAACGACAGTATGGATAGAAATAAAGAAAACATCCGTGAAACATAAAATGCTAATTAGAGAAAACAGTAGACAAATTCATGCATAATTAAACTAGATAATCCTGCATTCTAACATATGCCATTTTGTCCCGTTTATAGATTTGTATCATTATTTATCATGCATACTAAATAAAATATTAGTTTTAACAACGCCATTGCACAATGTATCGATGATTTGCCAGTACAACCCCTAATGGAATACCAGCATATAGAAATAGAACATAGTTTCGGCTATGTAAGGTACAACCTCTCTGGATAGCCCTTAGAATGGGATGTAAATGAACATTTGGTGAGTAGAGAATGCCATGCTCATTGCACGTAAAAGAGACCTGACAGCAGTTCCTAAGGAGAAATGGATTGTTATGTTTCGTCGTAAGCGTCCGTTGCAAAGTAAAATTTCAACCTTCCCTATTATACATCCATCCACAGACCCTCCCTTTACCTACATGCTTTATTGTTTGGAAACATGTTCTCGTCATGAATAAAGCTGTAATTCTGCCCCTTGATGTTAGGGTTAGGGCTATGATGTTTAACTCCACTTTCAATATATATCATGGCGGTCAATTTTATTGGTAGAGAAAACCGGAATACCCGGAGAAAACCACCGACATGTCGCAAGTCACTGCCAAATTATATCACATTATGTTGAACAATGATTGTACAACTCCCCTCAATGGGATTCAAATTCACAACGTTAGCTGTGATAGGCACTGATTGCATAGGTAAATCCAACTACCATGCGATCACCACCACGACGGCCCCTTGATGTTAAGCAACAATAAACAAAAATTAAAAAAAAGTAAAAATATGTGTAGTGATGACGCTACATTGAAATTAAGGTCATGGGCAGCTAAATGTACATCTGTGATTTTACAGTGATCATTTGTCAAGTGAAAAATCACACATTGAATGTTCAATTTTGATTATTGGCCGAATATTTGTCCGTTACAATTTTATTTAAATCAATGCAATACAAAGACAAGCATTATATAAAAGTGATTATTCATGCAAAAATGTATGCATCACCTACACACACACGCGCACGCACGCACGCACGCACGCACGCACGCACGCACGCACGCACGCACGCACGCACGCACGCAGGCAGGCAGGCAGGCAGGCAGGCAGGCAGGCAGGCAGGCAGGCAGGCAGGCAGGCACGCACGCACGCACGCACGCACGCACGCACGCACGCACGCACGCACACACACACACACACACACACACACACACACACACACACACACAATCCGTCCCCCAGAACTGCTATCAAACTTTCCAAATCAAAGGACATAAATCCATATGGTACGAAGCAAGTATGCAGAGTTGAATACAGTATCGATAGGTTATAAATTGTATACAACATTAATTTGGTTAATCCATTGAAAATCATCTCCGCGGTATTATTATTTCTCTAGAACTATGAATGTAAACTCAAGTTTAATTAGGTTTTATATCAATCAAATATCATATCTTATCTCCTTGTTTATGTAAGTACTATACAAACAAAAAACATCCGATATTCTGGTTTCTTAGAAATAAATGCTTATTAACATATATATGTCCTGATATATGTCGAACGGGAAACTACTTAATTCCAGTTGAGCATTTCTCGTTACAGTGTTACATCATAGCTTTATATTTATTCATGTGACATGTCAATCGTTACATCACATAGATTGATATCAAATATGTTACAAGTATGTGTCCTAGTTTTATCTTCTAAGAGAAATGGACTTTAATAAACAGATACTACCTGCATGGGTAGTTGTCATCTAGATCTATTCACTGGTCGCGCCATTTAAGGAATACCAATATTAGTACTGTATTTGAAGAGTTTCCGGTGTCGATGACAGCAAATGCAGTTTGACTGGGAGACGCGGGGTAGAGACTATGCAATGAATATTCCCAACTGTCAAGTTCCTTATTGAGGCCGGCAACTCTTATTTATATCATTCCTTGTGTCTCACTTAACGGTCAAATGGTTATGTCTTCCATTCGTGTTTATATGCTACTTATGTTGTGTTTCTTACATTGTAAACACTGGAGACCACAGTAATAAGCTCTATTAGTTGTGTTTGATTCAAATGTTCATATTGTGGACAATACAATCTGTTTACTTTATGGTTGCAAAGGTAATTAATTCATAACAGGCACGTTAGAAGCTTGATTATAACAACAATAAACTATGGTATATTTCAGGTAATGCTTTCGTGTATCATAATTATTCGACTTTTTCAACAATGGACAAAGAAACTGACATCAATCCTACAAAGCATTGTGCTGTAGATTTTCATGGGGGATGGTGGTATAAGAAATGTGTTAATGCCAACTTGAATGGGAAATACCAGCCCGGTATAATGAACAAGCAATCAGTATTCTGGTCGTGACTATTCCGTAAAAACAGTTTATATCATGATTAGACCGTTAAATTTGTCGACTTACTAAATTTGTAGAGTTTTGCTAATACTTCCGTGATTTAATATTTTTTTCTGAACATTTTTAATTGTCTGTTATTGCTGACATACGTTTTTTGTTATTATCAGCTGAAGAGACTCAATAAGAAATAATGTTAGATATTATTAGATAAGGCTCTATTTTACTGTTTTTCTATTGGCCAGAAGCAATACACGTGACATTCCATTTTCTAACATATTGATTAGCAAAAAGCAATTTCTGTGCAATAAATAATCATATTGCACCCTTGTGCAAAATCAATGAATGAAAATACGTGACACTAGAGTGCAATATGGATTTTTATTGCACAGAAGTTGCTTTTTGTTAATCAATATGTTAGACAAATTCATAAAATTTCAAAATTTTCAAAAAATTTTATTATTTTTTTATAATTCAAAATTTTCATAAAATTTCAAAACTTTCAAAAATTTCATTAGCTTTAAAAAAAAATTCAAAATGATACAATTTTCAAAAAGTTTAAAAAATTTCAAAGTTTTCATAACATTTCAAAATTAAAGTAAAATAGAGCGTATGTAATAAAACAATTACTACACTTGAATTTGATCAACATGAGGTTTTATGGAGCAGAGTACAACAATATTGAACGAGGCGCTTCGCCTCGTTCAATATTGTTGTACTCTGCTCCATAAAACCTCATATTGATCAAGTTCAAGTGCAGTAATTGTATATTATTTCTTGGACTAATTTTTAAAGTAAACAGATCTATTGAAGATATTTAATGTCTGAAACAAACTCAACTGACGAAGCAGTGACTTGATCTACCCAGATTTTAAGACTACACCACAACCATTTTCTATATTCCTGTATTACATGCTCCTGATTACAAATGTCAATATCAAATTTCTATAGTTCGTGTTATAATACTGGCCTTAGAGAACACAATTTATCTTACAATCGTGTGATTGAATGTTATTTTAATTATTGAGCTAACTAAGGTTGTCCTGGTTTCCCCTTCACGTGTTTTTCTGTTAAGTTTTGGTAAAGTTGTTTTGTAAATTAACCTGAGAAAACCGAAAGGGCAACTAGGAATGAACAATCCAGAGACACTAGCAACACGGACACAGAAGACACAGGACGAAGACAAAAAAGAAAAAAAAGACATCACAATGCAGAAAACTATATAAATTAGCAACACGGACCCCACCCCAAAACAAAAACTCCGTGGTGAACCAAGGGGCTCACGAAGGGTAAAACAGTTCCCTTCCTATTGGCCTCTTTTATCTCCCAGTGTATAAACCCCATTACTCATCAACTTTATATTTCGAGGTTATGTTTTGAGATTTGAAAACTGGTCTCTCTTGATGTTTTCAATGTTGGAGTGAAAGAGACAGACATGATTTGTTGTGTGACTTGTGGTACTGGCTTAGATAAAACACTGAATTATGAATCAATTACACTTTTATGACAGAAATATTATTACTAATTAACGTGATAGCATAATTGAGTAGTCTTTGGAGCTGCGAATGAAGCAGTCGTTGTTCGATTCAAAGCCCTGACAAGACTAGCTTATCTAGCTTTACGCTTAAATTAAATAATTACAAAAGGTTCTACGAATCAAGTGTCCGTCGTATAATTCAAATTATTAAATTTTGTTTAACTTCAACCTTCAAAACAATGTGTATTTTCATAACAGAAATTTCTCTTAAAATGACAAGATCAGATCTCCAGCCATTGATAGATGTGGTTTTACATGTAGAAAATAGCTACACTGAAAATGAAAACATATGTACGTAAATTCGAGTGCACATAATGTAAGACAAATGTTAAAGTCACAAATCGAAGCATATTGGAAATTCGAATCTACAGAAATAAAAACGTCGATATCTAATTTAGTACACACGACTCATTTCTCGAATAATAATCATCAAGTACGCATAATGTCAAAAGATTTTGGGATCAAGTAAACCAAAGGACCTAAATATGTACCATTGTAATGCATTGGTTTATGAGAATAAAGAATCTTGAATCTTGATTGGTAGGACCTTGAACAGACTATCCCAATATAATACAATTTAATCTATGAATAAATTAAATTAATCTATTACATTATACGACAACATATAATTTAAATTACGACTTGCAATTAATTTCATTTACTAAGTTATTGAGGGCATAAGCGACCTCGAGATATAAAAGCGGTGTGCTCAATTGCCACGCCCATTTCGTGCCATATAATTGGAGCAGTGAACACTGAAAGACAATAAGACTGAACTACGCCCAGCAAGAAAAAGATAGTCGAAAATGCCAAGAGGACGTAGACAAGCCGGTCGACGAGTCAATCGTCGTCCTTATCAACTAAGGAACAGAAGGAGGAATGCAGAAGTGATACCTGTCCCTGTACCTATGGATCCCCCAGTACCAGCAGAGGGAATTATCGCAGCTGACAGGGAACCTGCAAATGTTAACCAGGTTCCTAGACAAGACATGGGGTCTCAAATGGCCACAACTACGGGTAATAATATTGTACCTTTAAATACAAATGAAGTTGCTGTAAACATAAACAAAACAGTACAGCAAAGTGAGCCCCTTTTGATTCCCGGTTTCAAAAATGAAACTGATGTATTTTTGTCGCAGGGTTTAAAAGAAAAAGCTTGGAATTTTGAGTTTGTAGATTTATCTCAATTTCTAAGACAAAATTTTGAAAATAATGTTGAATAAAGACCAAATAATTTAGAAGTGATAAATGGTAAACTAGTACTTCAAAAGCGAGTTTAAAAAACCAAGAACATAGATAACATAAGCACATGGACTAATGCTTTTTTAAATTACACATCAGTGTTATTAAAAAACCATCCCAGCAAAACTGGCGAATTAATTCAGTATATATCAATAATCAGAAATGTTGCAGAAGAAAATACCAGGTGTAGGTGGTTGGTATATGACCAACAGTTTAGGTTGAGAATATCGAGGAATCCAACCATGGAATAGTATTGATGGTGAGCTTTGGTTGCGCTTTATCGAAACTTCTGTTGGTCGTTCAACATAAATTCCTCCTAAAAGAACAACACATTTTTTTATTGTTAAGATTACAATTATAAAGACAGTTGTAGCAAATTAAACTGTGCTTATAAACATGCTTGTCTAAAATGTCAATCGCAGCATCCAAGTATTTATTGTTTTTGGCAATTTAGGTCAAGGTACATATAATTTAAACAAGGCTCAAACTAATCAAAAGTCTAACCAAAATGTCAACGGTTTACAAAAGCCCAATCATTTAATCAAGCCAAGACCGCCATTGAAGTAATTGATTATTGATAAGGTCTGGAAAACAAGTGTTTGTACAACTTGATAAATAAGGGTAATAACAAAATTACCGAACTCCGAACAATCTTACAAAGGGAAAGTCAAAACTCATAATTATATAAACAGACAATATCAGTCAACAACCGGAAAACTGTGAAAACCGTAATGACCCTGACTTGGTACAGGCATTTCTAAAGAAATGGTGAGTTGAATCAGATGTTAAGGCGCCAAACCTCCCGCTCTCATTACGGTTCAAAGGTTCCGGCTGTCACTATAACAGTATTTAAATACAGGAACAAAATAGGTAAAATAGTTGTCAAAGCAGTACCATATTCGGTGACGTAAATGTCAAAAATATTTTTACGTCACACATTGATAAAAAAATATCCTTGACATTTTTCTTGACTTCTTTATCCTTATGCATTTTCACTATATGAAAATGCATCGCTTATAATCGTTTCTGCAGAGACGGAATATATTTCGACAAGATCTTGGTATCGGAATATAAACTTTTTAAAAGATCGAATAAGGCGAACCTTTTAATAGCCCTGGTCCAGTAGCCTGTTTCTCAGATGAAGATGACGTTTCAGGAAATCAAAATAATTGCTACTGGCCCTTGCATAGCAAATCAATTGCGAGATGTAAACACCATATGCAGGAGAAGCTGGTATATTGCTGCATATGTTTGGAAAATTTATGATTTTAAAATTGAAGTCGTCTCGTTTATCATAAATTTTAGTACTGAGTTGACCACTGAGGTACAAGTCCAAAAATGATGCGAAAGAAGCTGTATCGGTGGTCTCTTTAACTTCCAGCTCTGGAGGATATATCAATGGAAGAAATTCTGCAAATCTAGAATTATTGATAGATAAAACGTCATCAATATACCTGTATGTGAAATTAAAGGCTCTAGCCTCATGAATCTTCTTATCTTTTACAAGCTTTTGAAGAAATTCCGACTCATATGAGTATAAAAATAAATCTGCAAGAATAGGGGCACAATTTTTACCCATTGGTATGCCGACGACCTGCTGAAACAGTGTCCCTCCAAAGGAGACAAATATGTTATCGATGAGGAACTCCAGCATACTGATCACTTGTTCCTCGGAGTAGCATGTTTTACCTTTTTGAATTTTGCTTGAAAAATATGTGGAATTGTAGCCTAACACAACTAATTATGAGCAGATATGCTTCTCAGGTTTAGGATTTATGCAAGATATTCGAACTCCTCTGGTTTTATCCATACAAATACATTACAGTTTTTGACACATTTGATTTCTTATCCTCATCTTATCAAGCAATCCGGATACGATTTTCAGAAATTTCAATTATATTTGCCAAGTTGATTGAAATTCTCAGTATTAAACTGATGAAAAATCTAAAGGAGTTAGGGTTCCCGCAAAAATTGAAATGCCTTATATCTCAAAACAAATTCGTTGATATAGCAATATTTTCATCATATTTACTTGAAATTCAATTGTAATTTAACTTGAGAAGCTTATCACTTTAACTGATAATTGTTAGCACTTGTGAGTGTGTTTATTTCATTTCAGAAGCAGTTAACAAAACAACAATATGGTCGCTAGGTAAATCTCCCATTAATATTGATGAGTTATGTCATATGTTGAAGTAATATCCCGATTATGACAATGTCGCGATTTTAGAAAATGGTTTTCGATATGAATTCTGAATTCATTATACGGGTCCGCGTACCCCATTGGACTGTAACAATTTTAAATCTGTTTATCAACACCCACAAGTGGCATTACAAAAACTTCAAAGTGAGTTAAATTTAGGCAGAATAATGGGGCCATTTCGCCAAAGGCCATTTTATAATATAAGATGCAGTCCCATTGGACTTATTCCTAAGAAAACCGGGGGGTTTAGGCTTATTACACATCTTTCACACCCTTTAGGCCAGAGAATTCATTCCTATGTTGATCAGGTACATTCAACAGTTCAGTACTCTTCGTTTGATAACGCGTTTTCAATTGTACAAAGGTTAGGGAGAAATGCTCTTTGTGGGAAGTGTGATGGAAAATCGGCGTTTCGATTGTTACCTATTTATCCAGGCTGTTTTGATTTGCTGGGCATTACGTTTAATGGAATTATTATATTGATAAAATGCTCCCTATCGGGTTATCTAAGTCTTGTGCTTACTTTGAGAAGTTTTCTTCATTTGTTGAATGGGCTGTAAAGCATGATAGTAATAGCCAGGACCTAGACCATTACCTGGATGACTTTTTCTTTGTTGGGAAACCTGGTACAAATGATTGCCTAATTTTAATGGGGACTTTTTATTCGATTTGTAAACGTTTAAACGTCCCTGTTGCAGAGGAAAAACAATTTTGGCCCATCAACTACAATTGAATATTTGGGTCTAGCCATTGACACACAAACAATGGTAATCAAAATTCCAAAGGACAAAATAGATGAACTCTGTGAAAAAATCTTGTTTGTGTTGAACAGCAAAAAAGTGACGCTTAAACATCTTCAGTCCCTTGCTGGTTCATTAGCCTTTTGCCCATTAGCACTCCCTGTAGGTAGAACATTTTCAAGGCGAATATACCATCACTGTGTAAAGCATCTAAACATCATCATTTTATTCGTGTAACCAATTCTATGAAAAGTGATCTGTTGGTTTGGAAAGAGTTTCTCCACAATTTCAATGGCTTGTCATACATTCCAGAAAAAAATTGGTCTACTAACTACGATTTGCAGCTGTTTACAGATAGTGCCGGTGTCGAAACAAAAGGGTGTGGTGCTTTTTACGCAGGGAAATGGGCACATCTGCAGTGGCATACAGAATGGAAATCTACTCCATTATTAAGGGACATAACCTATCTTGAGTTAATACCAATTGCCTTGGCTATTTTCTTGTGGGGTCAGGAATTTAGAAATAAAAACGTCATATTTTTCTCAGATAACGAAGCAGTCGTTTCAATCTTAAATAGCAAGACATCAAAATCGAAAATTGTTATGTCTCTACTGAGATTCATAATCTATTGTACCTTAAAGTTTAACATTCAGTTGAAATCAAAACATATTTCATCAAAAGATAACACAATTGCTGATTTTATTTCTCGTGGGCAGGTCGAACGATTCAGGAAGTTGGTGCCATTTGTCGAGCTTTACCCATGTCAAGTTCCTGCAGAATTCCGGAGCCTTTTGTATTAGATGCAAACGCAATGTTTGAGGCATCCCTAGCACAAAACACTTGGAAATCTTATGAGAATGGACTGAAATCATTTAACGAATTTCGCTCAATGCACAACATGTCTCCTATATCGCCTCCTCCTGTTTGGCATATTGCAAATTTTATTGCATATTTAGCAAATAAGTCATATTCTCCTTCTACCGCAAAATTGTATGTCGCAGCTTTAGGCTTTGCATTGAAATGCAAAGATATTAAAGACACCACACAATCTTTTATAATCAAGCAAATGTTGAAAGGCATGACTAGATTATATGGCGTACCAGATGTACGGCTTTCAATCAGTATCGAAATGATAAAAAAAATTCCGAAAGCTTTGTCACATACCTGTTCATCAAAATACGAAGCAGTAATGTTCACTGCTGCATTTTATTTAGCATTTCCTGCCCTACTGAGGGTTGGCGAATTTACCTGTTCAAATTCTTCAGAAGTACAGAAAATAATGAAAGTATCAGATCTGCATATTAGCAATATAGACCAAACTCTAATGCTTAAATTAAAATACCCGAAAACAGATCAAATGGGCAGGTCTTCTGTTTAACAATTGAACCAAACAATGGTATGCCAATCTCTACATTTAATGTTTTAAAAGAATATCTACAAATTCGACCAGTTTTGGATGGTCCATTGTTCTGTCATTTGAATCGAACAAGTTTAACAAGGAAACAATTTGTGCATGTTTTACATGCATCGCTCAAATTTATGGGTTATACTACAGACAAATTGTATACGCACTCCTACCGAATAAGTGCAGCAACTTATTTATCAAAATTAGGTTATAGTAATGAAGAAATTCAAAAAGGGGTCGGCGGTTGTCAAACTCTTATGAACGGTATATTCGATTTTAATTCAGTTTTAATCTTTTTTTAGGAATGAAAATAGTGTGGATAGTGTGAAGTTCCTTAATACAAAATGCATTTGAGCACACCAGTAACAGACCAACTGGTGCAAACCTTGGCCTGGAGAAATACGGTGTCCAGCTTGTGTGGGTAGGAATGAGAGGCATGAAATGGGAAAATTTGATGTCACTGATCTCAGGTCTGTTAAATTGTTATGGATTACCACATGCAATTATGATACACTGTGGGGGGGGGGGAATGATATAGGAAATTCGAAAACCCCTTGCGGTTTACTTATACACCAGATGAAAGTGGCATTTGCTCATATATTGTTTGAAATTACCTGGTACCGCAATTATTTGGTCGAATATGTTGCCAAGACTGAAGTGGCGAACTTCACCTAATGTGGTGAAAATGAACATAGCTAGAAAACGTGTAAATCTTCTGCAAGGTCGCATCTATTGAGACACAATTGTTATATTTTAAAGCATCCCGACTTTGATGACATGCTACCCTCATTATTTGATGACGGGGTAGATCTATCATTTATAGACAATGGTATATGCATTAATAGCATGCAAGGTGCTTTAGAAACATTCTTTTCCATCCCACACACTAACCATTTATCCTTATGACTAAACTGGTAATTTGTCAACTGTATTTCTAAATTTCTTGGCTGTGTTCATACTTTCAACGTATTGAGTGAAAGTATTCTCATTGGCGGATTTTGAAATACAGCTAACCGCTTTGGATCGCCCAGCGGTAGTTCTACTATTGGATCACCCATTAGTATTCATTCTTCATCATTTGTGATGGACAATTGTTGAATTGTTAATTGAAATATTGAAATAATAAAGCCATGACAAATTACCAGCCAAGCATGAATTTGTTTTATTTTGCATTGAATATACTTGAATTAGTTGAATTATAATTTTAGTAACTAAGCTATATGAATCTGGATTGAATATCAGATATTGAGGTTTGATTGATCATAGCTGAGATGGTAAACAAATTGTGAATTTAGCGTTATTGGTATATAGAGAAGGTTTACATGAAGACTCTTGGAATAATTTAGCTAGCATCTTTTATTGGGCGTTTCATTTTATTTGTTCATGGTATTGAATAACTGCTGGAACTAAATTTTGAGAATATATCTAATAAATAATAGGTTATTTTGATCTTTGATTTCCATATATGTTATTGAAATCATGTATTTGAAATATGTTTATAATCAGTCAACAGCAGCATTATCGTGTGGCTTTTCACTTTGCATAATTTATAGTCTGTTTGTCCTTTATATGAAATGATACTACGAATTATACAACATTTTATTTCTCTATATTATTTCTGTTTTCATGTGATCTTCTGTAATACCTCTTAATAATAGAGGATAATTTCATGGGGGGAGGGGGGGGGGGTACATAAAATAGCAATACTAGCAAGAAAATGTTCTATAGAACACAGAGATGTTCATAAATTATATTATTTGTCTGATATGTATAATTTTTTGCAGATTTAAACTTTGCTATTGTAATTTAGACGAAATGGAATTTCCTTCATCCATATACACATTGATTCAATAAGTTTACTCGTGAATATCTTTATTAATTAATTTAGCTTTGCGATACAACAACATCCAATAACATACTGTATAGGGTCACGTCATGATTCATATCAGTGGTGAACCTACCACTTAAAATCGAGTACATGCCAAAAGATGTTGTCCAATTGGTCAATGTACAGCTGTCTTGCAAATGATTGGACGGTCAAGGATGAATGAAAGGTCTCCTGACATGACCACAGACGGGATGTTGTTGGATTGTTGGATGTTAGTGTGTTGCCAAAGAAATTAATTGAAAAAAACATTCTGATTAAGATCATTTATTTATAAACGGTTCATTCATTTTCGAAACATCAGTCACACTTGAAAATCACATACATTCGTTTATATTTTCTACTTGACCAATCCATGATTATGCAGTTGTTGACGGATACGGGAGTGGTTGTGCAATTCCCATTGTTGATTTAAACTTATTTTATTGTTCGTAATAACAACAAATGGATCAGACACAAGTTTTACAACTTAGAAATGTCTTCTCCGCTAGTTACATCAATTTACATATAATCAGAACAGCATTAATTACATAATAATAACATATTTGTTCAGAATATGAAGACGAATAAAAAAAATAAAAAATACAATAGAACGAAAAATGCAAATTTCAAAGGTCGATGAAACATACTGTGTGCTAAGGTATAATATATGGCAAGTCGAGCACACCTCAAAGACCATTCTTAAACACGTGGTGTATGTGTGTTCCATACTTGGATCGTATTACGATTAGACATAGTTTATATGTTGGGATTTAATTAATTCATGGAGATCTTGCATAGGTAAGTACAATTTGAACTGAATAACACATGTATATTTCATCGACCTTTAACACGTCAATCAAAATCACATACATTCGTTTATATTTTCTACTTGACCAATCCATGATTATGCAGTTGTTGACGGATACGGGGGGGTTGTGCAATTCCCATTGTTGCAGGGTTTGTTCCATCTGTTGGGTAAGGTGCTATGCCAATATTAAATGGATGTGGTTGTGGAGGACAATTGTTGGTGGTAGCAGGATATGGTGTTGTGAAACCAGCTTGTGGTGCTGTAGTATTGTATGGCATTGCTGTACTGGGATACGTTGGAGGTTGTTGTGTATCTGAGAAAAAAAAACCACAATAAAAGTACATTGTACACAATAATGTAAGATAGATAGCATACGAAATTCAATGATATACTTTTTCATAAATATCATTAGATCTCCTGTTTTAACTATGACTTAGATATCTTAAAATCTGACAAAAACCTAACAAAGCATTTACGACGTAATGTTAATTGTATTCATTTCCTTCATGTGTCATCTTCATTCAGTACTACGTCGGTGGTGTAATGGTTAACGTGATCGCCTCGAATGCGATATATCATGGATTCGATCGCCGTCGGGTAAAACAAAAGACAATAAAAATGATATTTTCTGTTTTTGCGCTATGCGCGCAGCTTTAAGGAATAAGATGAAAGACTGGTTGGATGGTAATCAGGTTAATATGTTCGAGTGGAGCCACAGACCTACTCTCAGACTGTTGTTTCAGTGAGCTAGCACAATAAATAAATTAAGCGTTGTGGTCTAGTACAAGGGGGACATCATCATTACATTGAATTTAACTTGTTCCTGCCATGATAGTGCTGCTCATTGCGGCATTTAACAACAATTACTCACTCGCTCTTCATTAAGCAAAGTATTTTTCCTAATGTTTTGACAACATTTTGTGAACACATTATTTACACATTTATTGGTATTGTTGTAAATATGTTTATGTTGTCATTTATTTTTGTGATAGTATGTGGTCTTATTGCGGGGAAGCGAATCTGGGCAGGTTTTTTTTTTATCGTTTGTTTATATATGTATTGCCGTTGGAGATCCAGTTATCAAAAGGAGGGGAGGATTATGATCCCATTAACTGGCATAACCCCGCCACATGTTTGTGCCTGTTCCAAACCAGGACATGGATTTTCAACGACATATATCGTGATCTTTTGTTTTATCTGTTCAATGAGTTATGTTTAGGTAAGAGGTGATTGTTAGTTTTGTTGATATTGGTGGAGTCGATGGCCATCAATGTTTAAACTCTCTGTTCATAATGATATAGCAGACGACAATCACTCACGGTAAACGTTTGGTTGAACAGGTGCCACTCCTATAACGATACCTCTGCTCTCACCTGTTTTTTTCATTTTGCAAAATATGAATAATGCTATGAGACCAATTATAACAACAATTCCACTAATAAGAAGTCCAATTTTCCACCCTGTCAATCTAAAATATAATAATAACATGAAAATACATCTTTAACCAGCAACAGTTGAGCATTTCGTCTAATATGGTATATATTTGTTTCATGTATCACAACCAAAATGTGCAATGACTATGATTAATGCAACAGTGTAATCACAAATCCTCATTAGACTGTAATTGACAACTTAATGAGCGAGTGAAAGTATTGTCTACATGGTTGAGAGCCTTTCTGAATTGACTCACAGAAGCATAATATATAACGACATAATCAACGTATTTTGTTCATGCCATTCCAGAACAAAATTATAGATCCTCTTTTTACTCTGTCGACTAATATGTCACATGTTACTACCAATAAATGAAATAGTAGATACATGTACAACATGTACATTTTCTTAGTTGATTTATTAGATATATTCATTACTGGTATTGCTATTAATTTACAGTTCCTAAATAATGTAATTATCATCAAATCTAAGGTTCTCTGAAAATTAAACCAAACAGTGTTAGAATTAGATCTTTGAGCTGACACATTTTTGTTCTTCCCTCGACGGGATTTGAACTCACACCATTGATACACTGCAGCACCAATCGCTTAGCATTATGTGTAGCGCCCTAGACCAATCGGCCATAGTCGCTATCGCTATATAAAAAATATATAGTGGAAGTGTTGCCTTGTCTCGTAAGGAAATTTTAGAGATAGACATAAGACTTTCTTTGATCTTTCCAAATGTTGGCGTTTCGGGATACAGCCGCAAAATTAAGCATATCTTGAGTAAGTATATGATAATATACTTTATTTCCTGTGACTGTATGATGAATTCTTCATCATCCTATACAATGTATTAAAATTGCGGAGTTAGATTGCTGTCAAATTATAATATTGAGTATATATGTACCATCTACTCACGCTTAGACACATGTCTTATGGGCTGTATCCCGGAACGCCAACATTTGGAAAGATCAAAGAAAGTTGTCCTTCCTAATTAAGAGGGATTAAGGGGTCCCATTAAGGGTGGATGATCAGAGCAATCACAGGTAAATAAAGGTAAATTTGATTCTCTTATTTGTATTTTCTATATAAATGGAATCAAATAAAATACGAAAACATAATAATCAATGAATATTTATTATTAAATTTTAAAACTATAATATAAGCACACATGAAATATGAAAAAAATAATAATGAATATTTATTATTAAATTTTAAAACTATATAAGCACACAGAATTCTCCATATGGCAATAAGCAAGCATACACAGTTCTAACGAATTACCTTTTAAAATGTAGGAGGAGTTGTACATACAAACTTCTGTGACAGACGGACAAACCAGACAAAAACAATATTATAAAATATCATTCAAACTTCAATCAAGATATTTTGCATATTGCATTAGTTTTCTGTCTTTGGTGTGGATTGCATTGATAAGCACACATGAAATATGAAAACATAATAGTTACTATTTATATTAAATCTTCAAACTATATAAGCAGACATGAAATATGAAACATAATAAAGATTCTTTTTAGACGACTTTTTAACTGTGTCAATAACAGGTTTTATACGTATTATGTGAAATATGATAAAATGGATCTTACCTTTTAGCTGATGAGATGATACATTTTTAGAATTAGTGGTAAAATGCATATTTGTATATCTAAAGTAGTCAATCAGATGCGAATCTATAATTTTAATGAACTTTTTAAATGGCGACACGGTTGGGGGAAACGGATGTGAAATACAGCAAAGTGATATGATATACAATTTTAGACTATCCTATTCATTTAATTAACTTTTAAGAAGAAGAAGAAGAAGAAGAAGAAGAAAAAGAAGAATGAATATTTATTTTTCAATCTTAAAAGTATATATATGAAACATGAAAACATAATAATAAACTTTAAAACTATTATAAGCACTACATGTTGAATTATATAAATGTCAATGATGTTGGTATTTAGCTTGGATGGGGAGCCCTTGGAACATCTGCTCTCCATATGTTAAAGTTTTAATTAATGGCTTATTTTCTTATTGGATTTAAAATAAAAATACAACAAATAAATTATAATATTTCTCATTACTTTGTCAATTTCTTTATTTCAATTTTCTTTTTAAAATCAATATATTTTACTTCATTTCCATTATATTTTAATTAAATATAGCATGTCATATTTCACTTAATAATTAGTTTTTTAAAACTAAATTACAACAAATATATTTTTTTATTTCTCATTAAACTTGTCATTTTCTTTATTTCAATTTCAATATATTCGAAATGCGGCAAATCATATATCTAGGGGGTGTAATAACCAGATCCGTATTACATGGGGGGGGGGGGGGGGGGGGGGGTGGTTGCAATAATGTGTAACGTATTACTTCTAAATGGGGACCGGAAATTTTGAATGATATCGAATATTTACATTTTCACAATAATACGTTTTCTTTGTCTGATCAGTTTTCGTTATTAGTGTAACTTGGTTTACTTCCGTCGTCTGCTACTGTCAAAATAGATAACGGAGAAAACATGGAAAATGCTCGTTATCCAATGAATGATAACCGCTGGTTTCATAAATCAAATGAAAAACAGAAACACAAGTAGGAAAATTGAGTATGATCTGAAATTAATCAAAAATGACTTCGTATCCATAAATACATAATATGACATTATTGCATCATCAAGCTATGGTTTCTGAAAATGAGCAGCTCTTATAAATACGCATTAAAGTACAGACAGTATTCTGATACTTCCGATTCTTCCTATATATTTCATATAAAACTACAGTTTTTAAAAAAATATTATCTTTAAGTCAATTCATGTCCGATTTCGATAATTATTTTATCAACAAAAGCAGAAAGATATGTACATTTGCAGTTTATAGTATTAATTTTGAAATAACTTTTTGCAGCATGTTTGTCAAATCGCCATGATTTAAACACAGACTTAAATAATATGTCAGCAAAAGTACTATCATTGCATTTTGTTTCGAAAAAAAAAAAAGATTGCAGTTGTGATTAACTTGTGTATTCTCAAAATGTTTATCATAGAAAATTATTTCGAAATTATAGAGTAAAAATACATTATATTGTTTTGCATTGATACAAAAATGATCAAAATCTGACATGAATTGACTTCAGGGTAATTTTGTGAAAAATATGAAATATATAAGGAATATTGGAATCGTACGAATACTTTTATCCACAGTCTGTATATGATAAATATGCTATGATATGACATTTGTCATATTACACGCCATATCTACCCTGACCCATATTAGAACTCGGGCCTTCGGCCCTTGGGCTAATACGGATGTCTCGGGTTACCATGACATGTACCGGTAATATGAAAAATGCAATATAATAAGCTATAATTATACAAACATCTAAGCATACAATCATACAATATATCTTTCCCACTCAGTGCCGGATTTAGGACAAATGAGGCCCTGTGCTAGTTAAGTTATGAGGCCCCTTACTTGGGCCTTGAAGGAGGTAAACCTGGTAGGCCTACACAGGCGGTCAACTCTATCAGTATGACTGGAATCGCTCCGAAACAGAACGCCTTGGTCCCACTGGATCTCAAAGTTACTCGAAATACTAGGTTAATACTATATACATATATCCATATCAACAAAGAAGACATGTTCCGGCAGAATTGCAAGATGTAAGGCTGGAGAGGCACAGTAACGTGACAAGGCTCAATAGGTCATTACAACCCTCCCCCTCCCCGGGGATTACAGGATACTAATACGGTACGTACTTACGAAAATCAGAAAGAGTAGTATAATCTATATGTTATCGTGAACTTACCCAGAACTGCTACTGCTACTGCTATTGTAATAATAGTAATAATTATAATAACTATAACTATAACTATAATAACGATATCCACCAAAGCAGGGTGAAACTAAACAATGTAGAATATTAATTGATAAAAATGCAAACGCGAAACTGAAATTCTTGGCTAAAATACTACCGTGACTATTTAATTTTGGAATACAACACCCAACCCCCCCCCCCCCCCTCCAAAAAAAACACAACCCCAAGAATAAAAGACATGACAGGTGATTGAAGTAATATTAATTAATATTTGATAGTAATTGGGAAAATAAAGTAATTAGGGAATTATTCCCTCGTAGTTTTCAATCATTAACCATCATCCAAATATACAAAACAGTCAATGATTTTCACTATGACATACATAAAATTATAAGATAATAGGATACATATTATATTGTCTGACAACCACGTAGCATATAATTAAACATACACAATTCAATGAATTGCTATAAAACAAGAGCATTTCTGTAAATGACATAATTATCCTTAGAGTTTAACTGTAGCCTTGGACACAGTGTCTTTGAGTGTTTAGTATATTTGTCTAATACATTTCTATATCAGATGATGTTAGTGCTGTTTAATAGTACGTTGTAGCACGACAGTTGCCACTAGTGGAGCAAGGACTGCTAACCCTTCCGGTACTGCTCACTTTACCCCCTATTTTGTTTTATTATTACATTTATTTTCCTGTTTACATATGACCTCAGAAGTCCATGATAATCCAGAGGCTTACATACATTGGTTGTATATAAACACAAAACGGGATAGAAAAAAAAATGATGCTAATTTGGTTTGTAGAGCTTCAAATAATAATGTTTCTATATTGTTATTTAAAAGAGATATTTTGTTATTAATGCAGTATTACTTTTTAGTCCTCTTTTCAACTTTCTATTGTGTCAACATTTTTATTATTTATTTGATATCATTTCTAGCTTTCCATATTGTAACACTTTTGACCATTGTGTTGTCTGTTCTTTTTCGATATACGGATTCTGATTGCCCCTTTGGTATCTTCAAACTCTTCTTATATGCAGATATACCCGCACCACAATATCCCAAAATATCTTTAACATGACCTTTTGCAAATATACCCCTACATATCATATCATGTATATGACGGGGGAGGTGGGAGTTGTAGATGGAAACCTTCTAACATTTCTGTATACGATTATATTATGTGAGACAACAATATAAAGAGACAACATGGGGCCGTCTTGGTCATGATCGTATGGTAGTTGAAATTATAATTACCTATGCAATCAGTGTCTTTCATCACTAACGTTATGAGTTACAATACAACATCATGTGATAAAGAATGTCAGTAACTTGCGGCAGGTGGGTGGTTTCCTCCACCAATAAAACTGACAACCACGATATAGCTGCATTATTGTTGAAAGTGGCGATAAACATCATAATCCCCCCTCCCACCTCTCGAGACAAGACGACAAGTTAAAATACCAATTCGATGAAATATAAAACAAATAACAATTCAGACATATTTAACAACATTCTCTAGGGACAAAAAAAATGATAACAATTCGGAAAACACGAACACTTAAATTAATGATGACATCATTATGTTTCTAAAAATCTTCAATTACATAGGACTAAGAAAGGCCGAAAGTGACAAGACGTGAGTACAAAATCGTCAATGAATATAGAAAAGAGACACATGGCTAAAATGTTGCTTCAATCAACAAAGTAACACTAGAAATGAGTATGACGGACTCAACAAAAAATGAAGGATGAAGGAAAAGCAGTTCTGACTTCAATTTAGTGCTCGTCGTGTTACTAAGGGCTGTGGTAAAAGTCCAATAAATTCCATGAACGAGGTATAAGGGATAGAAAGAGATTACAACAGTGTAAACAGATCCTGAGTAATATGTGATATGTTAACTGATGCAGTTAGAATAAGAAAGTACTTCCTCTTACACACTAATTCTATTGTTATCGATAGATATTCAAATTTTGGAAAAACCTATTTGTCAAAAGAATTCGCACGCATTTTAAATGTTTATGTAACAACACTACCGTTATAGATTTAAAACGATAGTTTATTCCAGAATACTATGTAAAATATCCACCTGTTAGTCAAATGTATGTTTTTTCTCCTGAAATACTACAATATAAATGTACATGTACTTACGACTTTGGCCACTTTCACCCAAATATATTTTTGATATTATATATTTTTTATAAACAATATCACTAGAGTGTAAGTCAGTTACCGACTTCGATCTCGGGTTCAAGCTAGATAAACTTCCTCGCCCATGCTTTGAGCACCTCGACCGCTACGCGGTCTCGGCGCACAATTTGCACGGACTGAGGTGTTCATCTAGCTTGAACACCTCGATCTCAATCGGTAACTATTACTTCCTGGCTACATCATATCGTGATGTCCTTAATATCAACCCTGTACAATTGTAACCATTCATTGTAGTGTCTGCGAAAACTGAGAGACCACAAATGACAATAATGCTATTCTTAAAAAAAAGTAAGAATTATTTGGACTTGTCTATTAAACGTTTATTTGATGACAAGTGATATTGTACTATTGTTAATTGGAAGTTATATGAAAAAATAATGGCACTTGGAGGCCGAGTATCAAATGTCGTTGACTTCTTACCACTGACGTGAATATGTCCTTTATACACAGCTCAAGTATTAAGTTGACCTACACCGGAGGTTAATTCACTATACATGTCCATAAATAAGCTCAGAGGTAACGATGTAGGTAAAAACAAATTGATAAAACTGATGACCAACACCGATAAACCAAACCAAGCTGTAAATCGATGATTCCACCATGAGTAAATTATCTTACCTGCAACACAAACCCATAAAATAAGAAATAATACTTTGCTTCCAATCGCCTCCATATTAACTCTATTGCAGGTTAAACTAATGTACGTCCTGATTCTCTGTATACTACCTGGTTTACTTAGTGCCATTTAAATGAGTTTGTCATGCGTTGCATATATTGTTTTGTATTCAATTTAAATATACTTGTTAAAAAGATGAAAATTCGCTATAACGTATTGATTTTTCAAAATGACATTGCAAAATATCAGATGTGACGTACACTTAATAAGTTGGTAACTATAAATATAATGTATAGAAGCCGAAATTAAAGATGCAATTGTAATCTACAAGTAATACATTAATTCCCGATTATCTCGCTTATGCTGATAATATGAATTTCAGCAACATCGGACCGATGACCACCATGTACTTATAATTACTAAAGGGAGACAACTTATTATAATTGATTCATCATTGTGAGGTAAAGTTTAACTTGATAATTTGATTAGTTTGATTTAAATGCAAGGATATTTAGGTTTAGGGGCATAAATCTAGTTTAACCCCGCCACTTTTTATTGAAGTGCCAGTACCAAGTCAAGACAGAAAGTGAGCGGTCATGTATTTGTGCTAAAGGTATCGATTTTGATATTTAATTTTAGAATTGTTCCGACATTTGTTGTTGTTGTTTTGTTTTCGTTTTTCATTTGATAGCTATCCTTGTAATCTATCAAATTGTTAACAGTTAAACACAATACATTTACATCAAATTGTTAACAGTTAAACACAATACATTTACATGGAATTGTTAACAGTTAAACACAATACATTTACATGGAATTGTTAACAGTTAAACACAATACATCTACATCAAATTGTTAACAGTTAAACACAATACATTTACATCAAATTGTTAACAGTTAAACACAATACATTTACATGGAATTGTTAACAGTTAAACACAATACATTTACATGGAATTGTTAACAGTTAAACACAATACATTTACATCAAATTGTTAACAGTTAAACACAATACATTTACATCAAATTGTTAACAGTTAAACACAATACATTTACATGGAATTGTTAACAGTTAAACACAATACATTTACATGGAATTGTTAACAGTTAAACACAATACATTTACATCAAATTGTTAACAGTTAAACACAATACATTTACATGGAATTGTTAACAGTTAAACACAATACATTTACACATTTACATGGAATTCTAAATTTATGATGCCTGTGGTAAAAACCCGTAAGGATCAAGATGTTTGACACCTTGTTGTATATGACCATTCTAGGATGACACATTATTATATTATTGTATATGGAGAACGACAACCTGATTTCATTTAATGTAATTGTTTTTGTATAAAAGAATATATACGGTTGACTGAATAGATGTTTATGATATCACACTATTACACACTAGTTCTACTGTTATCGATAGGTATTTAAATTTTGGAAATACCTATATGTCAAAAGAATTTGCACGTGTCTTTGTCCCAGGACAAAGAGTGACGTCATTTGAACACCTCGGCACTGTGCCAGGTATTCAAGCTTGAACCTCCTCGGTACTGTGCCAGGTGTTCAAGTGATTAATCGATGACAAAAACGGCTGCATTTAATTGGCTAAATATGTACATGTAAATTCAATATTTTTGATATTATATATTTTTTACAAACAATATCACTAGAGTGTAAGTCAGTTACCGACTTCGATCTCGGGTTCAAGCTAGATAAACACCCTCGCCCGTTCTGTGAGCACCTCGATCGCTACGCGGTCTCGGCGCACAATTTGCACGCGCTCAGGTGTTCATCTAGCTTGAACGCCTCGATCTCAGTCGGTAACTATTACGTATTGTATACATTCGACATTAATACTAAGTGATTATTTATAAACATCGCATGGGATGTTATAAAGATATCAAATATATAATAAACTATTAACTTGTGTTAAATTTCTACTCTTTCAGTTTCTATTATTACTTAATTATATACTGTAGGACGAGGAAGTTTAACAGTGATCGTCAACAATATCAACAAAACGAAAAATTACCTCTAACCTCAAATCATTGAACACAAAATAGACATTTGGCGATGAAGGGCCGATTAATTTGACCTCAAACCGCAATATCAATATAAACCAACAATAAATAACCACAGATTTGCTTTAACTCGAAAAGACGTCATACTATTAAAAGGTAGGATACGTTGGCTCAATGCCGTTACTTTTAATATCAATTAGTCGTAAGCATTTAAATCCATCATAGGTCTTCTGAGTAGAACAAGTTTAATAAGCTACCAATTTGTTCAATCAAATACGGAACATACAATATGCAATACAATATAAATGTACTGATTTAATTGCTAGTTGGATCTACTAGTTCTACAACCAGATTATCTATATTAAAGCAAGGAAAACATGCATTAAAAAGTCGACTGTAGTTGCTCAATCAAAGTCATTAAGAATACCAATTTCCAATAAGAAGAGCTTGAAGATACCAAAGCTATTATTTCGTTGTGATATTCAAGCGGTCATTGAAGTGATAAACAATCGTGCAAGGATAAATCGATTATGAAATTGATCCGTAGATTGGTGTTGGCTGCTTTGAAATTTAATGTTTCTTTTCGAGCTAAGCATATCGCTGGGAAACAAAATATTATTGCTGACCAGTTATCTCGTTTTCAATTTCAGAAAGCCAGGCCAGTAGCTCCGGGGCTTTGCCAAGGACAAACTGCAATTCCAGACCAGTTTTTAAGCATTTAAGTAAACAGGTTCTCCATTTGTTGAGACACTCGCTATCCCCATATGCAACTAGATCATACAGACATAGCTGGAAGTTGTTGTTAAGATTTTATCAGAGGGTAGCTCTAACACTTCCATTGTCAGTATATAATGTATACAATTGTATATGCTATTTATTCGGACGTGCATATAGTCCCTCGACTATTGTTTCTTATATATCAGCTATTAGTTATATTCACAAAATGGATATCCAAGACCCCACTACCTCTTTTTTAATCAGGAAATTACTTAAAGGCTGTAACAACTTGCAACCCAATAGAGATTGTCGTCTACCAATTACAAAAGACATCTTAATTAAAATATTAAATAGTTTAAATCCCTTCATTCGAAAATACTAAAATCGCATATTGTTGAAAGCAATATTTTCACTGGCATTTGTTGCTTTTCTAAGACTGGGTGAAATTTTGAATCGCTCGATGGCACATTCTGACAACGTTTTGCAAGTTGTAGATGTTTAAATGTATGGAAAGGGGATTCCGGCAAACATTAATATTACACTGCAACATTTTAAAAATATGAAGGCAAGCCAACCAGCCCTTTTTTTTCTATTACTGCCAATGGGAAAAACCCTAACTTGTACCCAGTACAAGCTATGCATGAATATATACAATTGTTTAAGCCCATACAGGGCTCCCTTTCCAATTCCTGTAATAACGTATGTAGTTTTGATGACACAAAACTGTGGGTATCAGAAGAATGTGATTACCCACAGTTTAGTGTCATCAAAACTACATACGTTATTACAGTTTATTGGTTTAGACCCTAAATGCTACAAAGACCACCGCTTTCGTATTGGTGCTGCAACAAATACTGTCAACATGGGGTTTTCTCAACAATATATTAGGAAACTGGGGCGATGGAATTCCAATGCTATTCAAAATATATTAGAATATCCTCCTTCAACTTATAAGCGAGCACCTTGATTGACTACTCCATGTTGTTATGTAGTGAATTGACAATATTACGCTGGCTCAAACTCGAAAGGGCTGTCAAAATGTGTTCGAGCTATCGGAAGTTCGAGCCACCGAGGTCCCGTAATTTGAGAGAGAAAAATATCCGGTTCTGACTCGGGACAGTTTCATTACGCTTTGATAAGTGATGCACAGTACAATGGACCTTTTTCGTAAATAATATTTAATCATTTAGAAATTTCTCAAAGACTCCGGTTTCTGGGTACATCTTTGGTATTTTTCACTTCGTTCGCGATCTATTTTATATACAGGAAATACGAGGTCGATATTAACAGTTGGATCGATATCGGTATAATGCTTGATAATTCGGATATATATTCTTAATTTAAATTTTTTTAGCCAATGATCATATTCTTTTCTTTTTTAATAAGAATTTGAAGCAGTTATATTTGTTTCTTTTGGTATTATATAGACATAAAATCTCAGGTTAATCGGAATTTCACTACTAGTACATTCTTTTGGATGTTTGTATTTAGATGAATCTGGAGATCACGCAGTTTGATATTATTCGATTCCAGCAACTATAAAGATTAAATAAACCACTCTCAATAATACTAATTCATGTACTAACAATTTTAAATAGTGTTTTAATAAACTTTGTTATGATTGGACACATTAAATCAAATGATTTGATTGTTTTAATTATTGTCGAGTGTAGTCTCGACTTGGTACAATCAGCAACATATTAATCGTAATCAAGCCACAGCTGAATAAAAGACTAATTAACACAAATTATGGCAAGTTTATCCCTCTACCTGTAATTGTTAAGTAAACAATTATATTTTGGTAATCTGACATTTATCACACCTTGCTGTAAGTACATTCAACCGTAACGTACACCCGTATCAAGATTTTTTACCACGCGAGACAACTTCTAAAGACCAAACAGATTGAAAATCTCTGGACCGCAAATGGAAAAATTATTATGAAGGAAGTAAATGGTACAATAAACGAAACAAATACACCCGAAGCCTTCCGTACTCTTGTAGAACGACTGGCGCCCACATATCAACTTCCGGATAACTTCTAATTATATGGCTCGTTTTGCTTACGGTACTGTTACAATTTTTAAATAAACTAATACATGTATATATTGTTATCAATACAACATACTGCATATATATATATTTTTTTTTTCCTCACCCTCTGACTTTGATCATTAAATATTGTTTTATCATCAATATCACAATTATATTGTGAACAAATTATTTATATATATATATTTCTTTTTTCTTCTTATAACTCACAACCACGTAGTAAAAAAATCCTATAGTAAATAGTAGCGAATGAAAAAGTACATAATACTCACGTGCCGATAATAAACCAATGGGAGCTACCGCAATGTATGTATATACATGTATATATATTTTGTTTCTCTTTTTAACAACTAAACAACAAATAAGTTATATCGGCTTGTGTGTAAACACGTAATCACCGATCATAAACATTATGTAAACACCTGACCGGTAGTATAAATGATAATTTTAACAATTCCTTATTAAAACTGAAAAGCACCGACTTTAATTATTATTAAATATGTACTTATTAACTATAAATTCACACTCTCGTAGTAAAATTCCCATAGTAAGTACTTATGAATGACCATTAGGTAATACTCCAGATAGGTATTAACCAATGGGAGCAGCCCTTCTTTGATATTGTTTTGACAAGTGACGAATCAATTAATGTAAGTCAGCTTGTGTGTAATCATTGATGACAGATTAAAAAAAAACATCAAACTTACTTTGTTATTTATTGCATAGTACGAATGTTATTCAAAACAAGCTTGGACACAATTCATAGAAAAAAATATGTGATTTACTGTGAGGGATACATTTAAAAAATAGTTAAACTAACTTCGTCTTGTGTTTGTATGTTGTTTTGTACCTACTCTCCCAAATTTATATTAGTTCAGATAAACCAAAACTTACACTGGTCAGTTAATTGAATTAATTAAGAAGACTCTTTGTACAATGTAAATATGAACATTCATAGTGTTTTGTGCTTTAAATTGATATTTATTGTGCGTCACCTAAAACTTTTTTTGACCATAAACTTAAATAATCCATAGTTATTTATTAATCATTATTATTCATGTTGTATTTATCTTTGCTTAGATTAATAGTATTGATGCATATCCATTATTATTCATGTTGTATTTTGTCAATTTTGGGTCAGATTCAGGGGCGGATCCAGGGTGGGGGGGGGGCGCACCCGGCGCGCGCCCCCCTAAAATTGGAAAAAATATGATTTGTTGGCGTAAAATCGTGATTTTTCACACGAAATACCCTAAAAATTTTCGCGCCTCCCTCCGCTCGGCGCATTTTTTTTAAGTGCGCCCCCGTAACTTGAAATCCTGGACCCGCCCCTGAGATTAACAGAAGCAATATATATCTATTGCTGAAATTAAATATGTACAAACCTATTTGATTTCATTATGTAAATATCTAAAACTTTCAGTTATTTAATTATCATTGGTCATTTTTCAAACATTTGTTTATTTTTTCACCTTGCATAGCTTCTATAATAGTCACAAATTACACAAACAGTAGAGGCACCACTAGCATAACCTTACATAATTCTATATCAATAATAACAAATTTTGATTTCATGTTGGTGTTTATATTCATTTTTGTTCAGATTAATAGTGTTGATGTATACCCATTATAATTCATGTTGTGTCTTGTTTATTTTGGTTCAAATTATGTCCATTGCTGATATTCAATATGTACAATCTTATTGAATTGCATTGTGTAAATATTTATAACTTTCAGTTGTTCAATTATTATTTGTCATTCTTCAAACATTTTTTAAAATTTTTCATCACTGCTATAATATTCTTAACCTTACACAAACAGTAACAAATATGTTAATTGGTACCAGACATTATTTTATTTCTTTATACATCTTTAATTATTGTATTATGCACAAATCATACACATCTCACATGCAATAAATTCAGTACCCCCAGACATCTTTAAAATTATCATGTTTTTCATTTGCTCTCTAATTCCATTAATATTTTCTTTTTATATCAAAATTAAAATTTATTTCCAATTTTCAATTGCACCACTTTTCACTTGCACCGACCTCAAGGTAAATATCGCGACCTACTTAGTATCAAATAAAATGACCGATACTTCTTATCTTGATTTTTTGAGAAACACGGGTATTATATAATATGAATATTGATGTAACTCAATACAGAGGAAGCATCGGTCAACATTATACTGCTTCACGTACTCCTATGACGCGAAAAATACTTAGTTATGTGAAGAAACTGTAAAACTATTGGGAATCGATATAGATTATCAGTTAAAAGTTGATCAACATATTAGTAACTTATGTAGAAAAGCATCTCAGCAGTTAAATGTTCTTAAAAGAATTAGTTCATATCTTACAAAGCTCAATAAACTTACCATTTTTCATTCTTTTATATTAAGTAATTTTAATTTTTGCCCTTTGGCATGGCATTTTTGTACTGAAAAAAACTCCAAAAAACTTGAAAAAATTCAAGTGCGAGCTCTGCGATTTGTATATGATGATTATTCCTCCTCCTCTGAAACTTTGCTTGAATATGCAAAGGTTCCCACCCTACAAGTGAGACGTATCAGGACAATGGCACTTGAGACTTACAAAATTCTACACAATTGTATGTTTACAAAATTTACTCCATACTAAAAATTCAAAATATTACTTTAGATACAGAAATATCTTGGATGTAAGGACTACAACATACGGTAAGAGATCATTCCGTTTTGCAGCACCTTCTCTGTGGAATAGCTTACCAGACCATTTCAGGACTGAAAATAGTTTCGCATATTTTAGGAGCCTTGTTCAGTCCTGGACTGGTTCCGATTGCCGTTGCTCTGCTTGCAAATAAAAAGCCCAATTTAAGTGTTTCTATTGACAGCCTTTGTTTGAATTAGTACCCGTTTCGAAAGAATTTGCTCCCAATTCACGATCAATGGTTTTGTTTTGGGTTTTTTTATAAATATTTTAGATCTCTTAATTATTAGTAATGCTATGTCTTTCTTTTTAAATTTTTATGAAAATTTTCAATTTTTTAAGATGTTCAAATTTTTATTCTTTAAATGGTTTTAAATAATTTCTATGGAAATTACTAAATGTCTAAATTTCTGTATTTTAGTTGCTTTTTGCTTGTTTTTAGTCTCATGCTAGGCTTGTTTTGTACTGCGTTTATGTTGGAATGGAATGACTGTATGGTAGTCCTGAACAGGGTAACAGCGAGGCACTTGCCACATGGACCTCTGTTCGGATTTCTTTTGCAGCCCCCTTTCTGCTTTTTGCCTGCATGATATGTTTTAATTTTGTAATTGCATGCTGATTGTATTGTTTTAATGTTGATGTATTTGTGTGTTTTTTTGTTTTTAAATATTCGGTAAAAAGCTCTAATGTTTTTTGTTTATATTACATGCCGAATTGAAATAACGTTTTACTTACTTATTTAGATGTATTGTGTATTAGTCTCTTTGCTATACACGGTTTACGGGTATTGCCGATTGGTATTTTCTTATTTTACGTTCCTCTTCTAAACGAAAGCAACTCCCTTTATGTGAACAAAGCTACACAAAATATACTAAAGCAGAATCGAACGTTGATGTGCCTTGATAACTTTGTTTACTTTTGTATAGTTTTGTGCATTCTATTGATTATATCGGGCGTCGAACAAAATCCAGGTCCTTCTCTTTCAGAATCATCTCGTAGTTTTAACAGTGTGAGCGATCTGTCATCCGACTGCAGTGTTTTCAAAAATAATGTCTCATTCCTTCATTTAAACGTGCAAAGTATTGTTCTAAAATTAGATATAATTACGGCCGAATATTCTAGTTACGACATTTTGTCCTTTACTGAGAGTTGGCTAAAACCGAACATTAATGACGAAATTCCCCCCATTCCGACGAGACAGAAAACATAAGACGGAGGTGGAGTTATTGTCTATGTTAAGGAACACATTAATTGTATTGTTAGACCTGACTTACAAATCGATAACATAGAATGTCTTTGGATAGAAATTAAATTTAAAAACAAAAAGTATTTATATGGAACCTTTTATATTCCCCCTGACAGTGGGTCACAATCGTGCCTGGATATTGAACAATCAATTGATCTTGCATTAAATAGTAATCATGCTATTATCATTGTTGGAGATTTTAACGATAACCAGTTAAATAATAATACTAATAATAAGATAAGATCACTGTTAACTCAATACAGTTTTTACCAGCTTATTGACGAACCGACTTATATTACTGAGCATAGCTCATCTACATTGGACCTGTTAATAGTTAACGACCACCGTAATAGTGTATTCTCAGAGGTCGGCGTCCCATTGTTAAACCAAATACGTTACCATTTACCTATTATAGGATTTCTGAATCATTATATCGAATATTCTACTATCAATAAACGTAAAATTTTCCTCTACGATAGAGGTGATTATAATTCCTATAGACAAAAACTTTCAACTATAGACTGAGACTCCATGCTTACTGGTCATGATATCGACTCCATTACATGTAGTATAAGACAAACAATTACTGACATAGCCAACGACACAATTCCTAATAGAATTATTTCTATCAGGAAAGATAACCCACCCTGGTTAACAACCGCCATAAAAAAACAAATTCGACGCAAAAAAATAATTCATAAACAAGCCAAACAGACGAACCTAGAAGGACATTGGTTAAAATTTCGTAAAGCTAGAAACATCTGTAACAAATTAATTCTAAATGCTAAAACCAAATATTATTCAAGTATTTCTGAAAAAATTCACACTGAAACCACCGGAAGTAAAAACTGGTGGGATCTTGTAAAGAGCCTACTTGGCGATTCTAATAACCGATCCATACCCCCGATTCAGACCGACGATGACATAACTCATGAGGATGCGGAAAAATATGAAATATTCAACGACTATTTTTGTGATCAATCAGACATAAACGATGATTACTTGATTCCTCCTGATCTTGATGGCCCCTTATACGAAAAACGTAGACAGATAATAATTACTGAGACTGACGTTGATGACATATTAAAAACTTTAGATACTTCAAAAGCGACAGGTCCCGACATGCTTAACTCCAGACTTCTTAAAGAAGCTTCATCTATATTAAAGTATCCTCTGTGTAAACATTTTAATCATCTTTCATTATCCACAAGTATATTTCCTACTGAGTGGAAATTTGCAAATGTAACACCGGTATTCAAAAAGGACTCCCCTTGTAATGTAAAAAATTATAGACCAATATCACTTATTAGTATTACAGGAAAGATAATGGAGAGATGCGTTTATAAATATATTCACAATTACTTACTGGCAAATTGCATCATTACTCCACACCAATCTGGTTTTACTATGGGTGATTCAGCTATTAATCAACTTTTATTCATAACCAATGAATTTGGGAAGGCTTTAGATGAAGGGAAAGAAATAAGGGTAGTATTTTGCGATATTAGCAAAGCTTTCGACAGAGTTTGGCATATTGGATTACTAAAAAAATTAGAATCGATAGGAATACAGGGTCCTTTACTATCGTGGATAAAAAATTACTTGTCAAATAGAAAACAGAGAGTTGTAATAAATAATTCCAATTCCCAATGGCGTGATATTAAAGCTGGGTCCCCCAGGGTTCAATACTGGGCCCTCTCTTATTTATAACTTTTATAAACGACATTGTGACAGATATACAATCAACAATAAAATTGTTTGCTGACGACACTAGTTTATTCCTAATTGTAGATGACCCAAATGAAACCGCAGACTCTCTAAATAACGACTTGACAAAAATCCATGACCGGGCAACGAAATGGTTGGTTACTTTCAATGCTCAAAAAACGGAAACCATGACTATTTCTAGAAAAATCGACAAACCGGATCATCCCCCACTCTACATGGACAGTAATGACATTTCTACAGTCTCAGAACACAAACATCTTGGACTAGTTATTTCAGACAACGGGAGTTGGGAAAACACATTGACATGATAACAGGAAAAGCTTACAAGAGGATCAATATCTTAAGAAAATTTAAATTTATATTAGACCGAAAAACTCTCGAAAAAATATATTTTACATTTGTCAGACCCCTATTAGAATACGCTGATGTAATATGGGATAACATGAGTATATCACTTAATAAAAAAATTGAAAATGTTCAACTAGAAGCTTCCAGAATAGTTACTGGAGGCACAATAACATTTACATGGAAACAGGCTGGGAAAAACTTAAAGATCGAAGAGAAAAACATAAACTTATTCAATTTTACAAAATGACAAAAAAATTGACGCCACACTACATAAGATGCTTAGTACCGCAAGCATTTGCAAATATACACGATTATAACACACGCAATGCTTCTGCTCTTCCTGTCGTCCGTACACGAACCTCACTATAGTACAATTCCTTCATTCCATCTTCCGTTCGACTGTGGAACTTACAACCAGATAATATTAGACCAAGTCCATCCATTCAAGCCTTGAAATATTCTCTAAAATCAAATATATCTTCAAAACCATTTTTTTATTATTCTGGTAGTCGCCTTGGGCAAATTCTCCATTCCAGATTACGAATGCAGTGTTCCTCCTTAAACCAACATGTATACCGTAAGAACATTGTCGACTCGCCTAACTGTATTTGTGGTTTAACTGAATCTACTACCCATGACTTATTTCACTGTCCGAGCTACACTGCAGAAAGGCAAATATACATCAATTCTATTAATGTACCCATAAACCTGACAACAGAAATACTTCTTTTTGGATGACCCAAACTTGCACCCAATCAAAACGTCGAATTATTCCTAGCAGTTAAAAAAATTGTTATCTGTAGTAAGCGATTCACTCCTTAAGGTCTTATTTTTTTATTTATTTATATTTTTTTTTGTCTTTTTATTCTCTCTGTCATTGTTTCTTTTTTCTCTCTTATGTACTTCTATTTCACCACTTAGTTCTTCCATCTATTTGAAAATGTTCACATTTATATCTATTCAGAATAACATTGTTCTTTATAATTTAAAATTTGATATTGTATAAACTTCGAGACCAGTTGATTATTGTAAAGAGATATACCAGGGAAACGAATTAATATAAGTTTTTCTAAACTTGTTTTCGAATCCCTTTAATTATTTGTATTGTATCATATTGAAATTTATCATATTGTACTATATTTATTATTATTTTTTTTAATCACAGATTTTATTGCACTAATTGCTATTAACAATTTACTAGATATACAGCTTTTACATAGTATCCCTAGTTGTTAATCATTAAATAGCAAGGGATTTGCTATTTAGTGAAGCTTAGTTCAAAATAAATGTTGTTAGTACACTTATACAGTTAATATCCAGTATATATTGTAATATTGACATGTCATAAACATATAATAGCTGTCTATGGTGATTTCACATGCTTTTTGTTGACAATATCCGGATATTTGACACTTTCAAACCGATCACGGTCGAAAGGTTAATTGTTCATGCTCGTGGATTACATGCACGATTGCGGTGTTGCTTTTTCCTATTTTGATTGTAGTTCGCTTTATTTTCTAATTGTTAGAATATGATATCTATGAGTGAAAGGATTACTTCTGTCCGCTGTAGAATGTTTTATTTGTGACATGTAAGTATTGAGTTTACTACAATATAAGTGATGAAGACAAGTTTCATATTATTGATTTTGTTTTCTCTCCACATGTGAAATCACGTGACATTACAAGAATTCTGAAGTCATGTGATATATCAGCTGTTTAGGTATACATTTGTTTTGCTTATGAAATTTCCTGTTTTGATTTGTCTAAAAATATTTGTATCGAACACATTATTTACCTCATCCTTAAAAATTTTAAATATATCTACTTTTTTTTGTTTTTGATTTGAAATATAATAGGCTTTATATATAGAAAAAAATATTAAGGTTATAAGCAGGTTAAGATCAAAATATGCCTGGTCATATATTTTGTAGCCAAAAACCAGAGATTCCAGGTTAAAAACATAATCTCCTATATAAAGATTTGTTGTCATTTGTTTCACCTCTTGCCAATATTTTTTGTTATATTTACAATCGAGGTAAAGATGTTTGTAATTTTCTTTTTCTTTACATACCAGACAGTCACTATTATTTACTATTCTCCATTGTTTTAACAATTCTTTGCTTGGTAATATGAAGTGAATAAGTTTCCATTTAAAGATTTTTAATCTATTTAACTCTAAATAATTAAAAGTGAAAAAAAAAATTTGTATTATACATGTTAAAGTTTGCATTCTGTCCTTCTTTAAACATTTTTCCCATTTAGTATAAGCTATGGGTTTTTCTTTTACTTGAGATTCTATTAATATTTTATACACCTCTTTGCTTTTTATTTGTAGATTTTGGATATGATTTTTTTCCATTTTAACTTTTTTGGAATTACTTCAGTTTTTATTGAATCTTGTGTTATCAGAGTTTCTTTCCACAGTTTTGGGATTGCTTTTTTCAAAATATTCAGATCAGATATCCAGTTTTGTTTTTTTCTTAATTTGGCTATAATTTTATATTCTGAAATATGACCATATTCATTTAAAATATCATTAATAAAAATGATTCCACTTCTTATCCAATTAACTTTTACTAAACATTTGCCTTTATATTTTATATACTTATTTCCCCATATTATTTGTTTTCTTATTTCTCTAAAATTGTGTGGACTTTTATTCCCCCCCCCCCCTCTACAGGTAATCCATGTTTTCAATAGTTCTTTATAAAATGCTGCACTATTTTTTGTTAATTCATTTTCCAAAGATTTAAAGCTATCTAAATTCATATTAAATATGAGAAAGCTTTCTCCTATATTCTCAAAATACTTTTGTGGTATAATTTTCCAGTTTTCATTACTATATTTATTAATTAATAAAATATGTTTAAACTAATTAAATTGCGATGTTCGAGTTTAGCATGGTAAAACTCGTAATTTCATTATTGACGAGACCATTTATTGAGTTCGATTTATTCACTTTGAAAAATAAGGAAAATTAACAGGACTTTCAAATCAGTTCGAGAAAAAGAAATGGCGGTCGGACAAGAAGGTCTGATGTGGGCTCTGATAATTATTACAATTTCACTCAGATTTAGCCCAAAACGAATTGAGAACTTTATGGAATTCAACTACAAGGCATCAGAATTGGGATATTATGCAAGCTTTGACATAAGATACATACAGAAATGTGATTCTACGATAAAAACACTGTTCCCTGTCCAAAACAAAGAAAATGACATCATGGCGGGTCGCAGACAAAGACATCAAACTGCAACTCCCAACTCCAATAACAACATACTTAATGGAGCTACATTATTAATACTTATCAGTGGCGATATTGCTGAAAACCCAGGCCCAATCAAGTTTCCCTGTGGGTCCTGTGCAAAACCAGTAAAGAAAAATCAAAAAGGCATACAATGTGAAGACTGTCTATTTTGGCATCACATAAAATGTATAAATCTACCAGTAACTGATTACATAACATTGTCGGAATCCTCCGATAGCTGGTACTGCAGTAGATGCATCCTTCCCGAATGTACAGACTCATATTTAGAAAAGTCATTAAATGAAAGTGACATAGATAAATCAGCTGATTCTGATGATTATTACCCTTGTGACAATTTATCAACATCCGATGTAAGCATACCCGAAACACATGGTCACGATAACAGGGACGATGGTATTTGTGATGTTTTTGACCAGATTAAAGACCTAAAGCGTAAGCATCCAAATACACTTTTAACAGCCTATCTTAACATAAACAGCTTTAGATATAGATATTGCCATATTCAAGAACTGTTGGTAAATAATACTGTAGATGTGCTGTTCTTGGCTGAGACTAAAATTGACGGCACATTCTGTGACGCCCAATTCACCGTTGATAATTATCATTTCTGGAGAAAGAACCGTACCACACACGGAGGACTTGCAGTATATGTAAGGTCAGACTTACCCTGCGACAGGAAATACAAAGTTGAATTTCAGTGTATTGAATCAATCTCTGTAGAAATCAAAATAGGTAGTGACAAATGGCTTATAATAGGGGTATATAGGCCACAAACAATAAATGAAAAAGATTTTAATAATGATTTCATCAAAACATGTCATCAAATTACAACAAAATATGATAATTGTATGTTTATAGGTGATATGAATTATGACATGTTAGTATCTGAGAAATCTTCAGCTTTAGCAAATATGTGTGATATTTTTGATTTGCATAATTTAGTAAAAAATTTACATGTTTCAGAATACAAGCAGCTCCAAGTTTGAATGATGTTATTCTTACAAATACACATAAATAATGTATGAACATATTGAATTTCAACTGTGGTATTAGTGATGTTCACAATTTTATATCAGTCCAATTCAGGGGTAATGTACAGCAGAGAAAACCTGTATTCAAAAACTATAGAAGCTTCAAAACCTTTTGAGAGGAAAATTTTATTTCAGATCTAGAAAAAAATGATTTTGGCACTTTATTATCAGACAGTAATATTGATATTGCATATAATAACTTTGAATCTGCAATCCTATGCAAAAAAGGAAAGCTGCCCCTAAACTAGCACCTTTTATGAATAAGGAACTCAGAAAAGCTGTCTATAAAAAGAGGATGTTGCATAACAAATTTCTTAAATGTAAATCTGATAAAAATTGGGAAGAATACAGAAAGCAGAGAAACTATGTTACAAAAATAAAAAGGTTGTCTATAAAAAACTATTTCTATGAGAGATGTATAGGAGGACCGAAATTTAGTGACTTGGCCGACAAATAAGCTTTTTTTATCAAATAAAGGAAGTATCTGCAATAAAGACATTATTCTAGAAGAAAATGATAAAATTATAAATGACCAGAATGAAGTAGCTACAACTTTCAATAACTTTTTTATTAACATTGCAAAAGATATAGGGCCAAAAGATTATGATAATTATGAAGAAAATCATCCAATTATTGTTAAAATAAAAGAAAATAAACCTGAAATAGAAGACTTGAAATTTAGTGAAATTGATGAAACATATGTAACTATTAAACAAATAAATAAAGTTATATTAAAAAAGCAACTGGCAAAGATGGAATTTCTCTTAATTTTTTTTTAAATTGCTAAAGAGGCTCAGGTCGTACCATGCTTTAAGAAAAATAACACACTGGATAAGAGCAATTACAGGCCGGTCAGTATGTTAACTTTTATTTCAAATTTTTTCAACGAGCCATTTATGATCAACTTATTGTCTATTTCAATAATATATTCCATCCTTCTCTGTCTGCATTTCGATCTGGCTATGGATGCCAAACTGCCCTCCTCAAAATTGTAGAAGACTGGAAAGAAGCATTGGACAATAACAAATATGTTGCAGCAATACTAATGGACTTATCAAAAGCATTTGATTGTCTCCCCCATAATTTACTCATGGAAAAATTTAAAACTTACCGCCTCTCTGACAAATCACTAAAATTGTTATTAAATTACTTAGCGAATAGGAAACAGTGTGTAAAAGTGGGTCCATCTTTTAGTAATTGGGAGGAAATTTATAAGGGGGTAGGTACATCAAGGCTCAATTTTAGTCCCTGTATTTTTAACAATTTTTCTTAATGATATCTTCTATTTCATATAGGACAGTTCTCTGTATAACTACGCAGATGATAACACCCTTGCTTATGTTGGATATAATATTGAAAAAACTCATAATAACTTTAGAAAATGACAGCTTAATACTAATTGATTGGTTCACTGTTGACTGATTTTGTCTGTTTATATAATTATGAGTTTTGACTTTCCCTTTGTAAGATTGTTCGGAGTTCGGTAATTTTGTTATTACCCTTATTAATCAAATGAAAGCTAATCCTGACAAGTTTCAGGCAATTGCCATAGGTAATAAATCTCATTCTGAAAATATTTCTTTCAATTTAAAAGGTAATATCATTAAATGTGAAGATGAAGTAAAACTTTTAGGGGTCACAATAGACTTTCAGTTAAAATTCAATACTCATCATATTGCACACACCTGTAAAAAGTCTGCTAGACAGCTAAATGTCCTTAAAAGAGTAGGTAATTATTTAAACAGACTAGGTAAACTTACAATTTATCACTCTTTCATATTATCAAACTTTAATTACTGTCGAGTTACTTTTGCAACGAACAGAACACAAAAAAGATGGAAAAGATACAGGAAAGAGCTCTAAAATTTATATATGAACATCAAAATAGCACATATGAGGAACGTTTGGAAAAATCTAAATTACCGTCATTAAAAGTTAGAAGAATCAGGACTATAGCCATTGAAACATTTAAAATTATTAACAAGCAGAGCCCCCTTTATTTACATGATTTAGTTCAAATTAAAGAAAATAAATATTCTTTTAGGTATCAGAATACAGCTCATCTCCCACGGGTAAAGACTACAAGGTATGGGTTAAATTCGTTTAAGTATTTTGCAGCCAAAACGTGGAATGATCTGCCGGACCACTTTAGGAAAGAATCTTCATTTCCACAGTTCAAAAATCTTATTAACTCATGGAATGGCAGATCATGCCACTGCAGTCCATGCTCATAGTTGCTCCCTTGCTTATTTTATTTGCTTTAACCCACTGCTTTTTAATGTTTACTAGTGCTTTAGTGTATGTGATTTTCTATTTGATAGTGCTTTATAGTATGTGCTTCGCTATTTAATATTTAACTATTTAACATTTCAATGTGTGTGTGAATGTATGTGTGCTTGCACTGTATATGCATTGTATGATGTATGTTTTATTCTTGTCATTGTCGGTTTCAAAAGCTCAGTAGAGCTTGTGTTTGAATTGTTTATCATGCACCGAATTTAAATAAAGCTTTTGTATTTTATTGTATAGCCGTCCATCGTATTTGACCCATCCGAGCTCGAGGGACCGAAGCTTGACTGTGTTATTGCAGGTATGTATTTTCATATTTACACTATCTGTACAAAATATGATTTCGTACTCAGTGAGGACAGGTTTTGCCTGCTCATCCTTGGCTTGTAATAGGCATATAATTTGCCACGTTTACTATATAAATATTAATGATTGTTAAAGTACACAACTATGTAACTGGTGACTCCATAATTATGTTAGCTGATATGTTATTTATCTCAGCAACAGTATAACATTAGCTGCATTCCTCTGCCTCTGTCTTCTTTCTCTCATCCTCTTGTAACATGCGTATAATGCTACGAAACCTATCAAAACAAATCCCCCAACAGGAACTCCAACTGTCCACCATATTCCTCTGAAATATAGTAATAACATGAAAATATATTTTTAATAGCAACAGTTGAGCATTTCGTCTAACATGGTATATATTTGTTAGATAAATCACTACAAAGATGTGCAAATGACTATGGTTAATGCAATATTGTGCTATGACTTTATCACAAATTCTCATTAGATTGTAATTCACAAATAAAATATCGAGTGGAAGTGTTGTCTACGTGTCTGGGAGCCTTTCTGAATTGACTCACAGGAGTATAATATATAATGCCATGATCAACGTCTTTTGTTCAGGCCATGGCAGAAAAAAAAGGATCCTCTTTTTACTCTGTCGACTAATATGTCACATGTTACTACCAATAAATGAAATAATAGACACATGTACATTTTCTCAGTTGATTTATTAGATATATTTATTATTGTTATTGTTATTGATTTACAGTTCCTAAATAATGTAATTATCATCAAAACTAAGGTTCTCCTCCCTCAGACATATGTAATCTTAGCCGATTTTGACTATACTGTGTGTAGGCCCATTGGTTTTATTGCTCTCAAACACTTTTGAATTATTTGGCTTGCCAATGTTTCGATATTGAGCGCACCTGATGAAGGTTATACCAGATACGCGTCGTGCGCATTACATTTGATGTCTACGTTGTTATTACATTCATGATGTATTTGTTGATAACATTCAATATACATTATTGGAACAAGGAAAAAAGTGTTGTTTCTATGAATGCTATATATATAAAGTCTAAGGGAATCTACCAACCAGCGAACTTAATGAGTAACAGATCATCGAGACATGACGATGCAGCACAAACAAAATAAATTATAGAAGTCTAGAAGATTGTGCACCGATACCGATACAGATGTTACCAAAAATATATTGACAACATTTTCGATCAACAAATGATCTTCTTCAATGTCTTTCAAAATTAGACTGAGTTTGTAAAGATTAGATGGTATAATGACAACTCACTAAATAGTCAGGTGACAAAGTGTGACGCATTAAAGTAAATAACGATAATCTTTAACATTCTCATATGCGTCACACTTAAATCGTTAATTAAAGGTGGTGAGCACAAATCCTGAACTTTGTGACAGTAGTAAAATATTCCGGTAGAATTACAAGATGTGATATGGGAGAGGCACAGTAACGCGGCAAGGCTCAATAGATCGTTACCGCGCCCCTGTATTACAGGATACTAAGACGATACGTATTACCGGTATGGCGAAAATCAGAAATAGTTTTTATCATGTATATGTTATCGTGAACTTACCCATAGCTGCTTTTACTGCTCCGGCTGCTACTACTGCTCCCGCTGCTACTATAATATGTGACCAGCCGAACTCTACTTCTACGTCCGAAGCAGGGAGAGACTACAAAATGTAGAATATCAAATGATAAAATGCAAAAGCGAAACTGAAAGTCCTGGTCTAGACACTACCGTGAATATTTGATCTTGAAATACAAAAAAGAAATTAAGGAAAAAAGAAATAATAGGTGCTCGAAGTTTTCCAATATTTATTAACATTTGTTAGTCATTGGGGTAAACATAAAGGTTAAATTAAGAAATAATTCTCTCGTAGTTTTCCATCATTGACCATCATCCAAATATATAAGACAGTCGATGATTTTAACAATGACATACATATAAGATAATAGGATACATATTATATTGTCTGACAACCACGTAGCATATAATTAAACATAAAAAAATCAATGAATTGCTATAAAACAAGAGCATTTCCCTATATGATATAGATATCCTTAGATTTTAGCTTTGGACACGGTGTCTTTTAGTGTTTAAGGGCCCGTGTGGCTCAATGAGTTAGGTAGTTGGATTTACCTAACAACTCATACAAGCCTATCACCAATACGGCGTGGGTTCGCGCCCAGCTTTGTAAATTACAATAAGGTGCACTAGACTCGCAGCCGCAAGTGATACAGTTTACCAGTTGCTTGCCCGTGGTCTGTAGTTCCCTCCGGGTACTCCGACTTCTTCCACCACTAAAACTGGTCACCATGATATAGCTGAAATATTGCTGAAAGTGACGTTAAACACAATAAAATGAAATAAAATAAAATCTTTTAGTGTTTAGTATATCTGTCAGTATTAACAAAGTCTAATACATTTCCATATCAGATGATGTTCGTGATGTTTAAAAATACGATGTTACATGACAGGTGCCACTGGTGGAACAAGGACTGCTAACATTTCCGGTACAGCTGACTTTACCCTCTAGTTGTTTTATTATTCATTTTCCTGCTTACATATGACCTCAGAAATCCATGATAATTCAGAACCTTACATACATTTAATATACACATTAGTTGCATGTAAACACAAAAAGGGATAGAAGAAAATGATGCTTACTTAGTTTGTAGAGCTTCAAATAATAATTTCCCATATTTGTATTTAAAAGGAAATATTTTGTAATTAATGCAGTATTACTTTTCAGTTCTCTTTTTAACATTCTATTGTGTCACAATTTTTATTTTCATATTTGATATTATTTCTAATTTTCCGTATTGCCCAATAAGCCACAAAAAGTTAAAATTGACAAATAGTACTTCATTTATGCAATGTTTATCATACCTATACCTATTCTTAGTGGTATTCGTGTTGATCCATTATCAGTTTTCTGTGTAGATTTTCTTTCAGCCATTGTATTGTCTGATCTACGACTTCTGATTACCTCTTTTGATCTCTTTAAACATTTCCAAATAATAGATAACCTGGTCAAGTTACATTACCAATGAACCAATAAATATAAAAAAAAAAAAAAATAAATAAATAGGAAACTCAATGTTCTGTGACAGACACTGAATTTATCTGATTACCCCTATGGTATCTTCGTACTATTCTTGTCTTCAATCTCATAAGATTGTCACAAACTTCCTGCTTGACAACGATTAATAATAAATAAAATAAAATAGAATTAGTCTAGCCGACCAGCCAACCATGTACGATAGGACACCGGAATGTTTATTCAACATACTTATATATATGTGTATTTCATCACACTTGATTTATTGACAATATGATAATAAAATAATAAAAGAAAATTCAAAAACCCCGGACCAACGGCCAAGGTACGCTCAGGAAAAACCAGAGATTGTAACTCTGGGAACCTGCGCCCTCTCGGCAAATAACCTTTCGTCAGACCGCCTCTGGGGTACAGTGTGAGAACCATACTGACTTTGAATATGCTGAATTATCTTTAAAAAATGTACAGTGCTCCCTCGGTCTATCGCCCCCCGTTTTATCGCCAACCTCGCCTATCGCCAAAATTCTCGTCTGTCCCGATTTCCCCCGTTAAAAATACCCCGTTATACTGCCAAACTCAGCTACCGCCATCCGCCACAGGTTTTCAGACACAAAAGTCGTAAAACCAATTTAAATTCCCCCGTTAGTACCGCCACAATTACCTTTTGACAGCTGTGTATTCATCGGTAATTATGGAATGTCAAAACTGGTCATCGGACACGGTCATTGATCTCATAGTTGAGGGTCGGAACAGGTGATCAGTTGTTTTGATTAGAATAATTACCTGTATTTACTTTTCTAGTGATTACATTTGTACTTTTAATCCTGAGTAACATTTGTAATTTAATTAGTTGTCATAAAAATGTCGTGCTTGAAGAGAAAGCGTAATTAATTAGACGACAAACAAAAACGTGCAATTATAAGTTATGCAAAGGAAAATTCAAAATTAACATAACAACAAATTGCCGATAATTTGACAATTAAATGGGATCTTCCAATAACCCCTCAAATGAAGATGAACTGTTGCTGTCACGTGTTTATAATAACCTTGATGTCCCGAGCTACAAATGACGGTTCAAGAATTTGTCAACATTGACAAAGATCTGCAAACTGTACAGGACATTTCCGATGTGAATATAATTATTTTAATTTATTTATTTATCAAACATGTTTTATTTATACTTATGTATTTGTACAAGTGCAAAATGCATGTCCGTCGAGTTGAAAGTTTATCTTTTCATATGATCACATAACTTCCGGTTTTCAATGTCCCTCAGTTTATCGCCAAACTAACGACTGCACATAAGGTGGCGGTTTAACGAGGGAGCACTGTATATACAAAACCAATTTGTATCAAATACTCCATAAATAAATCATATGAATAGCACACATAATGAACTAAATTTTAAACAATAATTTAATATGAAAATTTAGACTTGTCGCACGAACAGGTGGCTAAAGAATGACTCAAACACACCTTACCAACTATCACGATCTAAAAATAACCAATTCTCATTGGTTGAAAACGATCACCTGGTTTTAACTTTGAAACAACAATACAATACTTTCCCGGTATTACTATTCGAAACGTGGGAAACATCATGTATTCTCTATTCTCCAATAAAACCAACAAAGCTTAATAAAACTTTCTGTGCCAGACACCTCTATGGTATCTTCAAACTCTTCTTGTCGACAATCTTATAAGATTGTCAAAAACTTCCTGTTTGATAACGATTAATAATAAATAAAATAAAATATAATTATTTTAGCCGACCAGCCCACCATGTACGATAGACTTACAAAGTTAGGGGGAACGTTTAAAAAGAGTTGAAGCCATAAAAAATCAACCATAATTAAAACTAAATGGTAATTTTGACGTAAATATAACTCTAACTTCTTAGTGACTTCGAGTCTATTAGCGACTGAATCTACAATGTAACCGTCTTTACAGGTATCGCTCTTCCCCCTCCCATGCCTCTTTCAACATCTCTCATTAATGTTGGTGTTGGCAACAGCCGTTGCCCCTCCAGAGCGCATGTAGTGTAATCATATATTCAAATCGTTGGCTACTAACTTCAACCTTGAAATAATACTGTGCCTTGCAGCAGTGTAACTTAACTTTTTGTTTTTGTATATCAATTTACAAACATTTTTAGACCTAAAAATCGGACGAGGCAAAAATATTTTTGAATCCAATGCAATTTCTGAAATTGTCAAATATCTATTAAACATTGAAAAAGGGCATGCTACTGTGTTTCCTTTAGATATAAGGACCTCATTGCCATTTTTATGCTGGTCTGTTTTTGCTTTTTCTATAAACAAAATTAAATATTCATCATAAATGTTTACATTATTACACAATAATGAACTTATTTCGTCATATCTCAAAAAACCTGCAAAGCATAACAAAATCATTGTTAAATACCTGATAATAAGTAAATCCTTACAGTCTTTAAATTGTGTACACAAATCAATTAACATTTCAGTAGTAACTGGGTCCTTTTTCGATTTCTTTGGACACGCGATCCTCCTTCCTGCTTCCTGTAAAGACGTTACAACAGAATTGTCTGTATGATCAGTCAAATTGTTCAGCTTATGAGGCCATTTAGTACTGTACACTGCAGAATTAACTGTATTACACGAAGCACCAGAATTCAACAAATGAGAATATATAACGTTCCATGAATAGACTGTGCGAGGTAATGCATACAAACCTTGTTTTTTAATCTCTTGAAGCTTAAAAAATACGATTTTGAAGTGTTCTCACTTTTTGAGTTTATCACAAATGAAGACATCTTGGACACTAGATGTTTCATATATGTTCCATCCTCGACACCTCTTATTACTACGGCTGCGTATATGTGCTCTTCCAGACCGATTCCTTATTTTGAGGTTATATCTCATCCGGAAAATCTCCCTTCCAATGTTCCCTTTCACCACAATTAAAGCACCTCCCAGGCCTTACTGCTTTGAATGTTTCACAATTCTGATGTTGATAAGGGTGCACTCGTTGTGAATACTTCTTTATTTCGGACCTATTTGTAGCTTTAGCTTTTCTTTCTGCCATGGCTTCAGCTTTTAAGATCTTCTGCAAGTTGGTTCGATTCATATTCTTGAACTACTTTCCAGCCCAGTCGAGAGGAGTCTGCTAATTAACAAGCTTCTGTCGGTCAAAAACCAAATGAATACCTTCAGCAATTTTTTTCTTTTCCGGCTGTGATGTTGTCTTCATCAATGATCTCCGGTTTCAGCTGGTTATCGGCCTCCTTCAGTTTACATAGGACTTGGCGATTATGCTTAGACTGTTCTTCATTTCCACGCTTTCTGAATGTATAGTCATCTGTCAATGTCGACTCTATCTTTTCATCTGATAATCCACAATTTCTTTCTGTTGGCTACTAATTTTTCCTATTTCACTGGAAAGTATGTTTTTAATTTCGGACATCATATTATTCTGTGAAGTCACTAACGCATTATAAATTTCATTTCTAATATGGTTTTGTAAATCGGCGTCCATAATTTTGAATTATCGCACGAACAGGTGGCTAAAGAATGACTCAAGCACACCTTAGCAATTACTAGTATCACGATATAAAAATAACCAATTCTCATTCGTTGAAAACGATCACCTGGTTTTAACCTTGAAACAACAATACAATATTTTCCCGCTACACCGAACACCAAAAATGAGCATGAGGGACACGGAATGAAGTGTAAGCAGGTCATACTTCAATTTGGTGCTCGTCGTGTTACTGAGAGTTTTGCTAAAAGTCCAGTAAATTCCGTGAACGAGGTATAAGGGACGGAAAGAGATTACAACAGTGTAAACAGAACCTGAGTAATATGTGGTATGTTAACTGATAGAATAAGTAAGGACTTCCTGCTTACATACTATCGTGATGCCCTTAATATGAACCATGTACAATTGTACCCATTCATGGTAGTGTCTCCGAAAACTGAGATAACACAAATGACGATAAGGCTATTCTTAAAGAATAAGAATTTAAACAATTCTTTGGACTTGTCTTTTAAACATTTATTTAATGACAAGTGCCGTTGTACTATAGTTTTTGGAAGCTATATTAAACATAGTAGTTCTAGGATGCCGAATGTTGATTGCCGTTGTCTTCTGACCACAAGCCAAACACAACTGACGATAATGTGTTCCTCATAAAACCAGCTCAAGTGTTAAGGTGACCTAGACGAGAAGTAAATTCGCTATTCATGTTCATCAATAAGCTTAGAGGGAACAATATAGGTAAAAACTAATTGCTAAAAGTCACGACCAACACCGATAAACCAAACCAAGCTATAAATAAATTCCACCATGAGTAAATTATCTTACCTGCTACAGAAACCAATAAAATAAGAAATAATACTTTGCTTCCAATCGCCTCCATGTTAATTGCACTGGAGGGAACACTAATTTACGTCCTGCTTGACCATATACTACCTGCTTACTTATTTCGAGTTAAATGAGTTTGTCATGCGTTGCATATATTCTTTTGTATTCAATTTAACCATACTTGTAAAAATGATGTAAATTCGCTGTAACGTATTGACTTTCAAAATGACAATGCAAAATACCAGATGTCACGCAATAAGTGGGTACCTACAAATATACTGAATAGAAGCCGAAATTAAAGATGCAAAAGTGACACATTACTTCCCGGTTATCTCGCTTATGTTGATAACATATATTTCAGCAACAATGGATTGATGTTCATCTTGTACTTATAATTACTCAAGGGACACGACATGATTCTTCATTGTGAGGTAAAGTTTAACTTGAACATTTGATCAGCTTGGTTTAAATGCACATATTTTTGCCACACTTGCCAGTAATTAGCATCTTTAGGATATTAAGGTTGGGACCCATAAAACTAGTTCAACCCCGTAGCTTTTTTTTTGAAATGCCAGTACCAAGCCAAAACGGAAAGTGAGAGGCTATGTATTTGTGTTAGGCGTATCGATTTTGATATTTGATTTTGGAATTATTCCGACATTTGGTATTTTTTTTATTTAATAACTAATCCATCATATTGTAAATAAGTCAACACAATACATTTTGCTTGGAATTCAAAATCTCCTTTGCCTGTGGTAAAACCGTAAGGAGCAAGATGTGTTCACACGTTGTTGTATAGGTCATAATAGGATGACACATCATGATTATACTATTGTATATGGAGAACAACCACCTGATTGTATTCCATGCAATTGTTTTGGTAATAGATGTTTGTGATATCTCACCACAATTCTATACATTCGACATTAAATCTAAGTGATTATTTATAAACATCGCAGGGGATGCTATAAAGATATCAAATATAAAATAAACTATTAACCTGTGCTAAATTTCTACTCTTTCTTTTTCTAATATTACTTTATTGTCAATAATTAGGAAGAGGAAGTTTAAACAGTGATGGTCAACAATTCCACTAATATCAACAAAACGAAAACATACCTGTCACCTCAAACCATTAACAAACAAAAAAAGAAGACATTTGCAGATAAATCACACATACATTTGTATATGGTGTGATTTAGCGACTTAATCGGCTCAGAACCCCCTCCTGATTATTGGATCTGAAAGCGCAATACAGATACAATGTATAAACAAACAATAGATAACCGCACAGATTCGCTTTAACAGGAAAAGACCACATACTATTAGAAGGTAGAACATGCTTTAATACCAATTAGTCAGAGATATTAATATTCATTTAAGGCCTTCTTGGTAGAACAATTTTGATAAGCTACCAATTTGTTGGAATTTATTACGGAACATTAAATATGCAATAAAATATAAATGTACTGATTTAATTGCTAGTTGGACCTACTAGCTCTACAACCAGATTTTCTATATTTTAGCAAGGAAAACATGCATTAAAAAGTCGACTGTAGTTGATAAATCAAAGTCTTTAAGACCAATTTCTAACAAGAAGAGTTTGAAGATACCAAAGTAGCACTCATAATCCGTAAATCTAAGAAAGACAGAAAAAGATAATGGTCAAAAGGACAAACAATGATCTACAAAACACTACACATAAAACTAAAGATCGAACCCCACTAACAATCAGGGGTGACCGCAGTTGTTCTGGAAGGGTACCCAGTTCCTGTTCAACTCGTGGCACCCGTCGGTCGTGTTACTCGAGTAAGCTTGGATGTGGCTAATTTGAACCCTTTTGTTAATTACGTCACTATAGACATATGGATGGGAAAGGACCTTTTGATAAGAAATCTGCATACTTATATGAAAGATCTTCATAGTGGTAAAACAAATTAGTGAAAATTGTCAATAAAATAATTGCGTAAAAGATTTTCCCTTACAGTCATTAAAGTCAGAAACATTATTACAAATACAGGCAAAACGAACCGATGTAGATATCTAAACGTCATTTGAACGTCGCCATCTAAAAAAGGAAAGATCACGCCAGGGAATGCACATTGTCTCTAATGTCGTAAACGCGTGTGTTAAAATTACCTTGAGAAGGGAATATGATTCAATCCAAACATTGACATGAGTAGTCTAGTTTTATAATAATAACATAAACAAGTTTTCTCTTCGACTTACGGCTTCTTATTACCACTTTGGTATCTTCAAACTTTTCTTTAAATTTTAAAAGCGCTACGATGCGTATTAGCAATTGTATAAATACATGTAAATGTACAATGTCAGATGAAATATATAAATTATTTAATTTAATATTTTGAATATAAATGTATATGCTATCTTTTGTCCTCTAGTAAATTTTAGTGTTTGCTGATCAGCTGACTATTGCAAAACATAATATTGATGAAATAAACATAGCTAAAGCGAAGAACCAAAAGAACATTGTATCAAGCTTGTCACATGTATCTCCAGCAATGTCTTCTTTAAATTCCTCGAATTCTTGTTCTGTATTTACGGAAACTACTTGATTTTTATTTCTTCGGCAAGTTATTTTATGAACGCACCCAGAAAAACGTTTTATCCAAGATGGCGGATGTGGATTGTTGCTATGGTGATATATTCTTAATTGCATGGCAGTTACTGCAACAATAGCAGTTTCCAATACCAGCATTGTTTTCAGAAATATTGCTAATACAGAGTTATCGGAAGATTGTGGAAGATATGACGTCAAAATAAATGCATAAACAGAAAATGCAAGATACATCGTAGTGGTGTAAGATAGTTTTTCTCCACTGTCACATGGAATACAAAAAGTAAATAAATCTAAAATCGCCATCATGATGACAGGTACAACAAATTCTAATAAGATACGAGAAGGTTTTCGCTTTATGTTCAAAATGAATTCTGCTTTGTTCTTGTTATTGCGATTTACTATTCTAGAATCGGTACTTTCGATTATCCAATCATCTCTTACTTTAGATATTTCTGTGTTTACTGTCACCGACCCTATGCGAATCCCATCTCCATTGAGAAATATAAAAATAATCCTACATGACTGAGAATCGAATGGGTAAAACGTAACATCGATCGAACATTTAGTTTCGAATGATCCAAACTGTATCCAAGTTACATCCCCATTTCTTTCGATTTCGACTTGCTTCGATTTCGATTCCGAAATTCCGACAGACGATTCTCCATTATGAACTCTGATATCTGGTTTCCAAATGTTGTCTGCAGCTACAAGCAGGCGATCAATATAATTAAAATGAGATTTATTCCAAGTTAAATATTCGTCGTTCCATTTCAATTTCAGTTTTCCAGAACTAGACATAACCTGATTTATCTCACTGATATCATTAATTGAATGGAATACTAACTCTATATCTACGGATAACGGCTTAGAAAAGTTTTTTGATGGCCTTACTTGTGTATCATACCTTTGTAACAGAGATTTTTTCAAATAAATAACATCATCTGCTGAATATGCTAGAAGTTGACAAGGAAATGCAAACATACAAATCAACTTGCAATAAACAATCCACATTGGTCAAACTGTAGGTTTTCGAAAGTAAAAATAATCAACACAATAAAACATTACTTTTAAAAGATCAAAATTGATAAAACTAAGAACATATTGTAAATAGTCTTGCTAATGTATCCATATATATTTGTAACAAGTGGTAATTTAATTTTTAAAATTTAAAAGATGTCAACTGTAAACTTATAGAGAAACAAATAAATTAGAAGTGTGATCCACAGTAACGCTCGATTCATTTCCACTTTAAAAAACAATTATGAACGAAAGTAGCGGAGAATGGTGCAAAAACAGTGACGCTACATTACTTGTTTATATTAACAACATTTTTGGTGAACTGTGAAAAATCTAAACATAATACAGATCTCTATTCCTTTTAGTCATTTGATTAAACAAAGATTAACGATATAGCCCAAATCCGTAACAGTTATCCCTAATGGTACTGGCGTCACATTTACTTGTTAGATCGAATACAATTGAATTTGCATTGTAGATAACGATATGTGGACGAACACAGTTTTACCAAAATCAGAAGAGATGTTTGGTAAAAGAAAATATCTAAATGAATAAACTACAACATAACAAACCAAGCCCCAAACTTTTACAACCCCGCGGGAACCCCGGGGTATAGAAATGGGACCGAGAGCTTCTTCGGCTTGAAGGGGCGTCCGTCGGTTGTGCGGAATATATAAATTCACAACCAACCCGTCCTTCGGATGAGACGTAAATAAAACCGAAGTCCCGTGTTGAGAGTTTGCCACCTTTTTCGCACGTTAAAGAACCCAGTGTAACAGCTCATTGTATAATGCTCATGATGAGTGGTCCATAGGAGACTTGTTGCACTGGCTAAAATATCCGTCCCTACCCATCACCTTTCCTTGTTTCGAGTCCCGTGTCGTTTAAATTTTTAAATGTTCTCGTCCTGAATATAGCTGACAAATTGCTCGCTGGACCTTAAACACCAATCAATCAATCAATCAAAAACCCAAACTTTTACTTCTACCAAAACTGACGGCCTTGTTGAAGACTATGTATGAGGTTGTATATGACAATTTAAAAAAGTTAAATCTATTCACAGCTTAAACAGTTCCGTCAACATAAAATATATCACGAGAGAAGGCAGCCCCTGTTTGCCTGTACCATATACGAGACCCCTTACGTACTGAAATACAATGTCCCAAAGTTAAAACTGGAAACACCGATTTGAAACGTCTCTGCTATATGTGGATACACAATGAGTCCAGGGGGGTGTATGTGAATGTACAATGTACGTCATAATTGGAAGTCATTTTGTGCCGTTTGAAGGTAAGTTTTTACTTTTATAGCATTAGTTATTGTAAGGATAACATTAAAGGACAAGAGTAGTTCCATGTTAACAATATAGGGGTCAGATGGACAGACTCTAGAATATAGCATCGGACAATTTGCAACTCAAATAAGGAAAATGTATTGAAGAGAAATTACATTTACTATTTAGCTTCGAACGTAATTGTCCCATACTGTCAATATCTGGAAAAGAATGAGATACCAAAAGGTTTGTTTGAAGCCGTAAATCAAATCAAAGTAGGAGAAGCAGCCATATTTAAAAGCACAGAGACAAAACCCTACACAGTAAGCTAAGGCTGAGCAACACAAACCACACCAACAACCAAGAATTGGACCCAGTTGCCCGGGAAGAGTAAATATCTCTTACTCCACAAGTGCTATACATCGTGTTAATTTAAAAAAATCGCGTTAGCTATGATAAATGGGAACACATTCGTGACAGTTGCCCAAATCATGATGGCGACAGAAAAACTTTCGAAGTGATATGTAAATATGCGAGGTTTGATATATCAGTAAAAAATGAAAAAGTTTAATTATTTCATGTTTCAATCCGTCAACATGTTCAACCTAAAATCATAAAAAAATCATAAGAGAATCGAACAGGGTGACGAATGGAATCATATACATATAACAATCAAAAAGAACAAAACAATGATTACAAAGGAAAACTTGAAAATTTTACAATCATGGCATAGTAGAAAAAACTTTAGAAAAAACATCACACTTTCGGAACAGTTCCAAAATACAATAGAAAAATGGATTTCAGTAGCACACAAAGAGATGATCTGACTGCTCACTTTACTGGCTTGGTACAGACACTGCAATAAAAAGTGGCGGTGCTAAGCTAGATTTATGGACCCCAAATGAAAGGTAATCTTTAATTTCATTGCAAGGTGTCATTATAACCTGATCATTCTTTTCATATAGAAAGATGTCCGAGTACAATTCACCCCGGATCAAGATGACATACGTCGTATAAATTCAAAGGCCGTAATCGGTTTTTATATTGTTCATAAAATATGACGTTAAAACTCAATATCCGGCACAATTATATCGATTCAGGTATGAAAAAAGAAATGTTATGTAAATATATATATATGTGATATAAATAAACCTTATTGCGCTTTGATCACTCATATTAAACTATAATGGTCTGCACTTCTCAAAATACTACATCAAACAGTTAATAGCTTATACACAATGAAAGGTGTTCTTACTTACGTATCTAATAATAATTATTTTACTATAAAAATTATTCAAATGGAATGAATTTCATTTAAGCGTGGCGATATTTATATAAATTGTTCAAATTGCTATGGGAACAACCATTTAACTTGAAGGTTTATGGTTTTTTGTACTGATCTGAATTGTTTTTTTTAAACAGTTGGGACACATTTTTTTTTTCAATTGCAATCAAACTAAACATTTTTTTTCTTACCAAGTCAAAACAGATTTTTTTCAATGCTTTGTATAAAGGTGTGAGCCAGTATACATTTTTAGATGTTATGCAAATAGCTCATATATACTATAAATTTCCATGTTATATCTCGCATTTGTACATGTAAATAAACAAGTGAGGATTTTAATTAAACAAGTTCAGAATTTTACTGTATAAAACACAATGACACACTTGTTTTTTATTCAGTTTATACAGGTCCATCTCTTAAATAAATGGCATATCTCTATGGTATCCCCTTGGTGGTGAAGGTGTAGACTGTGGTTTAAGACATTCACTGGCTGATCTGTTGTTGTACACCTTTAAACCATCATACATGTACCACATGTTTCCAAATTTCAGAGTGCAAATAAAATGCCCACCGTTTCCGTATGTTATGCACTTCAAAGTGTACCTGAAAATATAAATATTAAAAAAAATATTTCACCACAAATCACCTTGTATCAGTACAATACACAAAGAATATATCAGATGTTCTTTATCACGCATCAACCTGAGACATCAGTATCAGCCACAGCATTATACTTTTATATGCAGAAACCAAATATACTGCAATATCGGTACTTTGTTTTTTATTACCACTGGGTCGATGCCTCTGTCTGGTAGACTGTTAGTCCCCGAGGGTATTCACCATCCCAGTAGCCCAGTACTTCGCTACTGGCCCGAATAAACGATATATTACTTTGAAAACTTTAAATACAATATCAAAAGTTTAAAAATTCATAAACTTAAGGAGAATCTCCTTCGCGCAAAGCTAATTTTGGCACTACTTTTTAGGTCCTTGAGCTTATTTATTCTCTATCAGTCCTTTAACATCCTTCAGTGTTTGGTCTTCCAATTGTTTTGATCTTATGAGACATAAATTGTCAAAATGGCCAAATGCAGAACCCAAATTTACTGTAATTTTGGTACTTTTTTTTTAGATTGTGATATGAAATGAGCCATGCGAATTTTTCTATCATATTCACAGCATATTGATAGATGTCTTTCTTTATTTTTTTTTTCATAGGTGTGTAGATATGTCATAAAGTATACTTGAGATTTATTGCACAACTCTTGGGATTTATTATTTTTTCAAAACAATACTCTTAAACCAGATTATTATTTTTTTGTGGCCAATGCTGTGACAGACTATTTAATTTCTTTCCCTTCTAAATCATAATATTATTTTAGGAAGAAACCATAACCCCCCCCCCCCCCCCCTCCTTTAAGTTAAATGGTCGTTCCCTCAACTGAAAATGTGCCAGATTATAACCTTACCCTAATCTGCAAAAACAACAACAACAAAAAACAAACTAGTTTCTCATGAAGTTTTGTATGTTAAAAACCATTGACCATTGCCCATCACTAAATTATTCTGCATGTGTTTTTAAAACGATATTAAGATAAGTTCACAGGAAGGTGATTTGTGCATTACACACGCGTGGTCATGATCATATGGCAGTTGGATTTACATCTACCAGTACAATCAGTACTTAAGTTGTGAGTTCGAATCCTCCCACGGCGAGGTGTACTCGATACAACAATAGGTGATAATGTTTGTGGCCGGTCGGTGGTTTTCTCCGGGTACACCAGTTTCCTCCACCAATAAAACTGACCGTTACAATATAGGTTTAGGTTTATGGTGTATAATGCCACTTTCATCAATATTTCAGTTACATCGTGGCGGTCAGTTTTATTGGTGGAGGAAACCACCGACCCGTCACTATATAACTGAAATATTGTTGAAAGTGGCGTTAAACAACATAACCCCCTAACCCACACTTCCCATGTGCTAGCTTAAATGTACCAAATATCTGTATGCAGGTTATAACAGATATTCCTGTAGTCTTAGACATTTAGGCTCTCAGTTATAATAGATGCCTTTACTATGAATAAAGGAATATGCAGCTTGTAAGCAGAAATGGACATCCTCGAAGTAATACTGTGGTACTTATTATTATGATCATTTATAAGATTTTATCCACAAACTTGTAGTAGGCAATATGTCGGTCTTCTCGATTTTGTGCGTAGTTCGATCTTTTGATCTCTTTGTCTTGAAGTCTTTGTGTCTGTTTGTGTATCGTGATTGAGGTTCAGTATTTTTTTGTTAGCAACAATCTTTATCAAGGCAGACCTGATGGAAAACACACGTATAAACTGAGGAGTATCCATATGCATGTGCAGCTGCAATGTTTTGTGACGTAAAATTTCGTTCTCATCCGGCCATCATTGTCAATCGCAAGGTATGAAGCAGACCAATAGACATATCTGTGGTGTCCTTTATTTCAAGATCAATGGGTTGGGTGCTATATACAAAGTCATCAAGGGGTCGTCGTGGTCGTGATCGTATGTGCCATCGTATGTGCCTATCACCACTAAAGTTATGAGTTGAAACCCCGTTCATGGGGAGGTGTACTCGATACAACATTATGTGATAAAGTTTGACTTGCGCAGGTCGGTGGTTTTCTACGTTTTCTGATGGAGAAAAAGTAAGTGAGGAGTTAGAATTTTAATTAGTTAAGGAATATTTGAAAGCGGTTTATGAAAAACGAAAGCTGTTACAAGTATAACCTGTCCATGAATTTAAAATATTCCTTATAATTTAATTTGCACAACAAAATTGAATGATTCCTTGATATTAATTACGATTATTTCATGGGACTATTTGAATTTGTCGTTGACGAATGAATATATTGCTTTAAGTCACAATACCAAACCAGGTTATCAAGTATAACCAAATTTTCTCCAGGCGGATCATCCAATCAGATTGCAGTATTCACATCAAATTAAATTATTTAGATTTATTGCCGAAATGGATAGAGCAATCTCCTTTTCATATTCATCTGGATGAAATTTTGTTATTTCATTTATTATATAGATATCAAAATATAAATAAATTCAATTCTAATAATAGTAAAAAAATATATAAATATTTGGAACCGAATTTAAATGAATATATATTATGAAACAATTAATGCATTTATTGATTTCTGACATATTCCAAAGAAACAAAAAGCTCATTTATGACAAGCAATACTGGTACGTGGTGTAATGGTTAGCGTACTCATATCATGTGTGTTAGATATGTATATCTTTGGTTCAACCCACGATCGGGTCAAACCAAAGACTATAAAATTGATATTGGCACATAGCGTTAAACAATAAATAGCAAAGAGTTCATGGCACTGAGGGTCATATGGCAGTATATGGACCGGTCCGTCACCAAACAAATAGTATATGGA